>JASFAT010000598.1:0-344287 GCA_031353405.1 Baronia brevicornis
AGTCCGCTTCAGATGTATTAAAAAAAATTACATATTTCAAAACAAAATTTTAAATGTCTATTTTATTATTTCTTATTTACATTTGCATTATTTTTTATTCTAATATATAATATAAAAATGGAGAGCTATTTTGTTAGTCTCGCTAAAATTTTAAAACGGCATTAAATATTTTTTTGTTTCGTTCGCTTTAATATAGGGAAGGATTACGGATAAAAAATATATAGGGAAAACATAAAAGAACAGCATGAAAAATTCTTTTTCTTCCTTTTATTTCCTATAACTTTCAATATTTGTATCTAAAGTATTTTTTTGTTTATATATATATATATATATATATATATATATATATATATATATATATATATATATATATATATATACACGCCTATCCCCCGCAGGGGTTGGCAGAGACCACAGAGCTCCATCCGCTGCCATTCATCGCAGCGAAACGGCTTGTCATTGGTCGCTTTTCGCCCTCGTGAGAATCAGGACGTGACGGGTGGCGAACCACGTCGCTGTCATTTTTCGATAAATTAGGTATATTAAATTCGTCTTTAGTGAATCCCACGAGCCGCAAGGGAGGATGGAGGTCAGCCCCAGCAGAGCCCTGCATGCTGAGGTAAGGCACCATAGTCCCCGGGGGAGCCCGACCCCGGGACGATCGGCACACGCTTACGACTAGGCTCGCCCCTAGCCACGCATCCATTGGCACGGCAGACCGTGGATTAGCGGAGAGGAAGGGAAAGGATAGAGAAGAAAGGAAGGGGCAAGAAAGGAAAATGTGGATTGGGGGGGTTACTAGACTCGGAATAAACATTTAATAATCCATATAAATATTTATTCCGGTGCGGGAATCGAACCCGCGACCATTGACTCCGCGGGCGGAGGGCCCCGCCACTGAGCCAATTGGTCTTTTTTTGTTTTAATAAAAAAAATGTAGTAATGAAAGTAACTCAAATTATTGTTGCTTCTGTGTTTATGTAAATTTTATAGTATACTTACTTTTTAATAATATGACGGAATTCTGTTAAAAAGCCCCACGATACATGTATGTATGTAAATAACAATATATGTATATATTAGAGAACGATCAACTGGCTCAGTGGTAGGATCTCGGTTCACGGAGTCAATGGTCGCGGATTCAATCCCCGAATCGGAATAAACATATGTATGACCTACATATATTTATTCCGAGTCTGGTAACCCCACCAATCTGCATTGGACAAGCGTAGTGGGTTAACGTTCCTTCACAAATGGAGAGGCCTGTGCTCAGCAGTGAGACACATATGGGATGAAAAAAAATTAAAGAGCGCTAACGGATATTTATTATCGACGGCGACGTGGTTCGCTATCCGTCACGTCCTGATTCTCAAGAGGGCGAGAAGCGACTACTTTGGGCTATTTCGCTACGATAAATGTGAGGGGAAGGATGGATAAAAAGATGGATGAGTGTGAAGGAAGCAAGGAAGTTGTGCCGGGATCTCATGCTGTGGTCTCTGCTTGCCCCTACGGGAGATAGGCGTGACGATATGTATGTATGTTACAGATATTTATTCCGAGTCTGGTTAGCTCGCCAATACACATGTATACATCTATTCCGATTCGGAGATCGAACCCGCTATCATTGACTCCGTACGAGGGCCCCGCCATTGAGACTGAGTGAATTTGTCGTAGTAAAAAAAAAACAAACAAATATATAGGGTTAAGCGAAATCGTTTATCAAATGAACACGAAAATCTTCCAAACTCACAATAAATACCTAAAACAACATTTTTCGACACATACGTAAGTAGAAGGATATGATAAAATAGACGCAAATTAAAACCTGGCTTGTAATTAATCAAAATGACATAGATTAATGTTTCTGTGATACACAGTGAAACTGGTCTGTGGTAAATGTCATAATTTTTGTTTAGAAGGTCCTCGGGTTATTGATATAGTGACAGCAGTTAATATTTAAATATATATTCTCTAGTGGTAGAGCCACGCTGCAGACGAATATGTTGTCAAGAATGGCTTATTATTTGTCTGGGCCGGCTCGCCCGGGGAAGTACAACACTCCCGCAGAAAACCGGCGGCTGAGTGGTAGCTCGTCTATCGCGCTTCGTACGGTGAGTGGTCTGCGTTCCGGAGGCCCAACACCCTCCCCTTCCCATTCCCCCTCCGATTCCCACACCTACTCCCCCTCCGATTCCCACTCCCATAATTTCACTTTCCTTTAAGGTCGGCAACGCTTCCGCACTGCTTATGGCGTTGCGGATTTCTATGGGCGGCGTTGGTAGCTTTCCATCAGGTGACACACCTGCTCGTTTGCCTTCCTATGCCATATATATATATATATATATATATATATATATATATATATATATATATATATATATATATATATATATATATATATATATCTCAGAGGCTCTTAAAGAGTGCGTCGCAACTCACGAGTGCATATTGTATATGTGTAAGCTGTAAATAATACTGCGTCTCACAGCTCTACGACCACTAGAAAATTTTGTACAGCGTTGCAACTGACTCTGTTTTCTTAAAAGTTTCTTAGAAATCTTAAAAGGTTTTTGGCTCTGGTGGTGTGTTTTATTTTGCGGTTTACTACATACGTACATCATCGCAGCAAACGCCGCGCAGCGAAACGGCTCTCCGGTAGTCCCTTCTCGCTCACGTTCCCACGTGAGGATAACTACTCAACAGGCGGCTATGCAAAGATACTCCCTGACGGTTTTCTACGTTTTCGTTTTTTTGCATCGATATGTATGTGCTTTAGGGCAAGCAACGTAGAAGTGGCGGATAAAAGCTATAAGGTTAATCTTAAAAAAAATAATATGATTTTTTTTTGTTATTAAAACGGATCAGTAACTACTTACCAGATAAGACAAGTTGATTACAGTCAGATGGTCTTGCTCCGTCAGCGTCCCAGAAGCTTCAGCATCGAAGACAAAAGACTTCTTCAAGTAGTATTTAATCGTATCATTTTCGCCGTAACCCAGGACCGTTTTCTCTCGATATTGTCTGCAAGCAATATAGATTTATTTGGTAATATATCAGTTTCACTAAACTCAGTTTTTTCTAGTACATATAAGATTATTATAAAAAGTTATTTGAAGCCTTAGATTTATTTGATACTACTAAAGCCACATTTAAAAAAATGTTCTAAAAATTCTCTCAGATAATTATTATTATTTAATATACTCTCTTACCTTTCAGACATAAATACACACACACACACACACACACACACACACACACATACACAAACAACATATTACATATAAAAATGGTTTTAATTAATCGTGAACAACGAATCTGTATATATTTTTACTATAAGTTAACATAATTATTATGTAATTTTATCATTGCCTCCAGAAGTTTTCTTAATTTGTATAAGTGTCAGGAAATTAACCTGTTAACTGGGTATGACGAAATATTTCGTCATACATAAAAGCCTACTGCAATGGGCATGACGACATTTTTCGTCATGCAAATTAATCGTAATATATTGAACACATTACGTTCTACGTTGTTCTTATCTATTAAATCTTAGAGTGGTTATATATATGCCATCATATTGTCGATGCGTCATGAATTTTCATGTTCTTGTAATCTATAACTTGAGGGCTATTAACGGGAAAACGGGCGCTGCATGATCTATATATCTTGAAAATCTATATATCTATATATATTGAAAGACATTTTGCGGATTATATACCATCCGAAAATTCAAGAGTAAACGTAACCAGGAAATGCAAAGTGTGTTATTCTAAAGGTATTAGGAGGGAATCGAGATTCTGGTGTTCTGACTGCTGTGTTGCCTTGTGTATGCCACACTGTTTCAAGCAATATCATACTGCGAAATAATTATTATAATTTGTTCAATTAATTCCTTGTACATTGAATACCTTTGAATTATATTTAAATATAAAATATTTTATCAAAATAAATAAAAACCATAAGTTAAAAACGATATTCTTTTATTATTTGAGGTGTGACATTACTTATCGCTGCGAACAAAAAGTCCCCATTCTGAAACGAGTTGAGCAATAGCTAATTCTCCGGTGAACAGGTTAAATGCTGTGGATTTTGTATAAAATAAATATATAAATATCTATTGTAATTCCTGTGGCGCAGTGGCGAAAAGTGGTTCATACATACATACATACATATCTTCACGCCTATCTCCCGTAAAAGTTGGCTGAGATCACAGAACTTCATCTGCTACAATTTTGACACACCCTCCTTGCTTCGTCCATACTCATCCATCCTTTATCTCACATTGCCGGAATCAGGACGTCACCGTCAAAGGTATGTATGTATGTATAACGTTTTTCTCTTGTACAATGTTTTTCTCTTGTCTATTATGCTAAATCTCTTAAAATATAATTAGTCAACTTATCACGTTACGTCTTGACAAAATGGTGGCTATTCCACAAAAAGCTTCTATTACTAGTAGTAGTAGAAAAGTCCTTCACGAAACTTTTTTTTCACTCTGGTGGTAAGATTTCATTTTGCGGTTATTACGTTTTCGACTTTTTGTGTCGATATGTATTCGTAATACAATATTTTATTAATATTTCAATTTTCTTATCTACGTTCATTTTTATTACAATTATTGTTCATTAATTGTGCTTTGAAATGTGTTCGATACGATCTATTTCTAATGATGATTATATTTGAATATGCCCATTATATTTTCGTTGTAATATCATTCATCAATCATCCATCATCCAATATGTAAATAATTGCACCATTTATTGTGGTACTGGGCAATTTATTTAATTATTTACCATAGAGAAACGTTCCATTCCCATCATCTGGATGAATAGGCATGCAGTACGGGGCCTTGTTCCAGAAAATTCTTCCTACGCACCACTACCCCGTGGAACTAGCTATTTCCAGCGGTGTCTCCGAAACGAAGCGACATTAAAACAAAAAAGCGACAACAAACTTCTAATTCGAATACCCCGTTCACCATAATCCACTCTGGGAAAGTGTGGTGGGTTATTGTCTATTCTTCCAGATGATTAATGGAGTCAGGCGTTACTTTGCGGAAATCTATGACTATGTGGAAGGTCAGAACTTTTACTTATCTAAGATCCGCGACAAGCAAACAGAAACAGAAAAATAATATTGTGTGTTTTCTACTTGAAGAAGTGGACTTACGGGAAAGCTAATATAAATCTTACCAAAAAACGGTCATTAGCAACTCTCTACTTCCCCACCACTATGAACAAACCCAAACACACACAGACTCTACGGAAGACAACAGTTAAGTCAACGGTTAACATAACACTGAACGGTTGTCTTCCGTAGAGTCTACTATACATGATGGTTCCTCGTGTTGAGGCGCAACACGTGTCGTGTGCAATGTGGAAAAGTGTGTGTGTGGTGTGTGTTTGGTGCAAATAAGAATATATCGATATAAAATCAAAATGTATGTACATATCTAGGATCGTGAATTCCCCTACAACTTAACCTTTATAAATTTCTACCTGAGTTTGGAATGTTAACAAAAATCTTATCAGCTGAACCCTGCCACGAAGAATGTATCGATAAAACCTCGACATTTACTACGATGTACATCCCTACCCAACTGCTTGACCTTTATATATTCTGCACCTGGGCCTGGAATGTCTCTATTACAGCCATTACTTCTCATGTCACGTTTTCCATCAAAAATAAAACGTGCTTTTTAACCCTTTCGTACAATCATTATCGTATAAACCAGAATGTGTATCTTATAGGATGGGGGGTAAAAATCCAAGTGGGTTACCTAATTTTTAGTTAGTATAAAGGTGAACTTAATGCCGGAAGGCATTCTCTGCCAGTCGACCTTTGGGTTGACGAAAACATTTTTTAAGAGTAGGTACAATATAAATAGGAAAATCACATTCATCGTAGCGAAACGGCTCTCCGTTAGACGCTTTTCGCCCCCGTAGAACTTGACGGGTTGGCGAACCACGTCGCCGTCATTTTCTAATAAATTAGGTTTATTAAAACTCGTCATAGTGAATCCCACGAGCCGCAAGGGAGGGTGGAGGTCAGCCCCAGCAGAGCCCCACATGCTGCGGTAAGGCATTATAATACCCGGGGAGCTCGATCCCAGGACACTCGGCACGCTTGCGACAAAGCTAGCCCCTAGCCACGCATCCATTGGCACGGTAGACCGTAGATTGGCGGAGAGGAAGGGAAAAGGATAGAGAAGAAAGGAAAGGACAGGAGAAAGGAAAAATGGATTTAGAGAGGATGATCGGGATATGATATTACTGCAACGGAAGACAATGAGTGATACGGTAGTAGCTCGGGAGGCCGGGGTCGCGTACTCGTGTACCAATACCATAACTACCCGACAGGTGACTAAGCAAATATACTCCCTGACACATACGGATATACCTATTTAAAGAGTACACAAAGTTGTATGGAGGAGTGTAAATACTTAGTTGTGTTAAGATTATGTAAACATTAAACAAACTAATTAGCAGAATGGTGCAACATTGCAATATAGCATCAATAACAGGCACTACAAATGAGTCTGGGGAGATGATTTAGTGCATTATAAATTAATGAAAAATATCATTAAAAATAAATAGAAAATAGCAACTCTTTTGAGGTCATCATCCCAGCGCTTTGTTTGCTGATATGAAAAACAAATGATATGATGAAAAAAAATAGTCTCAGAGTGGTATCCAAGGGATATATATATATAAGGGATATATATGGGAGGGGAAGGATAGAATCTCTGGAACTCAACCGCTCACTGGACGAAACGCAGTAGTTACTCAAACGCCGGTTTTCTGCTTGAGTGTGGTACTTCCCCGGGCGAGCCGGCCCATTCATGCCACAGACAAATAATATGCCATTCTTGACAAAGTATTCGTCTGCTGCGTGGCTCAATCACTCACATACGGGTGTTATACGAAGTGACTGTTACGAACGAACACCAGTAGATGTGCAGCCCAGCTTTATCTGAAAAACTAATCCGCATCCCAATTCATCTGCTTAGTGTGGTCATTAAGACCATAATAATTAATTTTAGGGAGAATAAAATGTCCTGTAATAGAATCTATTATAGGACTTTGTCTCCCTAAAAAAATAAAAAAAAATAAGGGAATCATTGGGAGCATCCATAACAATCTGATGTGGATGCTAGGGTTGTTACCACTTTAATTTTCGCAAGAGAATTAAAGTGGTGACAACCCTAGTAGACACTCCTTGTTTAATACTTTGATTACAAAGATAAATGTAAGTGTAAGGAGTTAAGGTCAAACTTGGACAATAAAATGGTTGTTTGTGTCAAGTTAATTGCTTGGTTTACAGCATGCAATTACAAAACAGTTTGCGTGTAATGAACACGTAACAGTGCGTTTTTATTTTTAAATAACTATAATTAACTTTCAACCGAGGATCTGAAAGTTAAAATATATGTAATTAGTTTGAAATAAGTCAGGACTCCCGGACCTGATTTATTTATTATCTTTGCCTAGCCGCCTGTCCGTTATTTATGGTATTGGTACAATAACATAGTAGTCTAAAACCCATATTTCCATTCCCTTGCCCTTTCCTTTCTTCTAATATTTTCCCTGTCTCTTCGCCAATCCACGGACTGCGGTGCTCGTCGCAAGTGTGCCGATCGTCCCGGGATCGGGCTCCCACGGCTACTATAGTTCCCTACCGCAGTACGAGGGGCTGATCTCCATCCATAATTACGGCTCGGGAGATTCACTATGACGAATTCTAATAAACCTAATTTTGGTTAAAAAATGACGGTGACGTGGTTCGCCACACGTGATGTCCGATGAAGAAGCGTTGCCAGCCTTTGAGATATAAAAATTCACTTACTTATACACATAAGGTCCAATTTCCTTCAACTTTGGTTTCGCCCCGTTGGTTACCTCGTCGGGATTGGTGACGTTGAATAGGTACACTTTGAAGATGAAAGGCATCGGTAGTTTCTTCCATTTCTCGAACATAGGCGACGACTCGTCGATTTGTACGTTCTGGAAGAATAGTACTTTGAATATATAAGGAAGCATTCATTAGTAACAGCCTATGGAAGCTGGCTAGACAAAGGTATCTTCAAAGATAAGGGGATTTCCCACCAAGATAATTGATGACCGTAAAGCAAAGTATCTGCCAATAAGACTTATGGATGGCTTTACATTCAGCATGGTTAGACCACCAGGTTAGCAGTTGAGGTGACAATGTGTGGACTTTTTTAAACCAACCTCGGTAAATGGCCTTTTTTCCCCAGCCCATATATCTCCCAATGCTGAGCACGGGCTTCTAGTCGTGGAGGAAAGGACATGAACCCACTAAGCATGTCAAATGAGGACTGACGGCGTTACTAGACTCGAAATAAATATTTGCAGGCAATACATAAATATTCCGATGCGGGGATCGAACCCGCGACCATTGACTCAGTGGGCGAGGGGCCTTGCCACTGAGCCAACTTGTCATCAAGCTTGAAGTAAGATGTAGAACTAATGACCTAAATGGCGCATTGGTAAAATGTGCGTTTTTTGTTTCGCGGTTCGATTCCTTCGTCAGTATACATATTTTTATAGACTATACACTCAGTAGTACTATTATACTTATACTACAGAGATACGATATATACTTTCATTTGTGTTCATATGAATGAGCCTTAAGATTTCTCACTACTTATATAATCCATCTACTGTTTATAATCTTATATCGCGGCCTTAGATGCATGAGAAGATAAATATTAATTTATAAACAAGACACAACTAGTTTTGTTTTTGCTAATATTTTCCGTTTCATTGTAGGAACTACAAATATATACAAATATATATATATATATATATATATATATATATATATATATATATATATATATATATATATATATATATATATATATATATATATATATACATTTTGTTAGTCTCATTAAAACAAAAACGTCTCGACCGATTTGAATATTTTTTATTTATTTTGTTCACAATAATAAAGAAAAGTTTTATGATTAAAAAATACTTTATGTACTACTTAGTAATTTAAACTTATAGGTCCACGCTAATTTCCTATTCGCTCTTTTCTTTCTACAGCTCCACTGCAAGACATGTCTCATAATTTAAGGCAAATTGGTGCAAATGCCGGAGACAAAATAAGTACCGTTAGGTTGTACTTATATTTACCCCGGAAAATCGATCCTGGCGATAATTGATCTCGGTACAATTGTCTCTCATAGCTTTAGCGGTACTGGGACTACCTCGCCGGGTATAATAAACAAACAGCACGACTTTCCCGGCTAACTTCATGAGCGACGTTGTGTTTTTAATTCATTTCTATAATCTTATATAATGATCAGTTATGTTGTTCACTTTTTGTGGCGTATTATGTAATATAGTTCGATTAACGTGTATAAGTTATATGAAATAAATTCCTGTAGGTATCGTGACTTTATCGGGCTTGCATGAGGAGAATAATGAGTGTGGAGGAAACAAGGGAAATATGCCGAGATCGTAGCAGATGGAGATCTGTGGTCTCTGCCTACCCCTACGGGAGACAGGCGTGACGATATGTATGTATGTATGTAGGTATCGTGACTTTTTATAATAAGTTGTCTCAAAAAGTCCACAGAAGTGATTTTTTTTATGGGATAGGAGGGTAAACTAGCAAGCGTGTCGCCTGATGGAAAGCAATCAACACCGCCCATAGACATACGCCCATAGACAACCGCAACACCGCAGGAGTCGCGGAAGCGTTGCCAGCCTTTCAGGTAAGTGTAGGCTTGTTTTTTGAAGGTGCCAATGTCGTATCGGTTCGGAAAGACCACCGAAGGTAGCTGGTTCCACAGAGTGGTGATGCGTAGAAAGAAGTTTCGAGAGAAGCGCACTGTAGTAGATCACTACTACTAGGTACTCATCCAGATGGTAAGGATGAAAATTTTCTTTACGGCGAGTTGTGATAAGTTGACTAGTACATTCCAAATAGAACATTCCAAGATATTTGATATTATTATATTTTACATGACCCTGGCATAATAGTCGTAACTAATTGCTATTAAAGAATACAAATAACAAGGATAAAGACCCAGATACGAAATAAATACCCGTAAGCTATAACAATTTGTATTCTCACGAAGGAACAGTTGGTTCATAGAGTCAAGTCTGTTTGAGATCTCAGTGATCGATACAATACAACATTGAAACCTTCGAAAAACAAGCCTACACTTTTCGTAAAGGTCGGCAACGCTTATGCAATGCCTGCCATAGGCAGGCCTGCTGATGTCTATGAGCGGCGTTGATTGCTTTCCATCAGGTTGTCGCTTGATCGTTTGCCTTTCTATCCCGTAAAAACCAGTCAGGATTATATTCGTCCTAGACCCCATCCTCCGCCCTAACCTCTTACGTATTGTAGCAAAAGAGAGAACAAAGAATTGTAAATTTGTTGTATAAATGGTAAAAACATTGTTTTTGTAGTGTGTGGTACAAAATTTATTTATTGTGTGTACGCAATTGTTTTTGTAGAGTAAATTAGCCGTTTTACAAAAAGTTACAAAACTTAATGCCAATTTAGTATCAACGATTCTGAATAAATGATGACGTAAATTAAAATTCTATTTAAAATTTATCGTTAATTAACATAAAACTTCCGTTGAAGATATTTTGTTCGTGTTTTTAAATCATTTGAAACTGTGAACGAAGTTAATTCAAATATTTAGTGACTAGCTTTTGCCCTCGGCTTCACTCGCGTGGAATTTGGTCTGCCACATTAAGTTTCGTGATAGATCATTTTTAATAAATCTATTTTGTTTTACTTAACAGTTTCGACACAGATTTTGGTCATAGTGGCTTCCACATAAAAGGTTGATATATGCTGTCGCGGACATTTATTTAGAACTATTCAAGACAAACAATCCTACGGTACATCATCTTTGTGTAACTCCAACGGTTCAGGTTTCCGACTTAATTGACATGTATCGTTATATTACGACCAAAATTAAATACAATCATTACAAATTGTAGCTTATATGTTATTTCGATGTATAACCTCTATTACTGTAAAGTTTCATCCACATCTGTTCAGTAGTTTTTTCGTGAAAGAGTAACAAACATACATCCATAATTACAAACTTTCGTATTTATAACATTAGTAGGATGTTTTATATTATTTTAATCATCAACACACTTATAAATAAATATCATCACGCCTGATTCCTGTAAGGGTAGGCAGAGATTACAGGTCTCCATCTGCTACAACCTCGGTACACTTTTTTGGCTGCATTCACACTAATCACTCTCTTCATACAAGGTCTCTGGTTAAAGGTACTGTAGTGATACATTCATAAATGTATCACTAATAAATTAAAACTTTTTATATTATATTACTTATTTTTACATTCGTAATATTCAAATTTAAAATGAAAAAGAAATAAATTGATATAAAACAAAATTCTTTAGTTCGACTGACGTCTTTTGGAAAGTCATGTCACCCGTCCGGCACAAAACATTGTAATTATATAAATATATTGATATATAGAATGTACATTTATAAAGTATAATTAAAATATAAATGAACAAAGAAACGCAAGAATAAAATGAATTAATTTTGAAGAATTTTATTTGAAGAAGCCCCTTAAAGATCCCAGGTGTCGTCGTAAGCAGTACGGCAGGTACGCTACAGTACTTTTGAACTGACCTTTCTTAAGAACTTCAGCAATATAATCGAGATATGTTCTCCTATATATGCTGGCCGTTATACTTGATGACCAATTGGATCAGTGAGAGCCCCCCGCTTATAGAGTCCATGGTGGTCCGATCCCCGCGTCAGAATAAACGCATAGCCTACAGTTATTTATTCCGACTTTGGTAACGCTGGCAATGCGCATTGGACAAGCGTGTTTAGTTAATGTCCGTCCCTCCAGAAATGCGGAAGCCAATGGGCCTATAGATAATATCCATAGAATCAGCAATGGCTCAGCAGTGGGTTGAGGTAAGAATGTCAATTTACGCAAAAAAATTCACGTAGTATTTTTGTCACGTTTTTGGAAGAATCAAAATGACATCGGAGAAGACGAGTGCTGGATTAGGAGGCCACGTCTCGGGAGACGTAGTGTGGGCGATAATCTGTGATATAAAATTAAGTTTTGTCTATCGCGTAAAATAAATAATGATTTTAATTCTAATACGCCGACATTTATGCGTGTGTTTATCTTTGAGAACTTGTGGTTGTCAATGTATAAAATTGTAATGTATTATAAGTGTAACCATGCCTTTACGTTACTGCTCATTTGTCGTGACACAATTGTAACCTCGTCCTTATTCGCTGCATTGCTTTTCTTTGTTGTTACCTATTTATAGACGCGTTAAGTATTGTTATCTCGTTCTTTTACAATCTATATACGTCCCACTGCTTTCTACTTTCTGGAGGCACAAATATTAATCCATTACGCTTGCCTAATGCAGATTGGCGGGGTTACTAGACTCGAAATAAATATCTGTAAGTTATGGCTATAACTATATATTCCGATGCGGGGATCGAACCCGCGATCAGTGACTTCATGGGTGAAAAGTCTGCATACTTAACAATAAAATAAAGTAATGAAGTAATAAAAAAAATAAAAATTATTTTTTTTATTACTTCATTGATTATTTTAATCGTTTGTTTTTGAACATTATTGCTTAAATATATATATATATATATATATATATATATATATATATATATATATATATATATATATATATATATATATATATTATAGTATTATTATTATTAAATATGATATTTTTATTATACTATATAAATAAACACTATAAAATATTATTATTACGGTTATTATTCTTTCGTGCCAGGATAAGCCAAGCCAACAAAGGACTTAGGCATCCAAGGAAAGCTATTATTATTATCCTAGCTATTATTATTATATTTTTGCTAATATATTATTATACATAATAATTTTAATATTTGTTAATTTTCTCTTCGTTCTTCTTAGTTACTTTTTTACTATTGGCCTTTATTATTCATATGTTTTTTGTTTGCACTGGTAAATGGATTTTCTTTTCTTATATCACAAATATTCATGGGCGGCAGTTGTCGCTTACCATCAGGTGACTAGCGAAAGGAGAAAGGAATTGACTCTCCGGATTCCTACTCACACCGTAAGTTGGCCCATTTATGCATGAGTATTTCCTGCAAGGTTAGATTGAAGCGTGCAACAACTTTAGACACTTTATTGAGCGTAAACTATTTAAAAACGGCCATTAAAACTTTAGAGATTATTAAAGATGACTGTGATTCTTAGGAATGGGTTTTGCATTCCAACGGTTTCGATAAAAAAAAAAAAATAAAAATGTGTTGTAATCAAGATTAGTGAATAAATACGTTTCATAAAAACTCCATTGGGTTTCTCTCTGAGAACATCTTAGAGTGGGGCACATTTTGAATTGTTTGTTAAATCCTTAAAAACAATAACATTCATTAGCTATAACACAAATTTTATTTGATCCATCAATTCCATTTTAAACCAGTGTATTTTTAATAAATGCCTAATACATAGCCTAATGTCATTCGATGTTAGCGACTATAACTAACGTGGCAATGGAGTCACCGGTCACGTTTTTCGGAGAAACGATTACTGATGCAGTAGACGAGTGCTGGGTTTGAGATCACGAACGACGTGTTGGTTGCAGAAGGAAGTCTTGGCTATGTTATATTAGAGAAAGGGTGAATGCTCCCCAAATGCCTCGCTAGGGATTAGGAAACATGAGGATTTGGCTGCCAACCTTCCCGGAACGAAGAGGCGTACTAGGAAGAAGGAGCTACTCTTCGTAGGAAGGAAACACGAGGAATTGGCTGCCATTCTTCGCTGAACATAATGTGGGACTTCCCCCTGGTTATATAGGACGACAGTTTATATATAGCTTATATATATTATGGCTACCATGAGCCCTGCGATGTCGTGGTTATTTATGGGCGGTGTTGATTGATTGCTTTCTATCAGGCGACACGCTTGCTCGTTTGCCCTCCTATCCCACAAAAAAAATATAGCGTAGCTTACAGAAACTGGATACGTATATCTGTAGATCAGGCTAGTGGGTGCATTTTGAAGGAAGATTACGTCAAGAAACGTATCGAACAGTAATGTACAAATGTTATATTAATTATTAATTGTTGACAAATTGTGTTACAACCTATTTTGTACCATTTATATATCAATGCAATTATTTTAAATTAATTCTTACATAGTCTAATGTTCCAGGATTGTTAAGATCCTTACTGTTGAATTATTATATAATCTATTTAAAACTAAAAAAATAAGCAATGTTCTTTGATAAATTCATGCAAAGCTTCACATAGATTAAATATACAATTATTTTTTATTAAATTTTTTGTAGTTTATTTTATATTGAAACTCATGCAAAGCATTATTTGTTTACAATATACGCATTGTTTGTTATTAAATTTAAGTATAAAATATTTGACCATAAATAAATTGTAAATTAATGTTGAAAGAATTGTTACATAGATACTTTAATAAATAGAGTAGAGACTCGATTATTCGGACTAATTACAATAATTACGTAAGCCATTCGGATAATTGAATGAATGACTAAAACTAAGACTAAATTAGACTACAACACCAAAATCAATATTTATAGATATGTGTCTGATCTACGTTCGTACGTGCATACGTAGTATGTATATACAAAGTTATTTGATCGCGGTTGAATCAAGTCTCCATATTTATTTTGCATTAAAGACATATTGTTATATATTATAGCTTTTAATGAATACTTTGTTTCTCTTAATGAATTTCATTTCATATATGATTGCTTTATATGGCTTATGAAATTCATAAATAAATTTTATTTTTTATTTTAAAACTGGCAGTGATATTATACAATATCTATAAATTGAAGATCGACTGGGTAACACAATTCCTTCTTGATTTGAATCGATTATTTGTTTCTATTGTATCGAGTTTTTATTTGTTGAGTTTTTATTCGAAACAATAAATTAGATAAATTTCACTGTAGTATTACACGTTAGTTAGACGATAAGTCCGTAAGAATACGGAAGTAGCGTTTCCCATACAAAATTGGCAATTTTGTTTTTCCGATTTTTCACTTGTTCTTTTAAATTTCGTCTATTTTTCATTTATTTATAAACCATCCCTGTATTAGAACGAATGATATAAAATACATATGTATATTAAAATCGGTCACGCCATTTTTGAGTTTTAGCGAGCTCAACGAACAGCAATTGATTTTAATTTTATTTTAAAATAAGAATTCATTGATAAAAAATATAAATAGTATTGTATTTAAGATAATTAACATGCGTGTGATCTAGTCAATGGATTAGTGTGTAATGAGCACCCCCACATTTTTTAACGCTGTTAATTATTGAAATTCAGATACTATTGTGTCTTTATTTATTAAAAAAGGACTACAATATAGCTCTGACTAAAACAATTGTAGTCCAGCAAATAAAATATGTAATTCGTTTTCTTTTTTTATTTTAAGGGATGAAAGGGAGTAATAAAACTGTTTTATGAATAATCCTATACGTGTAAAAAATTTTTTATTAACTTTTCAGAACTTTTACAGTCGACATATGTACATAAATCCTGCTGCTTTAACAAAGTGATGGAGCTTGTAAACGTCTTTGTTTCCTCAAATTATGCAAATAAAGAATTATTTTTATTATAAATGGTCTCCACATTTCTAGAGGAATACGATCGATTTTAGTTTTTCAGACAAAAATAAAAATTACTTTTTACATTTAAATCCATATAAGGTACATATATTTATATATGATATATTTATTATTATTTATATATTATACTGTATATACGATATATTTCATAGAGTTAAATAGATGTATATAGTTTCATCTTAATATATTATATATACATCTACACTTTTATACCATAAGTGCATCTGAAACACAATAGACATGAACAAACATCCACATTTAAAATTAATATGATCATATAAATATTTATACCGATGAAGGAATCGAACCGACGACCCTTAATTTCCGATGTTTTGAATTGTGAGATATCAAAAATAACTTACCTTTTGTATTTGACTGCTGACGAGTTTTGGAAAACCCCACACGGCCATTATTATAGCAATGATTAGGACACATACTGATATAGAGAAGAATAACTTAGCACGTCTGCCCAACATTGTTCTGTTATCACTTTTATTTATTAATTATTTAGAAAAAATAAATTAAATATAAAATTCCGCACTTTCAATTTATAAAGTTTCGTCAACATTCAATAGAAAAAAAACACATAACTTTTATCAGTTCGAAAATTGTTCTAAATTTTAGGTTATGTTAACAAAGATTCGTTTGAAAAAATCCGTTATAAATTTTAGGTTATATTAAAAATTTATTTTTAAATATTTAAAAACACGCACTAAATATTTTTGATTTTATTTTTATTTTGATTTGTCACGACGACTGCGAAGCGTACCGTCTTCTCCGGTACCTTATAAACAATTATATTACCACCGATAGTTGTACAGGCGTGAATGTTTCCTTGTCATTTTTTTTTTCTTGATAAATGCAAATGGCTGACATAAAGGTGGCCTCGAGTAAATTTTTTTTCGCAGTGTAGTTTATCATTTGCAGATGTATCTGCACATTAATAATATTCATTATATATACATAAATAAATGATATCTAAAAAATAGAAAAATTTGGGGTCAAATTTTTTTATTGTTTAAAATAAATGAAAAAAAAAATATATTTTTTCCAAATCAAATTATATCAAAATTAATTAATTCAAGTTCAATACGGACTTTTCCCGTCAACTTACATCAGTGACTTATGTTTTTATTTGATTTTTATAATCTTATATTATTATCAGTTATATTGTTTAATTATGGTGGCGTATTATACAATATAGTTCGATTAAGGTGTATAAGTGAAATGATATGAAATAAATGCGTGTATCGGACTTTTTAAGTTGACTGAAGTCCATAGAAGGTTTTGGTAAAATAGCCATCATTTAATCAAGACGTAACGTGACAAGGTAACTAGTTACATTTCAAAAGATTTTATATTATTGTATTTCACTTGACACTGGCATGATAGTTGTGATTAATTGCCATCAAAGAAAAGAAAATAAAAAAGTTTAATACACACATATTATACATATCGACGCAAAAAGTACAGTACGTAGTAAACCGCAAAATTAAAACTTAAACATCAGAGCTACAAAAAGCTTTTAAGATTTCTGAAAAAAATGCATCTGATCTCTTAATAACAGTCCATTTCAACGCTGTAAAAAAGTTTCTATTGGTCGTAGAGCTGTGAGACTTTAGATCATTCGACGTTGTATTTTTTCTTATCTGAATATGCAATAAAATTTTGTTTTGAACTCTGTGTTATTTACAGCGTTTTCGCTTTTTTGAATCGATATATATCTTTGGTTTGAAGGTATACGGTAAAATGGTATTATTAAATATTAATAAAGAAATTTATATTTTTAATATCATTAATGTCAATTTCAAGGGATTGACTTTTGGCGCCAACTTTCATCAGTGATGTGTCTTTTCGCAAAATCTTATCTATAATAGCCTAAGTTAATTTACAGTTGGACTTGGGTTTTGCCCAAAATAGGAATAATTGTCAATAATTGTTATAACATCTCTATAGAGAGAAAGTAAGTTTACGACTCCAGAGATACATTTGTAATGCTTGGCCTGTAATAATATATGCCTTTGACTTTTTTTGACAATATATTTCTTTACAGATCTTCCTTCCCACCTGATTGGGAAGGACGACGAAGGGAACTTTTTTGATAATGTGTAACATTTAGTTTATTTTTATGTTTTTTCACAGCACATGCCCCACTGCTGAGCGCGTGCCTCCCCATTTCTGGAGGAACGGATCATGTTTGTCCAATGCGGATTAGCGGGGTTACCAGACTCGAAATAAATATCTGTGGGAGATTATAGAGAGGGAGATCTGTGGGAGATATCTTTATTCCGATGCGGGGATCGAACCAGCGACCAATGGCTCAGTGAGATTGAGTCCCTCATCACTGAGTCAATTGAGTTTTATATACCTTTATATTTTTCAAATTTATTAGTAAATATGTTTTATAAGGATCTTTTGAGTTATATAATTATTACTAAATATACTCACTGATAATAAACTTAATAATTTTGTATATAAAAAAATACAACAATAAAATTATATTATACAATTAAATGTAAAAAATATAGAGCGAAAAAGTACATATGTATATAATGTACTGTACGTTTATACATATTATATAACACCTAACAATTAGCGAGACTGGTAAATTGGCACTAAGGTGATATTACGATAACTGTCAATATTTTATTATTTATGTAAATAATAAAAGACTATCAATTTTATGGTATATCATCGTCATATCATATGTATTATATTACGATGCATTTATTAAAACAGGGTAAACTAGTTCGCAAACCAGTCATTAAGTAAGATTACTATAGCTCCGACCTTATCAGATTATGTATTTACCTTACTCATAAGTCCTTAAGTCAGCTAACTTATGTAGGTACATACATATAATATAACAGGAATAATAAGTATTATAGTTGTAGTATTAAAAAAAATTATATAAAAACATTACATTAAGATGAAAATTATTTTTCCTCATTATTAAATGCAAATTTTTAATGTCATTTTTTATCATTATTATTCATTAAAGTATGCTTAAACCATTTTTGTTCGTTGTAGCGGTCTGGTAACTTTAGTGTTCATTAGTTTGTCAGATTTTACGCCCTGGTGTTTTTAAGATGGACGAATGCTCGGGTCAGTGGCTAACCAAGGGTTTCGGGTTAAAATCCCTGTCGAAATTTAAATTGGTTTTCATCACATAAATTCACACAGTCGGATAAAAATAATCACGCCATTGGATAAAGAAGATTTGGAACGGAATCGTGCCTCTTGTATTTGTGCAGACATTTGAGGGACTTAAAAATATATGTATGTATCTTGTGTCCATTCATCGTTTTTCTCAGACGAGGTCGCCCTAATTTAGAGGCTCTCAAACTTGTTTTGTGTGCCTCTCACTTCGTGAAACAAGTATTTTCTAGCGCCCCCTATAAATGTTTAATTATACTACATCTAAAAAAATGACAATCACAATGATAACTTTACCACACACACGCACAAACGCACACGCGCACACACACACACACACACACACACACACAGACACGTACACAGACACGCACATGTACACGCACACGCACAAGCACACGCACACGCACACGCACACGCACACGCACACGCACACGCACACGCACACGCACACGCCCACGCACACAAACATACTATAATACTTCTAAAATAACCCCTTTTTTTTAACAAATTACTTTCAAACCGGCTTTAACAATGTCACTTTTTGTGTGTAAATATGATAAAGGCGAAGTTTATAGTTTAATTTTAGTTTAAGTTTCGAAGAATCATTTTCAAGAGGAGCCTTTCATAAATAAGGGTCTAATGTCGACCCTTTTTAAAAATGTTTTTATTAGATCAGCCTAAGGTTATGACTTAGAATGACAAAGATTAAAAGACTTTGAATAAGATTTAATATCTTAAGAAGTAAGTGCTTCTTATTCTGAAGATTTTAGCATTAATCCGTTGTAACTTTGCGGATTTTGTTTTACATTTTTGCGAAAAATAATTAATGTGATGTTAACTTGGAATAATTTTACTTATATGAGTAATCAAGAATCAAGTAATCAAGAAAACAACATTTTTTTGTTGGAATAAAAATAATTAAATGATTTTAGTCTTTATCAAGTATACGCCGAAATTTTATTATTTGGAAATCACAAAACAATATAACGATGTACACACGTGTAATAATTTTTTACAGTATAATTAATAATATTCAATTCTTGTGTCGTGAGAATTTTTTGTAGTCTTAATATTGATAGAACGTAAAAATCGTTATGTTCAATACACGACTGCATATAAATTTCATATTAATTAATTACTTTATGATAATTTGATAACATATAATTAATATGTTAGTTAATAATTCCATCTATCTATCATCCCTTAAAACTATAGCGCATAAATATAGTTTTCTCTTTATTTTGTAACTAAACAGCTTGTACCAAAACCTATGAACTTTTTCAGTAAAGTTAAAAAGTCACGATACACGCATTTATTTCATATCACTTCACGTATATACCTTAATCGAACAATATTGTATAATACGCCACCATAATTATACAATATAAGTGATAATAATATAAGATAATAAAAATAAAATAAAAACACAACGTCACTGATTTAAGTTGGCGGGAAAAGTGTTAAATGTAATATTTGATTGTAAAATCATTTTGAAACAACGTTATAGAATATGGAATGTTTATTTCAAATTATCAATGAAATAAATATTTTTGTAAAAGCAATTTTAAGATAACTTTATGTCACTCTATGAAATGTTATTCTATTGTAGTTGTTAAAATGTGTTTTTTTTTTTTAATTCTGGTCGTTAAATTGTAATATTATTGTTTATGATGTCGTTACATTTTATATTAGTCTATGTTAATATTGTAAGTTAATGTTAGTTTTGTGCTCATTAACCACGATATAAGAAAATAATTAAACTTTAAATACTGAAGTTACACATTTCTCACTTAACACTAAAATGTTACACCACACAACTGTATGGACAGTCAAAAGTTTTACTTAGCTAAGATATAGTGATGGATTTCCGCAAAGTAACGCCTGACTCCATTTATAACCACACAACTGACTATAAATTAAAAACAAAAAGTTATACGACAATTTTAAATGACACTTAGTTCCGGACGAAAGGTTTCAAGTCACCGGGGACTCGTCACATAATTTCATGCGAACACGGTAACTGTGCGTCTATAATGAAAGCGAGTTTGAATTAACCAGTTTGACAATTTGTTGTTTGGAATAGTGATATGTGGATTTGTCGGTCAATATATTAACGGCCTGAAAGTCACAATAGTAAAGTTTTTTTTTCTTTTCTTTGATGGCAATTAGTAACAACTATTATGCCAGTGTCAAGTAAAATACAATTATATCCAATCTCTTGATATATTCCAACTCAGCTTATCACGTTATGTCTTGATAAAATGGTGGCCTTTTTACCAAAACCGTCTATGGAATTTTTCATTCAACCTAAAAAGTTATGATACACGCATTTATTTCATATCACTTCACTTATACGCCTTAATCAAACTATATTGCATAATACGCTACCACAATTAAACAATATAACTGACAATAATATAAGATTATGAAAATGAAATAAAAACACAACGTCACTTATGTAAGTTGGCGGGTAAAGTCCAAATAGAAAAGTTACCGTTTCGGAGATCGATGATCGCGTTTTCAATTCCCGTATCGGTATAAATATAAAATCGATTATTTTTCACAAAGCATAAGCGACAAAGGACGTTGTGGATGTCAATCAACGTAAAATTTTACGATACACGCATTTATTTCACAACACTTCACTTATACGCCTTAATTAAACTACATTGTATAATACGGTACCACAAACAATATAACTAATAATAATATAAGATTATGAAAATGAAATAAAAACAAAACGTCACTGATGTAAGTTGGCGGGAAAAGTCCTCCCGTTATATCAACAATATTATGCCAGTGTCAAGTAAAATGTAAAAATATTAAGTATCTTGAAATGTACTAGTCAGCTTATCACGTTACGTCTTGATTAAATGGTGGCTGAATAGAAAGAATTGCCAAAACCTTTTCCCGCCAACTTACATCAGTGACGTTGTGTTTTTATTTCATTTTCATAATCTTATATTATTATCAGTTATATTGTTTAATTGTGATAAATTATTATACAATATAGTTCGATCAAAGCTTATAAGTGACTTTTTAGAAAGACTGCAAAAGTCCATAGAAGGTTTTGGTACTTCTTTCTATTCAGCCACTATGTAATCACGACGTCACGTGATAGACTGACATTTCAAGATACTTGATATAATTACATTTTACTTGACACTGGCATAATATTGTAGTTATAACAAAATGCCATCAACGAAAAATAAAAAGAGAAAAAATAAAAAAGTCTGTTAAAAAATTAGTAATTGTTGGGGGTTTTAATTTTGGAGCTACGCTGCAAGTATGCCCTTATACGAATATCACCTATACTTAAATGTAATCATAGAGTACTGAAACTATAGAGTGCTCTGTGTAATTTATTGTTTTTATGACTCGGCAGTTTAAGTATTTATTATATATGAACAAGCGAATATCGATTTAGCAAGATTGATTACTATATTATTTTTAATAAAACAAATCAATATATGATTTGTATTATTAAAAAAATATTTATTTGGTTTAGTGACGATGTTACTACTTTTTGAGTCAGAGGTCGCGGATTCAATTCCACACAGGGATAAATATATGATTTAAAATATTTAATATTTAGTGCGTATTTGTATGCTCGATCAATACGGTCTGTGGAAACGTGGTGGGCTATTATCCACTCCCTCAGAAATGTTGAGGCTCGTGCTCAGCTGTGAGATGTATGTATATAGGATGTAATTTTTTTTTATTGAAAATACAACTTCCTCATAAATTTGTTCGTCTTAATTATTCTATCCGAATCAATAGACCGAGCAATTCATTCTAGTGCCTATGTCAATTTGATTTACTATAATGTAATAGATTGTGACCTTCAAAATTTATTATTCAAAAACAAGCGCATACATTTATTAACGGCTGGTAACAACGCATCTGCAATGTCTGTGGTACTACGGATGTCTATGGCCGGCGTTGATTGCTTTCCATCAAGTAACACGCCTGCTCGTTTGCCCTCCTATTCTATAAAAATGTATTATTGAGTATAAGGATTTTATTTATTATTCATTATTAAATATTAAAAATTTATTAGTTATGAAAATGAAATGAAAAATAATGAAGAAAATACAAATAAATAAAATTTTCAAATACACGTTTTGTTTCTAATCGATTGCAGTATACATAGAGCAGACACGTTAAAAATAGTCTAGAGCTTTAATTTTGGAAGTAAATTGAAAATAACTACCTAGAAATTTAGACGTAAAACCGGTTTGACTGAATTGCATGGATACGTGGTTACTAGCTCATTCATTATTACGGAAAAAAAATTGACAATAAACAGACAAAGTGGCAAATGTAAGTCATTTTCGCAAATAATTTTATTATTATGTGTACCACACATGTGACCTTGTTATATGTCAGCTATAAAGATATTTATGTATCACTTTATTACGAATGAAATTTAAAAATATGTATTTTCATTTCAATTACATTATTGTATTGTATGTTTATTTATATGTATGCGTGTGTATACCAGTAGTAGTATGTATATGGATGTATGTGTATGTATGTGTGTGTTTGTATCAATGTCGTGTGTGGTCCGTGTTCTGACCACGTTGGTTCTTGCTGGAAACCAGCGCCAGGTGCTCCAATAGAATGCTTGGCATATGCTGAGTAAAAATCATTTTGAGACACTTATTAGATTAATATTATTTTCTTTTTGTTTTGTTTATTTGTATAATGTAATATTATTTAGGTTTTAATTTTAGTTAAAAAGTGTCATGAATAAAGATTTTTCTATTCTATTTTATTTCTAATGTATATTTATACATCATCATCATCATACATATGATATCCGCATACAAAACGCCTTATGGTGCAGTGCAACTCTTCACAAGGTGTTGGTATCCAAGCTTTTCAGTATAAAGGCGAAACTCCGAAACTACAATACGATTATCCGGACTATTCTAACGTATGGCTGTGAGGCTTGGACACTAACGCTAAAGGAAGAGAAGAAACTCCTCCGTCGTCTTCCGATCCAGAGATGATGGAAGTTGGGGATGGCGAAAAAATGTCAAAACGAGTATCTGGTACCCCAACCCAATATAATCGGAAAGAATAAGGCTCACCGATTCCGAAGGGTTGCGCAGTCAAAAGCGTATGTGGCTTGTCCAACTGGACGTTGTCCTGAGGAGCGCCCCGAAGATCGCTGGTGAGATATGGTGGAGGCTGACCTGCGAAACCTTTAAGTCAGTAATTGGCAGGAGGTGGTACAGGGCAGGGAACGGTGGTGTAAGATCTTTTCGGAGGCGAAGATTCATTTTGGGTCACGGAGCCAACAAAGTTAGTTTATAATTATATATTTATGTGATAAAACAGCAAAAAAGTAATGGCGTCCAAAAAACATCTAACCAGACTGCTTATTTCGTAATTCCGCTTTGGACTAGCGTGGTGGGTTAATGACCGTTCCTTTAGAAATGGGAAGGCCCAGGCCATGCAACTTATGGACATAGAAATAGATATTTTTTTTATTTTAATATTTTTATGTTAATTTTATATTGTTGATTAATTATAAGATGTAGAGCCATTTATAAGTGGTACAGCCACGCTGCAGACGAATACTTTGTCAAGAATGGCATATTATTTGTCTGTAACATGAATGGGCCGGCTCGCCCGGGGAAGTACCACACTCCCGCAGAAAACCGGCGTCTGAGTGGTACCTTAGTTACCGCGCTTCGTACGGTGAGCGGTTTGAGTTCTGGAGGCCCAACACCCTCCCCCTCCCAGTCTACTTCCCCTTCCTCTCCCACTCCCTTTCCCCCTCCCACTCCCATAATGTCTTTCCTTAAAGGTCGGCAACGCTTCCGCACTGCCTATGGCGCTGCGGATGTCTATGGACAGCGCTGATTGCTTTCCATCAGGTGACACGCCTACTCGTTTGCCCTCCATCCCATAAAAAAAATAAGATAAATTGTTTTTTTTTTTAAAGAAGAAGGCAATATTTTTATAATATATTATAATATTTATTGTTATCCGTCCCAATTAAGGTAATAATGTGTGAGTTAGAAAAATATGGTTCAAAGTAATAGTGCAATGGAAGATACAAACTCACGATGTCACATCGTAAGCGCGATGTTGCCGAAAAACGTGGTTTAAATTTCTGGTGACCTAAATCTATTGAGGGACATGTTATGTGTTGTGATTTAAGTAATAATATGGTGTTTTAGTTGTCGTTTCTAGAATCTTAGCAAGATTAATAATTCTAAACGTACGTCATTGTGAATAGATCAACAGAAGAAAAATAAAACAAATATGGCTGTGCAGCGTCATAATAAGAAACATTGGTTATTGTACGGCAACCTATAAAAAGTTGTTGTGCGTGTAATAAATGCATATAAATCTTTCACACGACTAGGAAATAACAAGATAATGATATGAAATTTTACTTCATTATATTTATTGACTTTTTTAGTGATTTTCCGATATATTAATAATGATAAACCTTGAGGAATTTAAATAATTTATATTCTTATATCTTTTTGTCGTCGAATACACAATCGTGAAGGGTGGAGACTTCTGGTTAGAAACAATATTTGTTAGTCACGATCTTCATTCGTGGAACGACTGAGAAGTGAAGATTTTTAGATTTTCTTCCTCTTTGATATCATTGTTTTAGGTATTATACCTGTGTAAACAAAGAAATAAAATGCTAGATTGCCAAAGAATTTTAGATAAAGATAGGTCAGGGAGTATCTCTGCCAAGCCTCCTGTCCGTACCTTATCCTAGCGTATTGGTACGCGGATACGCGACCTCGGCCTCCCGAGCTACTACCGTATCACTCCCTGTCTCCCGTTGCGGTATCATCATATCCCTATCATCCTGTCTAAATCCATCTTTACTTTCCTCTGCCCTTTCCTTTCTTTTTTTATTCTTTTCCCTTCCTCTCAGCCCATCTACGGTCTGCCGTGCCAATGGATACGTGATTAGGGGCGAGCTTAGTCGCAAGCGTACCGAACGTCCCGGGATCGGGCTCCCCCGGGTACTAACTTTAGTACCCGGCACTTGCCTTACCTCAGCATGCGGGGCTCTGTCAGGGCTGACTTCCATCCTCCCTTACGGCTCGTTGGATTCATTATGACGAATTTTAATAAATCTAATTTGTTAAAAAATGACGGTGATGTGGTTCGCCACTTGTCACGTCCTGATTCGTGAGAATCAGGAGCGAAACTGCTTTCCGTTTCGTTACGATGAATGTGAGAGGAAGGATGGATGAAAAATCTTTTCATCTATCCGGACTATTTAACTGACAAATCAAAAATCCACCGTAAATGTTGATTTTAATTCAAATTAAAAATCCGCCATATAAACTAAAAATAAACTATTTTATAGGAAAACAAACCACAAAAGTCTATAGTTTTTGAATTGCATATTTAATTTAATGTTATTATAATATATATAAAATTAAAGGTTCAATGAATCTAATTTATTAATAATAATAATAATAATAATAAAACTTTATTTCAGGACTAGCCCATATATCGTTAGTAACAATCTTTCTTATAATCTAGTGTTCGTAAAATTACAAAATTTTATAAAAATATATTTTACATTTAAAACATTAAAATATAATACATTAATAAACCATTACAAATTTGAGAATAATAATATATGTCTATAATAATTTTAAAACAGTAATGAGATAATTTAATTTTATTATATATGTCAAAGATAAAAAATTCTGTGTATTGATTTTTAATTGATTAATCTAATAATCAAGTATTGTATTTTAATGTAAAATCATTTTTTTTAAATATGTATAATCATATGATTATAGGTGTTACAGCTACGGGTGGATGTTGAAATGGTCCAGAATATCCTCCCAGTCTGTTCTTTGATCGATCTATTCTTCGGTTTTTTGTCGAATTTGTCACGGCGAGACTTTCGATCTTGGTCGACTCCGTCTTGCCACCTGAGTTTTGGCCCGCCTCGTTTCTTTTCACATATCCTGTCCAAGATACACGGCGTTACGTTCGCGGTCCATGGTAACATGGTCATGGTCCACAACATTCGCCTCCAGCAAAAAAAAAACAATCTGCTTATATGTAGGACTGAGTGAATTCGTTACGTGTTTGTGTAAACACGTTTGTCTGTGTTTGTCTGAACGAGTATTTACTCCATTATGTCGATGAAATAAATACATTTATAATTAACAATATTCGAGATCTTCACTGTATACTTACGTACCATGAAATATATGCTTATATTTTTTATATTACTTAATGTATACAATAAAAATAAAATATATATACGGGTATTGTATATTATAATAGAGCGAACAAAAAACTAGTTAATGCTTGATCCACACTGTGATGCTTCGATATTTTATTTTATTTGTATAGAATGGCGTACTTGTAGTTTTACATAATTAAGTTATTACTAAATATTTTAGACTAGTGAGCTGTCTATAAGATGGTTCCATAAAATAGATAGCAGATGGTACATGGGCCAAGAGTGGCTACCGTTAGAAAAAAATGGTTACACTTGGAGGAGGCCTTTGTCAATAGAGGCACACAGACAGTGATATTAAGACTAACAAGAATTTTCACATATGAAGTAAATTTATGTATATGCGAAAGTGTGTACAAAATTTGTTAAAATAAAGGCTTTTATTATTATCATATTTCTCTCTTAATAGCATTATCATTAATATATATAAAAAATAAAAACATACAAAATATAAGAATAATAATATTACTAGGTTATTAATCCTTAATGACAGGTTAAACCAAGCACACAAAGGATTTAGGCATCCAAGTAAAGAAATCTCACGATCCTAGCCATACACATTATGGCTGACTTTTGATTTTTGAATTTAACCCACTTACTCAAACCTAACTTCGATTCGGATCGATGGGCGTCCAAATTTTTATTATTATTAAAATTCCCTTGATTCTCACCTTTAAGGTGGTAGGCCCACCATCCAGACCAAACGGCTGGGGTTTAGAACGATAAAGACAGAAACCAGTGGACGATTCGGGCTGTCTCGAGCACTACCGCCTTCAGCATTCAAGCTCCCGGCCAGATGGTGCGACTTTCTACGTAGGGTGGCTTGCAGAAACTGAATGCGTGATGCTGGAGTAGACGAGGGTAAGAGCTGAGACCATGTCTTGGTAAATGTAGTAGAGAACGCTCCCCGGCCAGATGGTAAGGTTTTTTGCGCAGGGTCGCTTGCAGAAACTGTATGCGTGAAGCCGAAGATCAAGTTAGCTACGTCCCAAAACTCCAAAGGTGGAGGAGCTAAGTCGCAGGCTGCTAATGATGAAATTAAAGTATGGTGGAAGTATTATAGATTTTTTTATTATTACTTGAGTTACACCATATTAAAGTACTGTTTTAATGACAGTTGCATAAATTATATATGTATATAAAAAGAATATTAAGGTAATGCCAACATTATATAGGTTTTTTGGTTTCCTCGTTAAAAAAGAAGATTACGATCGTAGTTTTGGACAACTGAATTAACATTTGAATATAAATTCTTCATTATTAACGACGACCTAATTGGCTGGTAAAGTTACCTTTATCGGATGGATGCGGTTTTCATATTTCTATATATATATATTGGTATTCCAAATACGAAAAATTACCGAATTGGTAGGTCTCAGCACGGGTCTGGTTAGTGGGACCTACTATGCTCTATCCAGTTGCACTTGAAAAATGTCATAAATTCAATAAAAAATATTATAAGAAAAATTCATAAAGAATCCTTGAAAGTCGCGGAAATTTGAAGTTATTTATCCCTATTGCTTATTCCGTTTTTTTATAACATGAAATATATTGCCGTTTTAAATTTAAATGGAAAAGTACTTTAAGCAAATGGAGCGTATGAATAATAAAAACTTATAAATATGTTTATATCATACAAAACAAAATGGTTGACGGAATTTGATTTCCCGCACGTATTATATAATGCGGGACAGTAATTCGGCAGTGATTCGGAAATCAACACGGATATATGTACATATATTGTTGAACAAATGATTTTATGCTTATGTTTCGGTATTATATATGACCGTTATTAATTAAATATAATATAAAATATAATTTTCTCTCTAAAAACAACAATATTACTATAAAAACAAAAACTATAAAAATAATATTATTATTAGAGTTATTAATCTTTCGTGACGGGATAAATTTAAAGGATTTAAGTATCCAAGGAAAGGAACTTTTTCACGATCGTAGCTCTGTACGACTGGTTTTTGAATTTAACTTATTTATCTAAACCTAACTTGGAGAGATGGACGTCCAAATTTTTATCAATAAGTCATTTACAAAAACTAATATGGATACATTGTCAGACGAATCCACATGTCACATGGCGGAGGTCTTATGCGCAAGGTCAACTTATTTTTTATGTTTTCTTTTTCCGATTTTGTTTTTTTTTTGATTTTCGACTCTTGGAACATTAATATCCATTATCATTGCCTCGCGTGTAGTTCGATCCACTATCACGATATCAGGCTTATTGGCAACAATATGCCTAGCCGTGATAATGGATTATTTGATTATAATGTTATTATTTTCCTCAAATAATAATATAGAAAGTACGTAAGTGGTAGAGAAAAAATAAACATTTTAATAATTCGAATTTCTCTATTTTCATAAATCTATATATGAACTTTCACATTAAATAGGACCTAGAGTCCTGTATGGTTTGCTATGAAGTCTCTCATGTCATTCGCTGGAATTCTTGTGAAAACGGATGGGGAAAATGGAGAACCACATCCGCGCCCAAATGACACTATGCCGTAAGCAACTTTTTCACCGTCTTTCCCATTGACGGTAGCAGTTCCACCGGAATCTCCCTGTAAGAAAAGTTGGTTTTTTAATAAAAATATATCAAACAATAAGTAAAAAAGACACAACACCTGATTTTATTACAAGGATTATTCAACCATGTTTATATTAGGTTATACATAGGTCAAATAATGTTTGAAAGTAGTTGTTAAGGTTGAAATATAATTCTGCCACCAGACACCAATTACTTTATTTTTAACGGGAAGGTATAAAATAGGACCAACACATTTTTCTTGTTTATTATGTTTTTTATTTTTCTTTTTACGTTCGAGGCAACTACAAAAGATAAATTCTTAAATTAAGTAAAAAAAAACGATACACAATGAAATAACATATAAAATAATTAAACAGAAATAATTTATCTGTGACACAGTGTGAATTTACAGAAACCTAAAGCTAAAAAAAAAAAGACTTTTTCCGCCAAGTTACATCAATGACGTTGTGTTTTTATTTCGTTTTTAAAATCTTATATTATTATCAGTTATATTTTTTAATTGTGGTGGCGTATTATAAATATGCGATTAAGGTGTATAAGTGAAGTCATATGAAATAAATGCGTGTATCGTGACTTTTTAAGTTGACTGAAAAAGTCCATAGAAGCTTTTGGTAAATGGTGGCTCCATTTTAGTGAGACTTAACGTGACAAGCTGATTACACATTTCAAAAGATTTGATATTATTCCATTTTACTTGACACTGGCATAATAGTTTTAACTAATTGCCATCAAAGAGACAAAAGTATACATATTAAAAGATAAAAAACCTTATTTAAAACATGCAGCATAAACTAGGCGCTCTATTGGGGCACCTAGATTTATTGTAAAAAAACAAGATATAACATTAATTTTGCCTGTTATATCTTGTTTTGGGTTCTGCCATAGTTATATGTTAATTAAACTATTTTGTTATCGAAAATAAATTTGTCGAAATAAATTTATTTGTCGAAATAAATTTAATTGTCGAAACAAATTTATTTGTCGAAATAAATATATTTGTCGAATTAAATATATATATGTCAAAATAAATTTATTTGTCGAAATAAATTTATTTGTCGAAATAAATTTATTTATCGTAATACATATATTAAAACTTTTTACCTGACAAGTGCTTTTGCCGCCAAAGAAGAAATTGCCCGCACAAACCATGTTTTCTGTGATGCTCAGCGGTGCATAAGATGCTTGACACAAATTTTGGTTTACTATTGGCAGATTTACAGCCATCAACCTTTCCGGTATTGTAGAGGCGCCTTGCTGAAATAATGTACTCTCGTTAAAAAAATCCTTTTTACCCTTAGGGACCATCTATAAATTATGTCACGTAAATTTCATGATTTTAGAGCCCCAAAGGGCTGTTACACTTGAAGTTTAGAGTTTTAGCATTTTAAATTTATGCATGCAGTGTCACAAAGATACTCACTCCCCCTTAACGTGTGACGTAATTTATGGATGACCATTAAATTTTGAAGGCATTGGCCATGTAATGTGAACTTAAAAAAGATATGTGAAGAAGAAGAAGAGCAGAAAAAAGATATGTGAGCTTGATGTCTATGAAAGGCGTTGATTGTTTTCCATCAAGTGACACACCTGCCCACACTGTTTTTATGGGATTACTATTTCATTATTACTCGACATTTAAAGTCGTGTTTAGTAAAATTACTTAATATTTTTATCTATTTCAATTCCTACAGTTCACACTCTTCCTATATTTATTTATTATATATATCTTGTTCAGATTTTCAATCGTTAATAAAATACTTTTTATCCAACAAGTCAAGTTCAAATACATTTTTTTTTAAACTTGTAGTGGATGACACTTGATGTTAATACAGTTTTTTCAAATATTAATTCATTAATTTAATTAATAGTAGGAGTTGACTTTAATTTTTTTTATTACTTGTTTATTTAACTATGAGCATTTAAATTTTATTTTTTTTTATGAGACAGGAAGACAAATGAGCAGGCATGTCACCTGATGGACAGCAATCAACGCCGCCCATAGACTTCCGCAGCACCATAGGCAGTGCGGAAGCGTTGCCGACCTTTAAGGAAAGTTTCATTATGAGAGGGGGAATGGGAGGGGCAGGGGCAGGGGAAGGGGAGAGGGGGGAGAGGGGGGGAGAGGGGAGGGAGAGGGTACGGAGAGGGGAGGGAGAGGGGGAGAAGGGAGGGACGGGGAGGGAGAGGGGGGAGAAGGGAGGGACGGGGAGGGAGAGGGGGGAGAAGGGAGGGACGGGGAGGGAGAGGGTACGGAGAGGGGAGGGAGAAGGGAGGGAGAGGGGAGGGAGAGGGGAGGGAGAAGGGAGAGAGAGGGGAGTTCCGGAGGCCCAACACGGAGGGTGAACTCAAATTTGAAATAAATATAACATTTAACGCTTATTCTACCTAAAATGATTATTTTGTTTCCTTACCCTAGTGCGGCCCCAACCGCTCACAGTCATGTCCACGCCCGAATCAATAGACATTCCTTTTGGGGCCAGCGCTAACGGTTGTATGCATTCATTGAACTCCAGAGGTTCCGCTGTTTTCATCACTGCCACATCTTTATCGAACGGAGGATTGTCGTAGTCTGGATAAGGGATGACTTCCACAATAGGTATTACGGTGCCATTAGTCCTGTATGTGCTTCCAGCTCTTAGCACTACTGTAGAGGGATCAACACTGAAATCATAAAAAAAGCGTATTACACTCCAGGTTTCACTTAATATACATATAATAAACGCCCAGACTCAAAGAAATATCTAATAATCTATCTCTTAATTTTATGGGATAGGAGGATTCTTTTTTTATGGGATAGGAAGGCAAACGAGTAAGCCTTCCAGCAGGCAACGCTTTTGTTATACTTATGGTGTCGCGAATGACAACGGGTGGTGTGGATTGTTTTCTATCAGGCGCTCATTTGCCTCTCTATGTCTATCTCTCCAATACAAAATAATAGTGGGAAAGCTATAAGCACGAATACGCTGGCTTGACCGAGGAAGTATCATATTTTTAGAGAATATAAGCATTAAGTGGTTGCGATCCAGATACACAATTATTTCCTTTTTCCTTCCTTTCCTTTCCCAACACTCCTCCTCCTTCTCCTTCCTCTTACATTAATTTTTTTTCCTTCTTCTATTATTTACATCCTAATCCTAAAGTAAGCAACGCATCTGCACTGACTTTAGTATTGCTGATGTCTATGGGTGATACTAGTTGTTTATCATCAGGTGACTCTCTGACTTTAGTATTGCTGATGTCTATGGGTGATACTAGTTGCTTATCATCAGGTGACTCTCTGACTTTAGTATTGCAGATGTCTATGGGTGATACTAGTTGCTTATCATCAGGTGACTCTCTGACTTTAGTATTGCGAATGTCTATGGGTGATACTAGTTGTTTATCATCAGGTGACTCTCTGACTTTAGTATTGCGGATGTCTATGGGTGATACTAGTTGTTTATCATCAGGTGACTCTCTGACTTTAGTATTGCGGATGTCTATGGGTGATACTAGTTGCTTATCATCAGGTGACTCTTTGACTTTAGTATTGCGAATGTCTGTGGGTGATACTAGTTGTTTATCATCAGGTGACTCTCTGACTTTAGTATTGCTGATGTCTATGGGTGATACTAGTTGCTTGTTATCAGGTGACTTTCTGACTTTAGTATTTCGGATGTCTATGGGTGATACTAATTGCTTATCATCAGGTGATACTCTTGCTTGTTTAATTAAATTCAATAGAGAATTCCATTTAAAAAAGTTCAAAGGTTTGCATACTCTTGAGCGCAGTGCGCGGCCGTCAGTATGTAACGATCACTGACTATAAACCCTCCACAAAAGTATGAGTTGTTCACAATGAAGCTGACTTGGTGAGGGAACTCTTCGCACGTCGCGTTTCGACCTCCCACGATCCTCCCTTGAATTTCATTTGGCACAATATCTGACTCTATTTCGGAATATAACGGGACCTTTTCCGATAGAATAATATCTGAAATGTTTATTATTTGTAACACAAAATATTAGTAGGTTGTATAATTATGTAATGTTAGCTGTAGGTAGATTATTAAATTTGGTGTATGTAAATTACACCAAACCAATCTACTCCAGCTTCATGTGTTTTCGACAGACCCCGCAGAACATTCAGACCAGTAGAAAGATTTAGAATTCCAATTCTATATAAATAATTGATTAAATATTAAATTGTTTTAGCAGAATAGGGAGAGAACCATAATTATAGGTTATGGGTAATTTTTTTAAGTTAGTTTATGTTCTTTATTTTATATGAATTAAGTGTTGAAGTTGTTTTAATTAAATAGTGGCCTCATTATTTGGCTCTGGAGCAGCAATTTACGTGAATATAATAGGTAATATAACAAAAAATTATTAAGTTGTAGTAGTCTAATATCGAAAATTTTATAGTAATGATGAAGATAAAATGAAGACAACAACTTCTTAATGGGATAGAAAGCGAACGAGTAAGCTTGTTGTCTGATAGAAAGAAATCAAAAATGATGACTGATGTCTACATTATAATAGACATTGCAGAAGTATTACCAGCCTATGATAAAGATGTAGATATAGGTTTGTCCTTTTAAGGTTTTTAGTCGTATAACTACGGAAGTACCCTTGAAGTTTATTGATTTCACAAAGCGGTGATGCGGATCTGGACGTACCACGTGTAGAAAACGTTAATGGTTCAGGCACGAAGATGTTTTTGGACCTTCTTGTTTTACATACTCATAGATAATAATATATCAACGATCAAGATGTGACGACCGATTGGCTCAGTGACGGGGCCTTCCGCCCGTGGAGTCAATGGTCGCGGGTTCGATCCCCGCATCGGAATAAATATTTAGGATTTATAAATACTTATTCCGAGTCTGGTAACCCTGCATTTCCTTTCCTGCCCTTTCCTTTCTTCTCTATCCTTTCCCTTCCTCTCCGCAAATCCATGGTCTGCCGTGCCAATGGATGCGTGGCTAAGGGCGAGCTTAGTCGTAAGCATGACGACCGTACCGGGATCGGGCTCCTCCGGGTACTATGGTGACTTACCTCAGCATGCAGGGCTCTGCTGGGGTTGACCTCTATCCTCCCTTGCGTCTCGTGGGATTCACTTCAGACGAATTTAATATACCTAATTTATTCAAAAATGGCGGCGACGTGGTTCGCCACCCGTCACATCCTGATTCTCACGAGGGCGAAAAGCGGCTAATGGAGAACCGTTTCGCTGCCATGAATGGTAGCGGACGGAGCTCTGTGGTCTCTGCCCTGCGGGGGATAGGCGTGAATATATATATAAAAAAATAAGATGTTAAAATAAATGACTTACTCGAAGCTATTGATAAATTAGAGTACGACAAACAAATTATAAGCAGAAACCACATGGTTGTTTTTATTACACCATACGTATATATGAATACAATGTAAAAAACTAAATCGATGGTGATATTTATGAAAACTACTGACAAGTAAACCGTAACGAGGTTATATTTAAACGTTTCTCTTGATTCACCCACATTGCTCATTTGTCATTGCATACCGACCTCAAATACTTATTTTAATAGTTTGGTTAAAATAGATTAAGCGAGAATACACGGAATGTGAATATATTGCGCCTTTGATATACACTTCTTCCATAACGAAATGAAAAAGTATTTCTCAGATTAACACATTTAACTAGAGGTTAATACATTCTTCTTCTAAGAGTGCCTCTCCTGCGTGCCTGACTTGCTAAGGTTGGCAGCCAATTCAGCACAACTTTCACTCACTCACTATCCCGGTCCACTCCCTGACATTACTTAGCCGAGACTTTCTTTTTCGACCAACTTGTCTTTTGCCCGCAATTGTCCCCACCGTATGACTTAATAATGTACGTATATCCCCATTTAAATTTACAGAATGACTGTATATTATTCTGTAGATTTCCATTGTTTTATGGGATAGGGAGAGAAGCGTGTCGCCTGATGGAAAGCAATCAACACCACCCATAGATATCTGCAACCCCCTAGTTGTAGTATTGAAATGGTCATGAAACCATATGTATTAGGGAAGCGTTACCGGTCTTTGAGATAAGAGTAGGCTCGTTTTTGAAGGTTTCAATGTCGTATAAGTTCGGAAATACCCTGTTCCACAGAGTGGTGGTGCGTAGAATGAAGTTTATGCGTTCCCCTGACCCCGGTGTAAGTGACGCGATGGTAATCGCAAGGGGTTTTAGTCGGTATAAGAAGCCTGACACATCCCTTCTCCCGTCTCCAGGCAGACGGGTATCCATAAAGGAATTGTCCTGGATTAAGAAAATGGTAAGCGGCCTTGTCAACATGTGTATATCCGCTTTTAAATTTAATGAATTGTCTATACGTTCCGGGAGTTAAATCTTTCATTTTCCCTGAAATAGTTTTTAGAGGTTTATATGTCAACACACTACCCACAATATAGACACAATTTGAGCAGACACACCCACTATACATACGGTATACGGAAAAACTAAATGTAAGTCTGTGTATGCCGTACAATAATGTAAAAAAATATATAAAATTTAAAATGTACACTTTCTCTCTTCCATAAAAGAAAAATTAATAATACTTCGTTACAGTAAATATAAACAAAAAAAAATATCTGAAAATTTAATGTATTAAGAAAGTTTATTTCTTCCTTAGAAAAGTTTACAATAGTACTGAGTTGGAAACTTTCTCGAAAGTAACATTAATTAACAGAAACATTATTCCTTGTTGGGTTTCTCTGCGTTCAATTGTATGTGTATTGGAATAATTTATTAGGTTTGTAAGAGGAAAATTTGGGCGAATGTTTCTATATACTTAACCGAACATTTATTTATTAAGACAGCTTTATTTATTGAGGTGGGTGAGACAAGTGTGTATTCATGTATCAATATCTAATAAAACTTTTAATACTGAATACATACAGCTTAAATCGGTGCCTCTAGAAACATGAAAGTTTGCGCAGAAGTTATTTATATAATGCGCTGCGGAGAGATGTCTCATCTCTCAGCATTTTTTACCGCTTCTATCGTGGGGAGTGCTCCGAGGAATTGTTTGGAATAATTCCCGCCGCCGAATTCCACAACCGCACAACTCGCTCTAAAGAAAAATTTCATCCCCACCATCTGGATGAGTGGCGATCTACTACGGTGCGTTTCTCTTGTAACTTCTTTCCACGCACCACCAGTTTGTGGAACCAGCTACCCTCAGCAGTCTTTCCGAACCGTTATGACATTGGAACCTTCAAAAAACAAGCCTATATATACCTAAAAGGCTGCGGTGTTGCGGTTGTCCATGCTTTCCATCAGGCGACACGCTTGCTCGTTTGCCCTCCTATCCTATAAAAAAAAGCATTTTTTGTATCCTAAGGAGGTATATAAGGGGTGAAAGATACTATGAAGGTATGACACTTAGATGTGTATCTGATGGGATATCCTATCCAATATATAAATACAATTCAAATATTTCTCATGTTTCTATTTTCACGGCACAGGCTCAATAGTTAGTTGCCTTCCGTAGAGTCTCCTATACCTGATGATGCCTCGTGTTGAGTCGAAACACGTGATGGCAAGGTGGAAAAGTGGTGGTGTGTGTTCAATGTTGTTGATAGTAGTTGGGAGGTGAATATTTGCTGACGGCCATTTTTTCGGTAAGATTTAGTTTGAGTTCCCTGTAAATCCACTTCTTACAGTAGAAAACGCACATTATTATTATTCTATATTTTTTCTATTTTTGTTTGCTTTTTGCTGATCTTAAGCTAAGTAAAAGTTCTGACTGTCCACATAGTAATGGATTTCCGTAAAGTAACGCCTGACTTCATTAATAATCGAAATATTATTATTATAAAATACTAAAATAAAACAACAGCGAATACACTTATAATTTTTAACATATAAATAAGATTTAACTACAAAATACAGCTAGATTTAAATTTATAAGCCGGTATGTTTTGTGATAAAATCCCTCATGTCGGGTGATGATATGTCTGTGAACACGCTCGGTGCTAAGGGCTGTCCACATCCACGGCCGAAAGACACAATGCCTCTAGCGATGTTGTCGATTGTTCCAATGCCACCGGAGTCGCCCTGGAAGAAAGAGCAACTTTGAAATCGTTATACGACAATATTTACGGTACGAAAGATAAGTATCGGATTTATCTGTTGAAGGTCCAGGGTTTCGATTTCGGATTTAAACAAATCACAGGTGTTTGTCTGAGTCCCTTACTAAGGCGCTAAAAGTGAGCAAAACTTAGTTTGGTGGCGTGAACGTAAAGATTATTAATTAAACAATTAATGCAGTTGTAACACTACACAGTTGCTCGTTGGACTTGGACTTGGTTAAAAATCACAATTTCGATTTCCAATTGAATTAAATCATAGATGTTTGTCTAAGGCGCTAAAAGTGAGTAAAAGTTAGTTTGGTGGCGTGAATGTTAAGATTAGAAATATGCAATTGATTTTAATTAATTAATTAATACAGCTGTAACACTGCAGAGTTGGTCATTGGATTTGGTTAAGGCTCACAATTTAATTTTTTGATTAAATCAAATCATCTAAGTCCTTTACGGGCGTTAAAAGTGAGAAAGACTTAGTGTGATTGCGTGAATGTGAAGATTAGAGAAATAAATTTGATTTTGAATAATCAAACAATCAATACAGCTGTAACACTGCACAGTTGGTCGTTGGATTTGGACTTGGTTAAAAATCACAATTTCGATTTTCAATTGAATGAAATCATAGATGTTTGTCTAAGTACTTTACGGACGCTAAAAGTTAGAAATACTTAGTGTGATTGCGTGAATATGAAGATTAGAGAAATAAATTTGATTTTGAATAATCAAACAATCAATACAGCTGTAACACTGCACAGTTGGTCGTTGGACTTGGTTGATCGGTGGTTGGTTGGTGAATTGGATGGAAGTTGGTTTCCTTCGGAATACAGTTGTAACAGTCTTCTGCTGGAAATTAACCTACGAATGAGGTTTAGTGTCATAATATCTTGAAAGACCTATTTAATTTTTGATTGGTTTTCATTATTAACTTAGACGTTCTCTTCGTCTACCGGTATATTTATAACAGAACAGGCAAACGTGCGGGTCACTTGGTGATAAGTGATCACCGCCACTACACCAGAGCGATCTCAGGTGCCTTGCCGGCCGTTTGTGCCAGATATGCTTGTCTCTTATAGTCACTTCGTAGAACACCTATAGAAAGAAATAGGATTATCGTATTTATGGCGGGTACCAGATAGCTAAGTAGTGTAATAAAATCAAAATGTAGTACCTGACACGTGCTCTTTCCGCCTAGGAAGAAATTACCAGCACACATCATGTTCTCAGTGATGGTGAGCGGAAGGTACGCGGCTTGGCATAGCACGCGATTCACTACTGTTAAGTTGACAGCCATGAGCCTGTCTGGTATCATAGTGACACCTTGCTGTAATATATAATCTATTAAAAAAACAGTAGGATATTAGATGAAAAACAAAACTTATAGTACTTTCACACGAACATCATTATCGTCTGTAGTAGTCAACAGCTAGAACTAGACCTACCCCAAATTGCGACACCTAGCTCACTCTTCGGCTACATGTATCCAGTTTTTATCAGTTGCCTTAACAAATTGTCGTCATTTAGCCATTTGTTCTGTTAACATCAAGACACTGTCTTCACTTATATTTCTTTCTATTTCAATGGCTGTCTGTCTTCTATCTATTTCAATGGTTGTCTGTCGTCAATGTTCTACTCTTCGTCTGCTCAGACGTGGTCTCTACACCAGAACTTGTTTACCTCAATCGTTATTTGTCCTATGTTCAGGGGCTTCTACTCTACGTTTGGCAAGACACGGTTTCCACAACAGAGTTCGCTTACTGCAACGATTGTTGGTTTTCCAACAAATTTGATCATACAATTGCCACTTCAGTTCGGATTAACTGGAAGAGTTATGTTAATGATTTTGATACTCTAGCGGATGTCTACATTACTAATCATATTCACCAGAGAAACTATTAAAATATTTTTAATAGCTGATATATTGAAACTAATATTTGAAAGTTCAAAGCAATCAACAATATCGTTATGAGTAAATCCAATCAAATAATGACTTAGGGCCTAATTATATACGTCCGCGCAGATCGCGCACGAGATCATATGCAATTATATGACGCGGACGGGCCGCGCGGCCAGGCGCGCCTTCCAGTTTGTACCGGTTTAGTACCGCCCGCGGTATGCGGTTGCGCCGCTTCATATAATGTGTTAAGCGGCGCAGTCGCGGCCGCTATTTTTCGCGGCCGGGCTGCGTGGACGCGCCGCTTCACCTGTTTAGGCTCTAAACAGCGTTCAAGATGTTCGTAATATCTTTAATAATAAAATCACTACAGTTATTGTTACGAACGCTTTATAAATCAGATTTATTAATAATATTGTTAATATCAAGTTCAAAATAATTATTCTTAAGAACGTAGTCTAAAAACTTGAATGGACAAATACAGAAAACTCAAACAAAAATGTCGTCAATCAATACAGATGTAATAGTCCTACTTTTTTACTATTTGACTGATGTATCAAGCGATTTCGCTATTGTATGTCATATAGTTTGTATAACTTAGGCGCGATGTGCCACTATAGTGGCTTTGCGAATATTTTCTTTCTGAACGACGCACCACTATAGTGGCTTTCGCGAATATTTTCTTTCTGAACGACGCACCACTATAGTGGCTTTAGCGGATGTCATCTTCCTGAAAGATGCGTCACTATAGTGACGCACTCTAGTAAGACACTAGATCACCATATAAATTAAATAATCCTTTTCACATATTGTTTCATACTTATTTTGTTTTCACATCTGCCGTACAGTGAAATAGTCCCTTGCAAAATTCAGCCGTGCCTAAGAGAAAAATAAGGTTCAATAAATCATTGTTTGGAAAAGCAAGAGTGGATTTAATCGTGAATCCTAAGTACTAGACCGGTATAATGACCCTACTCTATGCCGAGCCCAATGAAACAGACGTTTACAAATAAATTGTGTACCTTAGTCCGTCCCCAACCACTCACTGTCATTACTTCTCCAGCACTGACGGTCATTCCCTTTGTCGGCAAAGCTATCGGTTGTGTACAAGCATCGAATTCTATGGGCTCGGCGGTCTTCATTACAGCGACATCCTTGTCATACGGAGGATTGTTATAGTCCGGGTAAGCGTTTACTTCCGTTATGGTTATTTCAGTGCCATTTTTACGCCACGTACTACCGGATCGCATCACTACCGTAGAAGGATCGACTCTGAAAAAAATTAAATGTAGTGTTTTAATTATTTCGTTTATGGATTGTAGATCTTATTAGCACAGTAAAGCAGCTTCCGCTTTCGGAGACAATGGTCGCGTTTAGGTATCTGCAGATGCGTGGCTAGGGGCGAGCATAGTCGCAAGCGTGCCGAGCGTCTCAGGATCGGGCTCCCCCGGGTTCTATAATGCCTTACATTAGCATGCGGGGCTTTGCTGGGGCTGATCTCCATCTTCTTTTGCAGCTTGTGGGATTCACTATGACGAATTTTAATAAACGTAATTTGTTAAAAATGACGGCGACGTGGTTTGTCACACCCATCACTTCTTGATTCCTACGAGGGCGAGAAGCGACTAACGGAGAGCTGTTTCGCTACGATGAATGTGAGAGGAAGGATGGATGAAAAGATGGATGAGTGTGAAGGAAGATGTGTCGGGATCGTAGCGGATGTAGATCTCTGGTCTCTGCCTACCCCCACGGGAAACAGGTGTGACGATATGTTTGCATGTGTGTACATAATTTTCTATTGGTCATAGAGCTGTGAGACTCAAAGCGTTTGACGCAGTATTTTTTTCTTATCCGAATATGTAATCAAAATGTTTTGACAACTGTATCATTTACAGTGTTTTTGCTTTTTCACATCGATATATTATATGTAGATAAAGTTAGATAGTAATAAATTAGCCAAGAAATGGTCAACGTACTCCTGAGCACAATGTGCCGCCGTCAAAATGTATCGATCGCTGATAATGAATCCTCCGCAGAAATAAGATTTGTTCACCACAAAGCTAACTTGGTGCGGGAATTCCTCACAGGTGGCGTTCCGACCTCCCACAATCCTTTCTTCTGATCCATCTGCATCGCTTTCTTGTGCTAGTTCTGTATATTTGCCGTTTACTGGAACCTTTTCTGACAGAAAGATATCTGGAAGATGATTTTAGATTGGTGAAGGACAATGTCTATGGTTTAACAGATGTCTATATTTAGCGTTAATTGCTTTCCAACAGCGGACATGCTTGCTCGTTTGCTTACCTATCCCAAAAAACATCTTTCTTCTTTCTGTTCAAACAGGTTATTATTGATGATGGCTTAACCAATTTAAGGAACAAGAAGCGAAAGAGAACGAAAGCGTAAAGTGTTAAGCAATCATGATAAGCAATCAATCAACAGTCCACTACTAGACATAGGCCTCCCCCAAGATATGCCACTTAGCCTGATCTTTGGCTTCACGCATCCAGTCTTTGCCAGCCGCCCTGCGCAGATCGTCACACCATCTAGCGGGGGGGGGGGGCGCTACGTTTACCAAGACGTGGTTTTCACTCCAGCACTCATCTGCTCCAACGATTGTCGGTTAAGTCGGCGATTTTACTTCTCTGGATTTATTCATTCCGAATCATATCTACCAGAGGAACTCCGAGCAGCCTTGTGAAGCAGACGCACTGTCAGCGTCTACGTTTCGGCGCGTTAAGAGAGTATAGGTAGGACACACTGGCCGAAAACTTTAGTCATCAGACTCTGGAGTATGGGTGACGAGAAGACCTGACTGAAGTTTCCTAAATGCTGCTAAAATGTTAAGTGTAAGTGCAAATGAATAAAGGAATCGTTTAATAACTTATAAGATTATAAATCGCTCACCTGCAGATGTAGATAACTTAATTAAAGATAAATAAATAAATAGTAAAGGATACATTTTAAATGGCCCTAACTTATATCGATGGAGAAATGCGTGCCGGCAAAAGTTAACTGCAGCTATATACCGCGCGCTCATTTGAATATTTATACAATTGTTCACACGAGTTCACTGTTACTTTTCCATGGTGGAGTTTAGTATTCATAAGATTAGATACATCGATACTATGGGTTTATGGGTGCGAATACGACGTTAATACATTGAACTATGGTATTTTAGCAGTACCAGAAAAATTGTAGATGCGTTACCGGTCTTTCATTAAGGTTGTTGATTCATGTTGTGAAATATTCATATTACAGGTATAATCTTGAATTGATTAAACAATTTTATCGAAGGTAGTTCTTACAGTTTCACAGGTTAATGTATGGTAATAAAATTTCTTGAGAAATACACGATACTGGACTATTCACCAACATATCTGATGGTGTCTGTCACGGTACGGGATTGAATTATTATTGGTTTCGGCTATGAATAGCATTAAGACGTTCAATGCATTAAGAGATCTAAAATATCAATTTGTCATAGTGAATCTTACCAGTTGCAAGGGAGAATGGAGGTTAGCCCAGACAGAGCGCCGCATGCTGAGGTAAGGCACTAGAGTACCCGGGGGAGCCCGATCCCGGGACGGTCGGCACGCTTGCGACTAAGCTCGCCCCTAGTCACGCATCCATTGGCACGGCAGACCGTGGATTAGCGGAGAAGAAAGGAAAAGCATAGAGAAGAAAGGAAAAGGCAGAGGAAAGGAAAGATTGATTTAGACACGATGATAGGGATATGATGATACCGCAACGGAAGACAAGGAGTGACACGGTAGTAGCTCGGGAGGCCCGGGTCGCGTACCCGTGTACCAATACCATAACTACCGGATAGGCGGCTAAGCAGATGTACGCCCTGACATATATATACAATTTCAATTATGTTTCTTACGCAGTACAGTAAAGGTAGATTAAGAGTTCTTATAGATAATTGTTGGAGTCAGGCGTTACATTGCAGAAATTCAATACAAAGATGAACAATCAAACTTACTTTGTTAAGTTCCGCGAACACAAATAAGAAAAACAAATTGTGCGTTTGCGTAAAAATGTACAGAAAAATATAAGTATAATTCAATCGACTGCGACGCACAATATTATTTTCTGTTTTGTGTTCGCGGATCTTAGCGAAGTAAGTTTGACTGTTCATCTTAGTTCTTATAGATGTTTTAGTTTTATACTTTAGTTTTAAATTTGTGTTAAACTTTAACATTAGAATAAATAATAGTGTACGCAATAAATCCTTCGAGTTTCAGATTCCCAATCGATGAGACAGTGATTTAATGGCTATCGTAGAAAGTGGTTTGAGTTTTGCATTTATCGCACCGAGAACTTTCCAGAACGTACTACATTGACTATTTATAAGGCCTGTATGTCAATGTATGTCATTGGGTACTATGTTCTCGTAATTCCTATCGCTTTTTAACGATTCAGTTAGTGCTCGCATTCTTTAAAACTCAGTTGTGGAGTGTAAATGTATTTGATATTAAATAGATAAATAGTAAAAATATAAATTAAAAATGTTTTTTCTTTTTAGCTAAAAACATTTGGCAATGTTGTTCGTTGTTTTGTTTATGAAAAATGTTGTGTTTTTTTTATTACAAAAATGTTTTATATTGTAATAAAAATATTCTTTGTTTTGTTCCAAAAATAATTATGGCATAATCTTTCCTGGTACCATAAAATATAGAAATAATGTTCTTTGTTTTTTATAAATAAAATACCTTTTTTCCTTGATATTTCTTGTCTGTTATCGTAATGAATAAAACAAATTTTGGGAAAAGTGTTTGTGAAAATTTATTTCTAAAGTACAAAGGCATTAATACTTTCTTTGTTCCGTACCATTAATTATAAAAATTATAGTATAATCATTTGTACTGTACATCACTAGTTCAAGAAGTTTCGTGCTGCGATAGAAAATAATCACGCAGCGTGTAATTTAGTACAATCTTTAAGTATCCGGCATTGGACTTAGTTTGATACATTTTATGAGATAAGATTTCGAACGTTTTTATGGCTGTTTTAAAATGTTTAACGCCTAAAACAAAAGACTTGTGGAATCCTTTAGATTCTCTTGGAAATAATTAGTTACTGTACTTCCAGCGTATGTAAAGAATTAGAGATAAAAATAAGTTTTTTTTATGGGATATGGAAAGCAACCAACGCCGCCCATAGACATCGGCAGTGCGGAAGCGTTGCTGACCTTTAAGGAAAGTGTCATTATGGGAGAGCGAATGGGTGGGGAGGGGGAGGGTGTTGGGCCTCCGGAACTCGGCCGCTCACCATACGAAGCGCGGTAGCTAAGCTACCACTTAGACGCCGGTTTTGTTACGAGAGTGTAGAACTTCCTCGGGCGAGCCGGCCCATTCATGCTACAGACAAATATTATACCATTTTTGAAAAAGTATTCGTCTGCAGCGCGGCTCTACCACTATTTTTTAGGACCTAAATGTCAGTGGGGGATGGTACACTCCGAAGCCCATGCATTTCTTCTCCTGTCATTGCTTCTTCGACCAGTGAAGGTTGGCAGTCAAAGCAATCTCTGTATAGCGAGGCGAAATAGTGTTCAGCGAAAGTCTCTGTCTTAATAATAATACAATAAACTCTTGCTTTAGAATATTTTTTTGTATTTTCTTCTTAGTTCTAGTTATTGCTTCTATCACTATGCTGATGTTGAGATCACGGTTTCAGTGGAGTTCTAAGAATGAAGGGCAGTTTTTGTTGCCAAGTTTATGCTGTCGTCGTTTTTAAGGCTGCAACATCATCATCAACAGGGTGCAGCAGTCAATTGTTGAACATAGGCCTCTCCTAAGAAACGCCACCTAGCCCGATCTTCGGCTTCACGCATCCAGTTTCTGGACACATATTTTTTTTAACAGCCCATATATGTCTCACTGCTGAGCACGTGCCTCCCCATTTCTGGAGGAACAGACGCTAACCCAGTTACCAGACTCGGAATAAATATTTGTAATGCATACCTATATTTATTTCGATGCGGGGATCGAACCCGCGACCACTGATGCCGCGAAGGGTCCCGCTAATCGGTCGTCACATTACACATAAAAAAAATTGTAAAGCGTTTTTTTTATATTTAAAAGTTTGAAGATGAGTTACCACGCTGCAAACGAATATATTGTCAAGAATGGCATATTATTTGTCTGTAGCATGAATGGGCTGGCTCGCCCAGAAAGTACCACACCGCCGCGTCGCAAAACCGGCGTGTGAGTTAGCTTAGCTACTGCGCTTCGTTCGTTGACCGGTTGAGTTCCAGAGGTCCAACTTCCCACCTCCCCCTCCCATAATGACACTCCTTAAAGGCCGGCAACGCTTCTGTACTGCCCATGGCACTGCGGATGTTTATGGGCGGTGTTGATTGCTTTTCATCAGGTGACACGCCTGTTCGTTTGCCTTGCTATCCCATAAAAAAATATCGTCGCAAAAACGCATATTTAGTTAAGAAAAAATACTGCAGGTTTAAGTCTCACTACTCCACGACCAATAGAACATTTTGTACAACGTTGAAACTGACTGTTTTTGAGAGATTAGATACAATTTTTTTGGAAATCTTAAAATCATTTTGACTCTGGTGGCAAGTTTTTATTTCGCGGTTTACTACATTTTCACGTTTTTGCGTCGATAGATAATTATTTTATTCATAAAATATAGTCATTTCAATTTATTGCATTTCTTAGTGTGCACGAGAAGTTATTTTAATGTTTGTGTCCATGGTATTCAAACATTATTATAAGATCTTTCGTAAACATATACATGTAAGAGGTAGTATCTTAACTGAGAAGTGATGCAACAGGAGTCTGGTATAATACTCTTTTTCTTTACACAAGTGGACCTATTATATATACAACTGATGAATGGCGAGAGAAGAGCGTAGGTTGCGGGGGACGCGGTCGTGCCTGCACGTGTGCAGCAACAAAGCGCGTTCCACGAATGCGGAGAATCAAAGCGCATTCCACGAATGCGGCGTAACCAAGCGCATTCCGCGAATGCGTAGTAATAAAGCGTGTTCCGCGAATTTGTTCTTGAAGTATATATTCTGTAGTAGGTAGCTACACACATAACTCATCAATTAATAAAATATTTGGGTTACACTTGTGAGGGACCTACTGTAATCAATAATACTGAACCTTAATTAGCACAGGCATAATACAATGAGTAATTTTTCACGTATTATTACGAATTCCTTGGGCGGAATGCAAGCGTAATGTAATATTTTACGTAGCAGCGCCATCTAGCTTACACCTTAAACAATAACAACTAAAACAATTTGTAACATTTCAAAGTAGATAATTCAAGTTCAAAAGTCAAGTAGATAATTATATTATTATCTTATGTATACAGTTATTTATTATTTTATCACAACATTATTTATTACTTTATTAATATAATTATTTGTATATTGATTTTATTATAATATTAGGTCGGGGCAAAAGTATTTTCCTATTGTTCATACAAAGGAAAAATTTTTTTAGGTATAATTTTTTATTTATTTATAATATGTATATGCCGTTTTGATCGATGACTTGTTGCCATCTTGTGGGTAGTGCCATGATCCCATTCCTGTAGAAATTTTGAGATTTGTGATTAAAAAAATCTGACAGGTAGTTTTCACAGTGTTCTTTTGAGGTTAGCTTTATGCTTCCTAAAGAGTTCTGCAATGACCGAAACAGGTGGAAATCTGATGGAGCAAGGTAAAGGCTATACGGAAGATGCATCAACACATCCCAGCCAAGCTCTCTCAATTTTTGCTGCGTGGCTATAGATGAGTGCGGTCTGGCGTTGTCATGGTTTCTCTCAGTGAGATCACGTGATACCCAAATGTCAAGTGCTTTCTTGTACTCAGACTTTCGTAAATGACGTAAAACTGTTTAATGATCAACATCGAGGTCTTCAGCAATGTCGTAGCTACTAATATGTCGATCTTGCTCCACTTTCTCAAAGATGGCACTGATTTTATCTGTCCAGAGCGAACCACATCTTTCATACTAAAATTTCCAGACTTGAAACGCTTGAACCACATTTGTGCTACTCTTATTGATACCGCATTAGGTCCGTAAATCGCACAAATTTTATTCGCGGCGTTCGTCGCATTTTTACCTTTTTTGTAATAAAGCTTTAAAATGTATCGAATTTCTTCGTCACATAGGTTCATTTTGCTTGCTTGAAAAACAATTGAAAAATGGCGGGAACTAGTTTTTTTTTTATTTATTGCATCTTCAGAATGTCACATTCAATATGTTATTAAAATCAGACAGTTACATTCAATACAGCCAAAGAGGTTTGATTACTAATAATACATTCAAAATACGAAAATACTTTTGCCCCGACCTATTATATTAGATCTAAATCTGTTTCATCAATATCAGCCCGCGGCAGTCCACTGCTGGACATAGGCCTCACCCAAGGCGCGCCACCTAGCTCGATCTTCGGCTACACGCATCCAGTCTCTGCCAGCCGCCTTGCGCAGATCGTCGCTCCATCTAGCAGGAGGGCGTCCCACACTACGTTTGCCGAGTCGCGGTCTCCACTCCAGCACTCGTCTACTCCAACGATTGTCGGTTCTCCGACAAACGTGTCCAGCCCATTGCCACTTCAGTCTGCTAACTTGAAGAGCAATGTCAGTGACTCTGGTTCTCCGGCGAATTTCTTCATTTCGAATTCTGTCCACCAGAGAAACCCCGAGCATAGCTCTCTCCACAAGGCAGACATCTGGCAGCTCGTCGGTGTAGTGGCGGGTAAGTGTGGCTCTGGGATCAATCTGTTTATTTCAAAATAATTAAAAGTTTAATTTTTTTTTTCGTTTTCGATACACAAAAGTTACGATACACGCATTTATTTCATATCACAATAAATGTGGTGGTGTGGTACCTTATCCCGGATAAATTGATTTCATTTTTATTCTGATCAGATTTTAAGTGTTCAATAGACAGCAATAAAAACGAATTCATTTTAATATTCTAGTCCTCTATTTCCATAGGAGAAAACATACGAATATTGAATATCAACAACAGATCCGGTGGAATCACAAACAGCGGGTAAGGCCAATAAAAAACTGATTCGATTTGTGGCTGACTTATACCGGTATCTAGGGATACACAAACTTAGCATGAGAATAATGCTAAATAGCCTCCTTTCCTATTTTTTTTTATTTATTTTTTATCTTTATTATTATAAAATACTATATAATATCAAATATTTTGAAATGTAACTAGTCAGCTTATCATGTTACGCCTCGATAAAATGGCTTTTTTATCAAAACCTTCTATGGACTTTTTCAGTAAACTTAAAAAGTCTCGATACACGCATTTATTTCATATCACTTCACTTCTACACCATAATCAAACTATATTTTATAATACGCCACCACAATTAAACAATATAACTCATATTAATATAAGTTCATAAAAATTAAATAACAACATAATGTCACTGATGTAAGTTGGCGGGAAAAGTCCCTCTTTGACATTAAAGTTCGCAGTTTTGGCGCCATAGATAGGACGGACACACGGAAAAAATATCGATACTTTGTGGCATCGAGTACTTTGCCTTTTGATACCAATTGAACTTTTGTACTCGATACTTTGTATCAGATACTTTTATTCAACGAGTAGTAGTTTTTGTCACGTATAGAAACTGTCAAAAAGTACTCATTGAGAGATTTTTTCGGGAGATGAAAAAGAACTACGTGCTCATCAAAATGCTTAGTCTCTTTCTTTGAAATATTCATTTACAATTTAGGTATTTCTTCTTCACAGCAGAGCATGCTGGTCAACCGGCTTGATAAAAATTGAATTGTAATTTTTTGACACATAATATTTAAGACGACCGATTGGCTCAGTGGCAGGGCCCTCCGCCCGCGGAGTCAATGGTTGCGGGTTCGATTCTCGCATCGGAATAAATATTTATATGGATTTTTAAATGTTTATTCCGAGTCTGGTAACCCCCCAATCCACATTTTCCTTTCCTGCCCCTTCCTTTCTTCTCTATCCTTTCCCTTCCTCTCCGCCAATCCACGGTCTGCCGTGCCAATGGATGCGTGGCTAGGGGCGAGCCTAGTCGTAAGCGTGCCGATCGTCCCGGGGTCGGGCTCCCACGGGGACTATGGTGCCTTACCTCAGCATGCAGGGCTCTGCTGGGGCTGACCTCCATCCTCCCTTGCGGCTCGTGGGATTCACTAAAGACGAATTTAATATACCTAATTTGTCGAAAATGACGGCGACGTGGTTCGCCACCCGTCACGTCCTGATTCTCACGAGGGCGAAAAGCGACCAATGACGAGCCGTTTCGCTGCGATGAATGGCAGCGGATGGAGCTCTGTGTTCTCTGCCAACCCCTGCGGGGGATAGGCGTGAATATATAAAAAAAAAATATTTAAGTGGAGCGTTCTGGACGAGCGATATCATTAACCATCCTTTTTTTCTTTCTCTCACTCCCATCTTAATTAATTCTTCCCCTTTCGTTACTTTCTTCTTCTCTCATTATTCACATCCTTACCCTAAGGTAGGCGAGGCATATACCTCGCAGTACAGGTATTCAAGGGTGGGGTTGGCTTCAAATACAAACTTCGTATATAACATTGCGTTTAACATTGCATTGGGGAGGAGGAAGGGGGTGGGAGAAGGGGAAGGGAAGGGGGAAGGGGTAGGGGGAAGGGGGTTGGCTGGAACTCAACCGCTCACCGGACGAAGCGCGATAGCTAAGAGTGTGGTACTTCCCCGGGCAATCCGGCACATTGATGGTACAGACAAATAATATACCATTCTTGACAAAGTATCCATCTGCACCGTGGCTCTACCACTACAAAAACCTCGTACACTTAATATTGAAATTGCTCAGTATTGTTGTATATAAAAGGCGTGTTTCCTGCAAGTAAACTAACTCTTTACATCAGGAATACATTTAAATTCTTACATCAAGATAATGTATTAAGTTTGGCAAATGTTTTAAACATGAACTATAGGCAAATTAGTGTGAACTCGAACAGGTGCGGATCTGCCGAAACTTCAGCTATTATTGATTTACGTTCTATCGGATAAGTTTGTTTGGTGTGAGTTTTGATGCGGGTAGTTTCACATAATACCTCGGTCAGGGTCAATCATCCGTTCTAATATAACATCCGTAAAAAGATCAATGCTGGGCATTGACCTTCGCAAAAATTACTTGCACCTTTTGTGTATCCTGTAGTGCTACTGTTTGGACACAGCTACCAGCCATGGTATCATAGTACAAGCCTACATATTCTTTAAAGGCCGGCAACGCTTCTGCGCTGCGGACGTCTATGGGCGGCGTTGATTGTTTTCCATCAGGTGACGCGCCTGCTCGTTTGCCTTCCAATTCTATAGGGGCACAAAAGCAAGTCGCTCAACTATATAAATAAAAAAAAGAGTCGACATCAATGACAGTAAAGTTACTATTTTTTATTATTATTGTATTATTGATTGTTCGTTATAACTTTCATGTTTTGTTCATTTCTCTTTCGTTATTTATTATACTATGTGACTTTCTAATTCTTCTTCGTATGCTTCTTTTCTGTACTGCTTCATGTATCCTCAAAATAAGTTTTTATTCCCTTTTTTTAGATTGTAGTTAGCAGATTGTTTTTTATTTTTCAGCTAGTGGCTTCTACTCATCTGTTTACACAATGACCTTGTATATACTCAAATAAAGATATAGGATGGTATTATTTTATATGTGACACCATACATAATATAAATAAATTATTTCTAAAAGAAAATCAATTTCAACATATTCACATCTTTCAATTATTTTTGTCACAACACCAAATAGGTAAAACACAACACAACTTTCTCAATAATACTTGCAATACGTGTTACGTCACAAAACATAAGATTCTTCACAGACGATTACTCTGTACAGAAGATTACAATAATCTATTCATAATCTTCAATAGCTCCTAATAAAATCGAAGAGCAATATCAAGAAATGAAACTTCACTGATTGTTAATTTTTAAATGTTTAAGTGATTGTTAAGTTGTGATGAATAATGAATTTGGAATGCATGGTGGAAAATAAAAGTATAGAGCATATGTTATCTTTTATTACTTATTTAATATTCTATTATTTAATTTATTTTACAATGCATGTGGCCAATTTTCAAACAAAACACATTTGTGTTATTTTCAACTATTAATATTTTTTTATTTGTCACATTTTGTTATTTATTTGTAATTATCACTTAGTATAATCTTAATACATATGTTTATTATATATTACAAAACACTTATATTAACATGTGAAATATTAAAATAATACTTTTAGTGCTCTAAAAGAGTCAGGGATTCTAAAAAACCATAGACAAGTATAAGTGGTGTCACAAAGTTATCAATGATGTCATAGACTGCACAATAGAGCTGTAACGATTTAAATTATTGGTTACTTATACTTTTCACGCAATGAGGTATATAGACTCTAAAAATTTGATTCACTGGTTTAAAACAAACTTAAGGATTTTATAATGAATATTACATTAGAAATTACAATAGAAATTTAAATTCATTATGTTAATTTCTTTCTGATTATACAATATTTTAAGAATATTTAAAATATTTTACAATATACAATATTTTACATATTGTAAGCAAAAAGTTATTTAATAGCTTAAAAAAAAAAGAAAAAATACAAAATATTGGCAAAGCGTATGTCATAAAATAATTATATTTATGTTCAATTTGTGGTTTATAACGGTAAGCTAGTGCTTGAAAATAAAAAAGTTATCTTAGTATAAGGCCTTCAATTGTTTCAAAACGTATCAACAAGGTGAAGGGTGTCTATGGCTGTATCGGGCGTAGATACAATTTATAAAAAATCAATCAAAGGCCATACTTTGCTTTACAATCCCGGTGAGATACAATGGACGGAATTATTAATCGATTGGCGTTTATATATTTTTAGTATTGTCGGTTTAATTATAAGAATAAGATAAAATAGGAGTAAATTTACAGGAACAAGAAAAAAGTGATTTTCTTTCATAGTTTAAGAAGATTTTATGAAAGCATTCTTACTTTATGTATGAAAAGAGATATTTTTTGAAGTAAATATAAAGTGTTTCATCAGACACGCTTTAAGATTATAAATTTTATTATAGAAGTTAGATAAAATATTCTTTTGGATTTATATTTAGGTCAACGATATTTTAAGAGATCTGTTTTTCCGGGACATATAACGTCTTACTGTTTCGAATATTCGTCTTTTCCGAATTTTGTTTTTTGATTATAATAATATTGTTCTGATTCCTCTATCCACCATCTTGTCCCTAACCCATTGTCGATGCCTTTGTAGACCTATATATTTTATATAGGAATGTTAGTTCCATATCACAGTAAGGCATTTCGTAATGGCCCTTTCAACGTCGTTGAACCTTTGAAGTAGACGAATCATCCGTGTCAACGGTTTGACAATGTGAGAGAGTACAGGTAAGACACAGTGTCCGAAGACTCATTCATTTTAGGCTCTGGAGCATGAGAAGTGACATGTATGTGCGTCGAAATAGTTTGATGAAGTTTCCTAAATACAGTCCAAATGAATTCTTTTGTCAGATTTTTTTTCTCCATTAAGTAATACAGAATATCCACCATTGTTAATGTTATCGCTGACAGATGTAAGAAATCTTATAGTTATATACTATATGACTCTTTCTGTGTAAAATTTATCCAGTAAGACAATAGATTTTATTAACAAGACTGGTCTCGCTTAATTGTATCCTGAGGATGTTTATCTAAGATGGACTCTCCCCCACTACAGCACTTAAACAAAGTGCTAGTGTGGCATTCTTAGATGTCCTGTTTAGAATTAATTTACTATCATAGTTTTTAAGTGAATTATTACTAATAAGTGGAGTTGGCTGATAAATAAATATATTATTATAATAAGTCGACGTACAGTTTACGATGGCGACGTACGGTCATAGCAGAAGCCGGTACCGTCGGAATGACGTGGAGCGCAATAAAGCGCGAAGCACGAGACAGAACGCGATGGCGGAGCACTGTGGAAGCCTTCTGCCCCTCATTGAGGACATAGAAAGACAAGTTAAATAAGTCAAGACATTAGATCTATCACAAATGTTCCAATATTGATATTATAGAGTACGCTACACCGGAGATCATAGCTATCACAGAGAAAATACTGATCAACACGTTCTTCCACAGGATCCACTGGCATGGCCCCAGGCCTCGTCCCCATCTCCAAACGGTCTCCGCGATCGCCGGCAGCAAAAGTCCCATAACAGAGAGACACACAGCACCAACAAGTTCCATGAACAGTTCGAGCTTAGGAATCGCGCTCGCTAAGCCAACTGAAAAAAAAATGTACCCTCAATTTGAAAACTTATAAAAAAACAATTTAGGATGACAATTAAATTGACTAGAATATAATAAACTTTATTTCGTTTATGTGGACAGTTAGAACTTTTACTTAGCTAAGATCCGCGACAAGAAAACAGAAACATAATAATGTGTGGTTTCTACTGAGAGAAGTGGATTTACGGAGAGCTTAAATAAAACTAAAAAAAAGAACAAAATCATTAAAATCAGTCGAGCCGTTTTTGAGTAAGTAATTAGCGAGACTAACAAAATAGCTTTCTCTCTCTCTCTCTCTCGCTATATATATATATATATATATATATATATATATATATATATATATATATATATATATATATAAATTAAAGTTTTAATCAAATATATTCATTTTTTCATAATGTCGTTTGGTTTAATAATCGTGTACCTAATCTCTTTACAATTTTATTTTCGCCATTGGAACCGTTGAATATGTTATATTATGGATTAGGTTTGTGTGAGTGCGTTCTAAATCAACACATGTATAAGAAAAGCTTATTAATACATGTTCACAGGGATAATGATGGCTCTATAGATACTTGATGATTTTTTTGTTATTTGCCATTTAATTCAACAAGAACTTCGCATGAAGACAGCTGTAGTGACAGTGGATATAGATTAGACTTAATCCAGATAGATGAAACCTTAAATGCGGTCTGTAGACCGCATAAGAAAAATGGATTGGGAACGATCCATTTGATATCAGTCTAGTGCAGATAATTTGACAATAATAAATGAAATAAATAAATTGCCTGAATAAGATAAAAAAATAGCCTAATATTTTTTATTTACCTGACGTTACATTATACTTCACTATTAATAAAATCTTATAATGCAATATATTTATACTGTCTTTGCCTAGGATAAGATTATAATCTTATCCTGGGTAAAGGAAGTGGCACAGCTTTAGCTAACAGGGGAAAGGATTCCTCTGTAGTGTTGATTTTCAGCCACTCCCTTTCGGCAAGATTTTATGCGGGAGTTGGCGTGTGAGCGTGCTTGCGTACATGTGTTTATTGCTTGCGCACGCGCGCGCGCGCGCGCGCGTGTGTGTGTGTGTGTGTGTGTGTTGAATTCCGAGTTCTTTATTGAATTTTGGTTTCTTAATGTCAAATTCAACAACGACTAACGCATGGTCGCTTCAACAACGATTACGTATTACTTTAACATTTTTACACTTGTGAACGTTGTTAGTCAAAATGATATCTATTAATGTTTGGGAATGATCTGTGATTCTAGAATGTTCTAATAAAAACGGGGGCACAAAAGAACCTTTATTAAGTATGTAAGTATGCGTTTTTATCTTAATAGTTTATTTTTTATTTTTATTTTCTAGTTTTTACTAATTTTTTTCATCCAAAGTAATGTATGGGAGTCGGCAGAGCCAATCAAATAAACTCGAGGGGGTTACTAGTAACGATTGAAGATCTCTGAACAACTTTTGACAACCCTCGGTGCCAAGTTGAAATTATCACAGAGTTGTCATAGGAATTCAATGTGTGTGCAAAGATTCAGTCCAATAAGAATAAGTCGTTGATTTGAAAAAAAAAGTGTCATTGGACACTTGGTAGATGTGAAACATTAAAATTAAGACTTGTGTGCAAAGACGGAGTGTGTAGAGGGGAGCGTAGCCTGAATCGAGACGACGTCTCGGTCTACGATTTCACTCCCTTACGCCGCTATAAGATATTTCACATCAAAATATATACAATAAAAAACAAAATTATATTATAATTTTTTCATAGCACTTCGCTATGCTCCGAAAAAGAACATGCTGGTCTCTTGGTACGACGTAAGTGACGTTGATGATGGTAAGTGATCACCGCCACCCATACGCCAAAGGCAACGCTCATGGGATCAAGCTAAATAAATCCGTTTAAAATATAAACATAAGATACCTATAAGAAGGGTTCCAATAAATCTAACAGCGGCTATGGACCACCGATGCCCACGGGCTGGTATCTTGTCCTGGATCCGCCTCCACACCACGTCCACCGGCACGTAGTACACCAGTGCAAAGGAGAGTAGCATCACACAAGCCACCAACACTTTAGCTGTTTGTGCCAATCTGTAAAGGTAAAAGAGATAAATGCAGAATACTGAGAGTAACATAATAGAGGCGCGTTCTTTTTCTGGTATAAAAAAAAACAAAGACAAACAAGTTCAAATTCTCTCGAAGTTGTCCAGGAGTATATATACCTCGAGCAGGTCATGCGATTGGGTGGAGAAAACTTCGAGATAGAAGCCGATAGAACGATTCAACTAGCCTGGGCAGCATTTAAATCTTCTCGTCGCCCATACCTCAGAGCCTGAAGACAAAAGTCTTTGACCAGTGTGTCCTACCTATACTCTCTTATGGCGTCAAAACGTGGACACTGACAGTCCGTCTGCTTTACGAGCTCAGAGTCGCGCAGAGAGCTATGCTTGGAGTTTCTCTGTTAAATATAATTCGAAATGAAGAAATCCGCCAGAGAACCGAAGTCACCGACATTTTTTAGTAGTGGTAGAGTCACTCTGCAGATGACTACTTTGTTAAGAATGGCGTATCATTTGTCTGTAGCGTGATTGGGTCGGCTCCCGCAGAAAATCGACGTCTGAGTGGTAGCTTAGCTACCATGCTTCGTCCGGTAAGTGGTTGAGTCCCATAATGTCGCTTTCCTTAAAGGCCGGCAACGCATCTGCACCGCCTATGACACTGCGGATGTCTATAGGCGGCTCTGATTGCTTTCTACCAGTTGACACGCCTGTTCGTTTGCCATCCTATCAGATAAAAAAGTCTTTCGAATTTGCAAACTAAAGTGGCAATGGGCTGGTCACATTTGTTGGAGATTCGACAGTCGCTGGAGCAGACGAGTGCTGGTGTGGAGACTGCGTCTTAACAAATGTAGTGTGCGAAGCCCCCCGACTAGATGGGACGACAATCTGCGCAGGTCGGCTGACAGAGACTGGACGCGTGAAGTCGAAGATAAGTCTAGGCGCTTCTTGAGGGAGGTCTTTGTCCAGCATTGGACTGCAGCAGGATGATGATGATGATGATGAAAGTTCAAATTAAAGGAAACAAAGTTCTGCAGCTTTTGAAGTATGACAACAATCATACCATTAACAGATAATTATATTCTTTTATTTCAATGAAGATTAAAAACAAAACTATGTAATTCTTAAACGATTTTAAATAGATATATAACGAAACAGATTTAAATAAATGAACAGACTTTTGTCTTCTTATCTCACAAACAAATATCAATAAATAAAGTGCTTACATTTCATCTTGCGGTAAATTCAATGTCAGACTGCCTCTGACACTTTCGCCGAAGTTCAGATAGCCGGCGAAACCGACGAAGCCGTAGAGAATGACGACGGCCGTCATCGCGATGTTCAGCACGCCCGGACACCCCAGGAACTGGTTGGGTTTTATCATTTCATTCTCTATCGGCATCACCACACCGATACCCTCCATTGCGAATAAACTCGTACTGGGGAAAAAATATTTTTTTTTTATCACAATAATCTTTTATGTATTTTTTACAGATAAAAAAATATGTATATATAATGGGTAAAATAGAAAAATAAAAATTTTAACGTCCCATATATCTCCTACCGCACGGGGCTTCCCCATTTCCGGAGGAATGTACATTCTTTCTACGCTTCTTCAAGACTGAATGGCGGGTCACCTACATTCGAAATAAATATTTAATTTTAGCCCATACATATATTTATCCCGATGCAAGAATCGAATCTGGCGACCAATTGGTTTAGTGGCGGGGCCCTTCGCCCGCGGAGTGAATGGTGGCGGGTTCGACCCCGCGTCAGAATAAATATATGTATGGATTACAAATATTTATTTCGAATCTGGTAACTCCACCAATCCGCTCAGCAGTGGGACATATATGGGCTGTTAAAAAAAAAGATCTAATCAGCTTACAGGAATGTGTTCTTAGTCTGGATATCTCGCCAAATCGCTTAGGACGAGTGTTTTGGGTTTGTATTCATTCCTCTATAAATCGGTACGTCCCGTGCCCAACAGTGGGACACATATGGGCATTTAAATGTACCACTACAGGTACAACTTACCTAATAAAAGTGGGGATTCCTGTAATCGACGTGGCTAGATTCCTCTCGGATATCTTTGGCGGGTCCCTCAAGCAGTAATATATGGATATACAAATGGAGCCGAGCCACACGAAGTTGGCGATCGCGGAGAATGGAACCAAATATTTTAATTTGGTTATTTGTGTCAATGGGATGAGTACAATTAGTGTCAGTCCACAGTACGCTGTCACGGACCAATTGGGGCCTCCGTAGAAGTCAGACACCTAAAATAAAAAAAGTAATATAAAAAAAAAATTAAGTCAATCCCTACTGTTTTTCCAGCGATCTACACGCTTCGACGGGTGGCGAAGTGGTTCGCCATCCGTCGAAGCGTGTAGTCATTATATTTAATTATTTTTTTAATACAATCTTACTATGATGTCTATGGGCGCAATTGACTATGTTTCATTAAATTGTTCGATTGTCTTCCAAATTCCACAAACATGACGTACCTTTTATTTCTCTTATAAATTAATTATTTTTCTTTAAATAAATATTCCATCTAATTTTAATAAATATTCCATCCAATTTTTATAAATATTATATCTAAATCCAAAGGATTCCAACTTGATTTCCAACTTGCCTGTTTGAATGATTCAGCTATGACTACTGTGTACACACAGCATGCTCCCAAGTGCGTTACCGCTAGTGCCCAGTCGGCTAATTCTCTGCAATAAAATAAATTTGAATAAATAAACATATTTAAAAAAATTCTAAACATGAAATGAGAACTCTGTCTCTTCGCAATAATTTCGGATTTCATTTGACAAACATCTGACTATCAACTTTTTTAATTTGATAAATGAAAAACTAAAAAAAATATAAACAAAAAACCCTGTAGGTCCTATTACTTATAAATCTAACTATAATTATTTACTTACATATATAAAATTAAAGAAAAGTACAAATTTAAAGTTTAAACAGTTGTTTAAATACACACAGAAAAAATATTTTTTTAATGTCTATGGAAAGCTTTTGGTTAGCATTTTTTTTCTTTACTTTAATCGAACTATATTGTATAATACGCCACCATAATTAAACAATATATAACTGAGAATAATATAAGATTAAAAAAATTGAAATAAAAACACAACGTCACTGAATTAAGTTGGCGGGAAACATCAACTATGTTTTCAAAAGTTGCTTGCTTACCTTGCGAAAGGAGCAAACTTTCTAACAGGTCTGGGTCCGTTTTGGAAGACAAGGTCGCAGGTGTCGGCATACCCTAATGAAGGTTTCTTCACTTCTACGCAAAGCTGTTGTGATGTTTTAACCTGAAATTAAAATTAACAAAATATTTAGTATCATAATTAACAATGGCCATTCATAGTCCTGTTGGATGTGTGCCTATCGTGTATAGTCAGTCAGGGTCAGGTCAGAGGATATTTTTTTCAAAAAAGACCAGCAAAATTTTTAATTGATGACCAATTGGCTCAGTGGCTGGGCCCTGCGCCCGCGGAGTCAATGGTTGCGGGTTCGATCCCCGCAATAATAATAATTATATCTTTATTTTGAAAATGTTTACATGTGTAGGACACTAGATTCCACACTAGGATTCCCTGTGCCGTGAGGTACTAGGTTTTTCCCTTCGTAAATAATACATAAGTGTGCTACCATAAATATCAAAATAATAGACAAAGAAAAAATATTAGATTAAACACTATTGATAATAAAAAATGGATTAAGTAAGATAATAAATTATTAAAGATGTGATCTGTATGTGTGCAGATGTTTGTGTTTGTATTTGTGTGTGAGTGTTTGTAAGGATTCTGTGGTATGTTTTAATTTATTGGATAAACTTCGGTTTAATAGAATCAATTTTTGTTCTACAATTTTTTTTAATATTTTGATTCAGTGACACGTTTTCTCGTAATGCAGATAGTCTACATATTTGTATTTGCGTACAACCATATTTCTAAGTTTGTATATAAGAAAAAAATATGCTAAAAGAAACGATGTATGATTTATTTGTTTTTTTTTTGTAAATCAAGATTTGCAAATAAATTATTTTATTTCATTTCAAGTAAGATGTAGTAGGCGCTCATCCCAAAATATTTCAACAATGATATCATCTAACGACCATAATCGGAATCGTTGATCTTCAAAGTTAGATTTTAGACAAAGGGCATCAACCCCGACGTCTATTTCCTGTAGAAGTAATTTTTGAAAGTTGAGAAATGGCTTAGAACAAAAGTTGCGAAAGGGATGCTTGGATGGTTTAGGGATATAGAGAGGATGGATGAAAGACGACTGGCAAAAGAAATTTACGTTGCGAATGTGGATGGAAGGGTCGCTAGGGGAAGACCACGGAAAACATACCTTGACCAGATTGCTGAAGTTTTTGAGAAAGGCCAGCTCAAGAGTATTCTTAACGGGCGGGCTTGCATGTGGAGAATAATAAGTGTGGATGGCGCAAGGAAAGTTTGCCAAGATCGTAGCAGAAGGAGATCTCTGCCTACCCCTACGAGAGACAGGCGTGATGATATGTATGTATATATTATAATTTTTCCGTATAATTATTTTTTGTTAAATTTCACGTGGAATTTGAAAAAAAAAGCAAGTATACGAAAAGAAAGCGAATGAAGATACTTCGTTCGTTTCGTATTTCGAACGAACAAATATTTACCCAGCATTATCAAATAATAAAGATAAAGATCTGAGGCTAAGGTATGTTAATGAGATAGCAACACGAACGCTCTTCGCTCGACAAACATGGTGTTGGAAGGGAAAGTGAGATCGCATACAATGTTGTACAAAGGCAGTCGCATAACGACATAACCAATAATTGTACTTCATTTCCATGTAAATAAATAATAATATTTGACGACGACCAACTGGCTTTTGGGCCTATATGTATAGCCTACAGATTCCCAGTCTGTTTACCTTGTCTATCCGTATTGGACAAGTGTGGAGGGTCTATTCCTTTAGAAATGGGGAGGCCCGTGCCAATTTGTCTATAAATTACTTGCATTTTTACGTTATAAAATAAAGTATAAAAATAGTTGAAAAGTGAAACGTTATACTTACCAGTACATGCACGGCGTGGCCACATATCAGTCCTATGAGTATCGTCCCGATAGAGCCCACCAGGAGACCGGCGTTCTTAAAGGCCAAGGGCATTGCTAGCACTCCTGATCCAAGGGATGCTTTGAGTAGATGCGCCAACGCTCCAAAACTCCTGAAATTTAACAAAACATTGCCGAAACACTACTGGCTATTGGCATCCATAAAAGTTTAGGGTTGTCGCCGTAGTCTCCACGTTTGAGCCAACCGATAAGGGACACTTAAAATGGTTTTTGGGACTAATCCCAAAGTTGCCTAGTGTGACACCCATAAGAAGAAGTTTTTTTTCACAGCCAATATACATCCTGCATACTGCTGAGCACCAGCCTCTCTTTTCTGGTGGAACGGACGTTAATTCACTACGCTTGTCCAATACGGATTAACGAGGTTACCAAACTTGGAATAGATATCTATAAGGCCATAAATTTATTTAATCCGATGCGGGATTTGAATCTGCGACCATTGACATTAAAATAAATACGGTTGCCTTATTCTATACACACATACATATCGTTACGTCTGTACCCTATAGGGGTAGGCAGAGATCACAGATCTTCATCCGCCACGATCCCGGTACACCCTCCCCGCTTCCTCCACACTCATACATCTTTTCATCCATCCTTCCTCTCTCATTCATCGTTGCGAAACGTCTCTCCGTTAGTCGCTTCTCGCCCTCGTGGGAATCAAGACGTGACGGGTGGCGAACCATGTCGCCGTCATTTTTTAACAAATTAGGTGTATTAAAATTCGCCATAATGAATCCCACGAGCCTAATTCTATGTTGAAACAAAAAAAACAAAGAGGATATTATTTGTTTATTATAAAATAAATCATTACAGTCGCGATAATCCGACAAACGTTGTGCAGGGCGATGTCGGATTATAGAATTTGTCAGATTACAGATCGGAATTTTTTGAATAATAGTACCTTGTAATTACAAATCAAACAATCTATTTGAACCACGAATCATATTACATAATTATGTTTATAATATGATCGTGGGATTTACTAAATTAACCCTTAACTTGGCAGACTTATTTTTTGAACATCAAAATAATATTCATAGCACTTAACCCTAATGACCCAAGGTGTCTAGAAAAAAAAACTTAAAAAAAAATCATAGTTCATAGTTTAAAAAAATTACATGTATCTTGTGGAATACATTGCCAAAAGCATTGATAAATATATTACGTTTTTAATTCTGATGTATCTCTACAGATACATTATCAAGAAAAGGGTTAAACATTACAATGGAGAGATTAATATTTAATTATAAAAATAACGTCATTAGTGCTATAGATCTTACAAAAACAGTAATGCTGGTGCGTACAAGTTACAATCAATCATGCAATCCAACGATCATGCATCATAATAGTGAAGATTTGCCGAAATTCTTATGAACGATCAACAGTGATAGGCGTGTCGGATTAGAGGGGTCCTTTTCTTTAATTAACTTCAGCGGCAATACATCTGCTGTAATCTTAGTGTTCTAGATGTCCATGGTAGTTGTTGATTTATTACCATCGATTGATCCAATCGCTTATTTAACTAACTTTTCCAGGAATATAATAACAATAAATAAATAACGAAGTAGTACTCTTATGTAATTCCTCTGGGACAGTGCACTACCATTGTAGCCGAACTGATCTTTTCATGATTTTAGCGAGTTATTTATTTGAGTGAAAAACTAGATACTCACGATGTGTTTGATTCTAAGGGTCTGTGTTCCGCCGGTACATAGGGATCCAAGTCTTCTCTCGATCCATTGTAGGCAAGCTCTATTCTGTAAGGAAAAACAATAAATATATTAAAATCTTTCCTTTACCTTGTCTCTTTCCTTTCTCCCCTACTCTCCCTTCCTCTCCCTTCCTCTCCGCCAATCCGCGGTCTGCCGTGCAAAAAGGTGCGTGATTAGGGGTGAGTTTAGTCGCAAGCGTGCCATCCGTCTCGGGATGGGTTCCCCCGGGTACTATAGTGCCTTATCATAGCATGCGGGGCTCTGCTGGGGCTGACCTCCATCCTCCTTTGCCGCTCGTGGGATTCACTATGACGAATTTTAATAAACTTAATTTGTTAGAAAATGACGGCGACGTGGTTCGCCACCCATTATATCCTGATTCCCACGAGGGTGAGAAGCGATTAACAGAGAGCCGTTTCGCTGAACGTGAGAGGAAGGATGGATGAAAAGATGGATGAGTGTGGAGGAAGCAAAGAAGGTGTGCCGGGAACGTAGCGAATGGAAATCTGTGGTCTTTGCCTACCCCTACGGAATACAGGCGTGACGATATGTATGTATGAATGTATATTAAAAAAATTGTCTCAATATATACAACCATAAATGGTTTAAAGTTTATGTTAACAGAGGATAAATGGATGTCTTTTCCCTGAAGGTTTTAGGGTAAGAATTCTGTTAAATCCAATTACTCATTTGAGGAAAATGTATAACAATAATGCTCATAAATTTTCCGCCTGTAATATGGAATACTTTTTTATATGTGATATTATTTTTATATAATAGTCAGTTTTTTATGGGGTAGGAAGGCGAACGGGCAACTGTGTCGTCCGATGGAACGCAATCACACCAAAGGCGTTACAAAAAAACTCCTCTACTATCTTTTTGTACACAAGAATCTTTACCTGAGCAACAGCGTTTGTTCATGGTATAAGCAAGTAAACGAGCAAACACTCAGATGGATGTAAATCAGTCAGCACCGCCCATAGACATATGCGACACCATAGACATTACAAAAGTGTTGCTAGTTGATAAAAACAGCCTATAATGCTGTTTTTATCAAATTTTAATGTATTTTTATGTGGACAGTCAAAAGTTTTACTTAGCTAAGATCCGCGACAAGCAAAACAATAACAGAAAATGAATAATGTGAGTTTTCCTGCTGAATGAAGTGAATTTATTTCAACTCTCCACCCACCAACCACTATACACAACACCAAACACACACTACTACTTTTTCACCACTAGTGTGTGTTCGGTGTTGTGTATAGTGGTGGGTGGGTGGAGAGTTGATGGTCTCTCTCTCTGATGGATGATTTTCGGTAAGTTTTTGGTTTAGGTTCCAAATAAATGCACTTCATCCAGCAGGAAAACACACATTATTAATATTTCTGTTATTGTTTTGCTTGTCGCGGATCTTAACTAAGTAAAACTTTTGACTGTCCCCATAGTGATGGATTTCCGCAAAGTAACGCCTGACTCCATTAATAATGTATTATTATAATTTCCTTATCGCATTTACAGAATCTCGTCTCTGTCACGATAAATATTTATATAGTCTTAATATTTATTTCGATTCAAGTTTTGCTTTTCTATCTCTCTAGGGTAATTAACCTCGTCTTCAAATAACCTTGATACTATCAAAATGTTCTTAAAATGTAAATATTTTTGATATAATTTATAAAGTCAGGCGTTACTTTACTAAAATCCATTATAGAGATGGACCGTCAAACTTATTTTGCGATAAACTCGACTCGAGGCATCAGCTTGTTGTGTTTTGTTTATTGTATGTATTAAACTAACTGTTTATATTGAAAAATAGTAGTGTGTATTTGACGTTGTAGAAATTGAATTAGACAAAACTTTATTTATGACACTGTTTTTTTAAATAATTAATACTAATTATTTTTGCTTAAATTCTTAATAATATTATAATATACAAAAACAACAAACAAAACAAAATGAAAATAATTTTAATCCAACAAGTGTCATACAATGGTTCTTGCTCAGCGTTGGCGTAGCTTGTTGGCGTTCTATTGGGGCACCTGGCGCTGGTTTTTAGCAAGAACCAATGTGGTCAAATCGCGGAGCACAGTGACGACATTCATATTGATACATACACATACGTTGTTTGTTGACAATGTCAAACACACAATACCATTTTTCCACTATTAAGTCTTGGAGTAGTTATAGGCCGTTTTCTCGGAAAAAAATCTGCTTGCAATTCTCTATACGCTTCTTCGCAGACACAACGTTATTTTCCTAGTTTGTGTTTGCGGATCTTATTTGCTAAGATCCGCACGCGTTTGACTGTCCATCATAACATTGAATGAATATATTATTTGCAATATATCAATCAACAGAGCCGTTGTAATCTTTACGTTTGGAGATCGAAAATTGTTTTTTTTTATGTAATAGAATGGTCTTCCAATGTCGATATTCATCTAAACTTCAGCCATTCAATTATAGTATTTATTATATAAATAAAATGTAATGTTTCATTATAGGTTTGCCTTCTATGTATTTCTAAAACATTTATTCTATTTTAATGAAGTTTGGGGAGTTTTTCTTTATGTTTGCTGATCAAAAAAAAAATATATATATATATATATATATATATATATATATATATATATATATATATATATATATATATATATATATATATGATATGATTGGCATGTTTTCATATAGAAAAACTTGAAATTAGAAGGGAGCATCATTCGTTGATATTTTTGCACAAAATCTTACAAAATACCATTGAAAGTTCTCATATTCTAAGTTTTGCTAATTTTGCTGTACCCAGAGTACATGAACGGGTGCAAAATTTTAGTCATTTCCACAAGGAAAAGGAGCGTTTTTGGATTGGATCCATTTTTTATAAAAATTATATGCCTTATTAAAATATTAAAATAACTTATAAGTCTTAATCGAACTATATTGTATAATACGATTAAATAATATAACTAATATTAATATAAGATTATGAAAATGAAATAAAAACACAACGTCTCACGATGTCGTTGGCGGGAAAAGACTTTATTTATTATCATTTTCTTGACAAACACTTTTCTATTCGCCAGCTTTGGTGATGGAATTTGAGGAAATCGAGAAAAATGATATTAACACATTATTCGAGGACCCTCTAAAGTCCTCTATCCTAGTTAAAGTATTACTGAGCACCCAATAAATCCGATCTTAAGTTTAATAAACCATTAAGTGGAATTCAAGACCTATATAACGACAGAAGTATTCATCAAAGGCTGGAATTTTTCTTATTACTTTTAGATATAATCTGTATTTAATGCAATATATATTTTTTGAGTACGCCTTTGTCATAGATTATGAAATAGCTTAGGACTGGGCTCATGATCTGACTTCGTGAAATCTTATCTTCTGTTGAATTTATATAAACCAGTTCCTAGCACTTGCTAGGAATGTTTGATAAGAATTCTATTGATATTTAAAACACTAATAGTCTTTAAAATAAAGTGGCTAGCGTGTCACCGGAAGCGCTGCAAAGAAAAGAGGGTGAGGTGTGACATGTCCTCTGTATTCTATTCGTTCCTTATCTCAATCGCACAAATTAATCTCCTTCGTGTTTTCTCCATTCTACGTGACATTGGCGAAATTATCCTTGCTATTTTGGCATTATTGAAAACCATTAATTCAAATGCATGAATGAATGAATGATATAAATGAATGAACGATAAGTTTATCGTTCATTCATTTATATCATTCATTCAGCACCTTCAACCCCTTTTTAATTATTTCAACGGCTTTTTAAGGTTAATATTATATACCTTACAAAACCAAATATTTTGTTACTTCTAAAACATTTTATTTCTGTAAATACATTCTATTCCTTCCTTTATTTATATCACAATGATTTCATGGAATTTGTTAAATGTCAAATGGTTTGGAGTAAAATGTCGACTTTTCCCGCCAACTTACATCAGTGACGCACTGATTTTATTTCGTTTTTATCATATATTATAATCACTTATGTTGTTTTATTTTGGTGGTCAATTATACAGTATAGTTCGTTTAAGGCGTTATATATTATAAGTGAAATGATATAAATGTGTGTATCGTGACTTTTTAAGTGGACTAAAAAGTCTGTAAAAGGTTTTGGTAAAATGGCAATCATTTTATCAAAACGTAACGTGATAAGTTTACTAGTTTTATTTCAAGAGAGTTGATGTTAATGTATTTTATTTGATACTGGCATAATAGTTGTAACTGGTTGCTATCAAAGAAAAAAAGACTTCTCCCGCCAACTTACATCAGTGACGTGTTTTTATTTAATTTTTATAGTTTTTATAGTTCGATTAAGGCATATAAGTGAAGTGATATGAAATAAATGCGTGTATCGTGACTTTTTAAGTTGACAGGAAAAGTCCGTAGAAGTTTTAGTAGAATGACCTCCATTTTATCAAGACGTAACGTGATAAGTTGACTTGTTTTATTTTAAAGAGATTTTATATTAACGTATTTTACATGACACTGGCATAATAGTTATAACTAATTGCCATCAAAGAAAAGAAGAATAAAATGTCAACAAAAACGAAGCTATAACAAACAGTCTTATTTCCTACGACACATAAAGAAGCATACGAAACCTTGGACGTAATTAGTGTTACGTGAGATAATTGTTCAGTACAATATGAACATATAATTTATGTATTTTATTGTTAAAACTGGCAACACATTGTTAGTATTGCTTTTATAATTTAAGTGTAGTAACACTCAATTTGTTTCCTTCTTGACCGCGTCATTAAGCTGCTCAGATCGAGTAATTTTAACATATTAAATAGTAAAATCCAAATTTTGATATAACGTGTTTAATTCTTGAACAATAATTCTTAATTGCAATGTAATCAAAAATTTGTTGCATTAGGTTATTATCCATAAGATTTGCAAAAGACGTTCGAAAAGTTACTTATTAAAAATAAAAATAAAAATTGAAAACACAGCTTTTGATTTCCTACATAGTTCATACTCTAATAATTTAATTAATTAATTTTCCTTATATATGTTATTATTATATGGGAGAAAACAAATCTCTTATATAATATATTTAGCACGATATGAAAGTAGAAGTTCAGTTGAATTTTTTATTTATATTACTTGTTATTAATAATATAAGATCTTGTTATTAAGAATCTACAGAAGACGGCAGAAGTGTTCAAGATTGAAAAGAAACGGTAAGAGTTGTTAAGAGAGTGTATTATTATATAGACATCATACCTGAATGTGGAGAATTTACTCAATTTGCTTGTTAGAGCAAACATATTTATTTGGTCATCTATTTATTGTCTTTGCGCTATCATCAGGTCAGTTTCAGTGTGATATTCAATTCTCTCTATTCGTCTGTACGAAACGCATCCGCTTATAATGGAAGCAAATTGAGTTTGTTCAAGAAGTGGAAGTGCCTTCAATAGAATATTCTAATCACACGTGCTGGCCCACGTGTGGGTGATGCAACAAAAAACATCTCTTTCATCACATTACCGAGTGAACTGGCAGATTGGGGTCAATATAACACCAATTCTGTGGCAAATTGATGGTCGTTATTGACTGTCAATAACACAAACTCTACATCTTAACCTTACTAGATGTAAAGGATGATATGAAAATGCTAAGCCAAAGAATCGTACATTTTTCTTTTCTTTAATGGCATTTGGTGACAACTATTATGCCAGTGTTATGTAAAATAAAATAATATCCAGTCTTTTGAAATATAACTAGTCAACTAATCACGTTACGTCTTGATAAAATGGTGGCTATTCTACCAAAATCTACCATGGACTTTTTCAGTCAATTTAAAAAGTCACGATACACGCCTTTACTTCACATCACTTCACTTATACTCCCTAATCGAATTATATTGTATAATACCACACCACAATTAAACAATATATAACATAATAATATAAGATTATTATAAAGAATTATTAGTTAATATATTAATATATTAAGTATAATTATTAAAGAATATATTATAAAGAAATACAAATACAAACTGATGTAAGTTGGCGGGAAAAGTCAAGAATCGTACTTATTATTACTAGTGGTAAATCAGCAATAGCTCAGTTGTTAAGGCTCGGCCTTGCGACCTGAATGTCGTGTACGATGTTTAGTGTTATTGATAAATAATAAAGAGATGCAAGAATTTTATTATATTGTACATTAGAGAATTTTATATTGTAGTAATTTAATTTGTATGTGTTAACATAATTGTAAAACAAAGAATATATGTTTTTTTCATTTGTTAACGTAACTCTTAAAAAAATCTTCATAACGGGTTTTCGCAAAGTAATTGCAGAACAATATAATTTAAAATTGTATCAATAGATGTCGATAGCATATATATTATGATACATAGACACATGATAAAAATATTAGAACATAGAAAAACTGATATCATCCCAATATTTGAGGTAAAATATATTTTATAAAGATTCAATCTTCTAAGTGGAAATATCTAAGCGGAAGCATTCTTAAGGATCATTTACTTGAGGAATTGTCGTTTTGTTTTCCTCATTTTATCTCGCAGATTTGTTTCATTATTTTACGAAATTGTCTTCGTAAGTTGATTTTCAAGAAATATGTCTTAATTAAAAATATATAATTGTGCAAATTTTTAATATTAAATGGTTAATATTGCTATCCAAGAAACTGAATATGTTTATGATAAAATTGTCAAAATACTATTTCCCTTGGTCATGCTATAACTTGAGATCGACTTTACCAATTTCATTCATCTTTCTTTTTAAGTTTCCTAATACTTTGTAAAAGATTCTTATAGAAAACCCTTTTTTAGTAAATTGCACAAAAACTTGGAAAATTTCAAAAAATATAATGACCACTGAAACTGCGCATTTGACAGTTCGCTATGGACTTCGCTCGTTTGACATATATAAACACTAAGTTTTTGAATTTTTTTTTATGGGATAGGAAGGCAAACGAGCAGGCGTGTCACCTGATGGAAGGCAATCAAAGCCGCCTGTAGATATCCGTAGACCGCAGAGATTGCCAATCTTAAAGGAAAGGTTTTTATGGGAGTGGGAATGGGTTGGGGAGGGGGTAATAGGGAGGGGGAGGGTGTAGGCCCTCAGGAACTCGCCCGCTAACCGTACGAAGCGCGGTAGCTAAGCTACCACTCAGTCAGACAAAGTATTCGTCTGCAGCGTGACTCTACCACTATGAAAACTTGAATAACTTTTTTTAATTAATAAAGGTTCGAATTGATTATTCATAGCTAAGACAAGATAGCGTCTGTCGAGTCAGCTAGTAAGTATAAAAATGTTATTATATATAATAAAATAATAAATTAAAATATTATCGCCTTTCAGAGTTCCATTCGTTCAAGCATTTACGAACACTTATTCGTTATCTTATTCTGAGTTATAAACTTGTTGGGTGTATTCTGATTTTGACTTTAGTAAGTTCAGTATAACAATTTTTAATTATCTTTATTTGCATTTTAAACGTAAAGTCAATTTGTTTTGCAAATTAATATCGTAAGTTAAATTGAGTTCGTTAAAAAATATAAAAATTGTCCTATAAATAGTTTAGTATGTGGTTAACCAAATACTGACGTAATACAATAATCTTTTTTAGACCTACCTTTAGTAGGTCTAAAAAAGATAAAATTTCATATATGTACAAAATGTACATATATGAGATGTATGTGACAAAAGTAGAAAAAGGGATGCTTAGATGGTTTGGACATATAGAGAGGGTGGATGAAAGACGACTGGCAAAAGAAATTTACCTTGCAAATGTCGATGGAAGGGCCGGAAGAGGAAGACCACGAAAAACGTGCCTTGACCAGATTGCTGAACTTTTTAAGAAAGGCCAGGTCAAGAGTACCCTCAACCGGCGGACTTGCATGAGGAGAATAATGAGTGTGGAGGAAGCAAGGGAAGTATGCCGAGATCGTAGCAGATGGAGTTCTGTGGTTTCTGCCTACCCTTACGGGAGACGGGCGTGACGATATGTATGTATGTATGTATGTCATATATGTAGGCTTTTATATTATTTTATTTATACAAGGAAATGCCAGTAAAATCTTATGGTTATCGAGGAATGGTAAATATAATAACTTACCTACTTATTAATAATAATAATAATTTTTTATTTGTATAATGTGAGGTTATAACAAGATGAAAAAGAAGAGACGTATAAAAGCTCTATCACATTGCCACTTACGGCGTACAAATTTCATTAATATTTTTTTTTTATTTTTCATTTTTTTATTACGATATATCTATATATTTTTTCAAGAAATGTTCTGATATTACTAGAATAAAACCATAAAAAACGTAACCTTCAGGTTTTTTCATATTACTGTACAATACAACATTGATGCTTTCAAAAAAAAAACAGCTCTCAAATATGTCGAAGGCCGGCAATGCTAGGTCGGTATTATAGATTTTTAAGGACAGTGTTGATAGCTTTCCAATAGGCGACGCTCTTGCTAATTTTCCTTCCTATACCGTTACAAATAACAAGTTTACATGTATCTTAGCAACTTGACTTTACATTTTCTTCAGTTTCGTTTCTTTTTCATTATATAAAAATGCGAACGAGCAGGCGTGTTACTTAATAGAAAGCATTCAAAGCCGCTTGTAGACATCCGCAGTGCCACAGGTGTTGCGGAAGCGTTGTCGGCCTATGAGTAAAGTGTAGGCAGTTTATTGAAGGTTCAAATGCCGTATCGTTTCAGAAACATCGCTGTAGGTGATTGGGTGGTGCGTGGACAGTTATTTCGGGCGAAATGCACCGTACTAGATACTCGATTCCCACAAGAGCGAGAAGCGACTACCGGAGAGCCGTTTCCGTATGATGAATGTGAGAGGAGGGATGGATGAAAAGATGAATAAGTGTGGAAGAAGCAGGGAAAGTGTGCCGGGAGCGTAGTGGATGGCGATCTGTGGTCTTTGCCTTCCCCTACGGGAAACAGGCGTGATGATATGTACGAGTATGTACCAGATAGTCATTCACCCGATGAGGATTTGCCTTTTTACCGAATGCATATACGAACCGAAGTAAAAACAATATAAAGTTTCCACACTAATCCACTTGTCCCAATCTTTTTACTGTGTGTGGAAAGCCTTGTAGAGATTTATTACTTTAATTCGTGGTGGATTAAGTCTGGATTCTGAGTAGATAACAGACAGTTATCAGTAATTTAAATCTTTCAAGTTTCTACAATATAAAACTGTCGCTAAGGTCATTCAATATTGTAAATTTATAACATTTTTTCTTCAATATTTAGTTATGTTCCGAGGTTAATAACTTTTTTTATGGGTTAGAAGAGCAAACGAGCAGGCATGTCAATGTGATGGAAAGCAATTAACGCCGCCCATAGACATCCGCAGTGCTATAGGTAGTGCAGAAGCGTTGCCGGCCTTTAAAGAAAGTGTCATTGTGGGGGGAATGGGGAAGGGAGAGGGTGGGGGATCATTCAGATGGTGAGGATGAAACTATTGGGGACGATAATATATGTCTATGAAAGGCCGAAAACGCATTTATAACGTTTATGGTGTTACGAATGTCTATGGGTGGCGTTGATCATTTATCATTAGGTGACCTGTTTACTTGTTAAGTTGCTTTGCTATAAGAGTTAAAATTAAATAAGTTTGACTTTATTAATGGAGTCAGGCGTTACTTTGGGAAATCCATGTCAATTAAAAACTATGAATTAAATCATACAAACAAAAAGAAATATAGTTTACAAAAAGAAAAAAAAAACGATCGGTGCGGCGCTTATGTGTGTTGTGTGTTAGTGTGTGAAGGTGTGTTTTTTATCCACAAAACCAAAGCGAAGTTTAGGTTATGTTCTATGGAAATCCGTGCCCCGCTGGCTATAGTCTATGTCAGTTACACCAATGATATATTTTTTAAAAAAAATATTTTGTAGCGTCAATCAAGGTTAAAATACAAGGAAATAGATAAGTGTCAATTCTATTGTTACAAGAAACAATAGGTCATCTAGATATGTATGTGTGAAGTAAAACATTTATCAATAATAACACATTGTAATATAGACCACGTGTAATACTTTAATGTAAGAGAACTATTACAATTATGTACCGTTAATATTTACATATTATTTTTATTATTATTATTATATATTAATATTATTATTATAGATATATATAACATATTACGATATTATTATCGACGTAAAAAAGCGAAACGTAGTAAGCCGCAAAAATAAATATTTCCACCAGAGCCAAAAAACTCATAAGATTTCTGAAAAGATTGTCAAATCTGATCACTCAAAAATGATCAGTTTCGACGCTGTATAATTTTTTTTTATCGTCGTAGAGGTTTTTATTGGAGACTCGGACCGTTCAACGCAGTATTTTTTTCGGATTACGAAATGCAATAAAAAAATATTGACAACTGTTATTTACAGCGTTTTTGCTCTTTTGCGTCGTAATACTTTTTGTAGCTGGGTCTTCGCGAACAGGGAAGTTCCCTCACAGAGTGTTATGTGATATTGTACTATAGAAGCAAGTTTCGTATGTTGATTGTTTATATGCGGAGGCCTAATTTTGGACTAATATTTGAAATCAACTTTGAAATCCTTAAAAAAAATCGAAGCAGTCATGAGGACTGCCGACAGAAGTGAAAACTCAAAACTGTATTTTGAAATTTTAAACTAATTGTAATATTATATAAATTATATAAGTAAATAAAAATTCCTACTATATATATAATAATGTATAACTATACAGCATTAGCATGTTGGTGACGCGAACCCATAGATTTTTACCCTACCCAGAGTCGTGTAACGTGGCTATAAAACTTTTCACTTCTTTTGGCACTATTGAAAGCCATTAATTCAAATGAATGAATGAATGAACTTTTCACTTTAAAAATAAGTAAGACATTTCTCAAAGGCCAGCAACGTCGCTGTAATATTGCTGTAAGTCTACGGTGGCGTTGAGTACATTTTGTAAAAAACAAACCGATATTTCTGAACGTAATAAAAAGAATATTAATGAATTCAAATTCAATATAACTTACTGTAGAAAAATAAACTTAGTATTAAATAGTTCTACGTACACTTTTACTTCTAACCTTTTTCATTTTTTCAACGTACCTGGACCAAATTGCTGAACTTTTTAAGAAAGGCCAGGTCAAGAGTACCTTCAACCGGCAGGCTTGCATGAGGAGAATAATGAGTGTGGAGGAAGCAAGGGAAGTATGCCGAGATCGTAGCAGATGAGAGCAGAAGAGACCACAGATCTCGGTCTCTGCTTACCCCTACGGGAGACAGGCGTGACGATATGTATGTATGTATGTATTGTTTCATAATATTGTTTGACGATCTGACTGGGTAAGTGTAAATAAGTGACGAAAATTTAGCTTTTAATGGCTCACGATTTCGATTTCCGCTTTGAAGTTGATATTTGTTTAGCCTGGAGATATTTACTCCGAGCTTTGGTGTTCGTCCATGTCATTTGTGTGTTGTAATGACTATGACATATTGAAATGCTTCATATTGAATCCTTGCTTCGGACTATGAGACAGCAGCATTTTATTTTTTTTTAGTTTGATACACACATACATACATATAAATGATGTATTCATTAGAGTTTTTTTAAGAGATCTTTTTTGACCGGAATGTAGATTCTTTATCGTGAATAAGAACTTTAAAGTGCTTTATTTGAGTAAAGATTCAAAAAAAGACCCTTATTTTATTTTATGGAATAGGAAGGCAAAACCAGTAGGCGTGTCACCTGCACCTGCGTGAAAAGCAAACAAACAAACGCCGCCCATAGACGTCTACAGCGCCATAGGCAGTAACGGCCTTTTAGGAAAGTGTCGTTATGGGAGGAGGTGAAGCATGGGAAGGGAAGGGTAGGAGGGTTGGTTCTCCGGAAATTTATTCTCCGGAACGGAAGCTCACCGGACGAAGCGCGGTAGCTGCCACTCAGACGCTGGTTTTCTGCGGGAGTGTGGTACTTCCCCGGGCGAGCCGGCCCATTCATGCTACAGACAAATAATATGTCGTCTGCAGCGTGGCTCTACCACTAGAAAATATTATTCTTGAACAAGAAATAGTCTTGTATTAATACAACACAATTTACTCTTTCAACAGTGGTTTTATATTTTCAAGGAAACTAAATTTGAATCTTAATAAATTTCTTCAATATGTGGACAGTCAAAAGTTTTACTTAGCTAAGATCCGCGATAAGCAAAACAATAACAGAAAATTAATAATGTGTGTTTTTTGTGCTGGATGAAGTGGATTTATTTGGAACTTAAACCAAAAACTTATCGAAAATCATCCATCAGAGAGAGAGGCCATCAATTCTCCACCCACCAACCACTATACACAACACCAAACACACCACTTTTCCATCTTGTAAACGACACGTGTTTCGCCCCAACATGAGGCATCTTCAGGTATAGTAGACTCTACGGAAGACAACCGAAAATTCTAGTTTTCGGTTGTCTTCCGTATCCAGTAGAAAAACACACATTATTAATTTTCTGTTATTGTTTTGCTTGTCGCGGATCATAGCTAAGTAAAACTTTTGACTGTCCATATAGTGATGGATTTCCGCAAAGTAACGCCTGACTCCATTAATAATATTTCTTCAAGTCTTATATATATATATGTATAAAATGTTTAGGTTATATACAAGAATGAAATATTACTGGTCGTTGACTAACGTTTGTGGACAGAAGTTGACCTAAAATAACCGAGGAATGCCAAACGCAAAGCGGTCATTGGCCTTTCGCGAAATGTGGTTGTAAAAATTTTTAAAGACATGCAATACAGTTATATACAATTTCATTTTTAAAGAGGCAAGACAGATTTTATGAAAAATATGGACTGATTTCAAAATTCACATATTGCTGTAAGATGTTTTTAAGCATTATAATGTAACAGAAACGAAACAAATAGATAAGTACAAATTCAAAATCAATATCAGCCTGCGGCAGTCCACTGCTGGACAAAGGCCTCACGTAAGGCGTGCCATCTAGCCTCTGCCAGCCGCCTTGCGCAGATTATCGCTGCTAGATGGAGCGACGATCTGCGCAAGGTGGGCGTCCCACACTACGTTTGCCGACTCGCGGTCTGCACTCCAGCACTCGTCTACTCCAACGAATGTCGGTTCTCCGACAAACGTGTCCAGTCCATTGCCATTTCAGTCTGCTTACTTGAAGAGCTATGTCTGGATGTATGTATGAATGAGAAGATCATTGCCAAGTGGCATAGCCCATGACATAGTTGAAATAAATGAGTGTTAGAGTGGCGACTGTGTCTTGGCGAATATGATGTGAAATTTTCACTGGTCAGATGGACATACCATTTGCGAAGACTAGGCTAGATGACACATCTTGGGTGGAGCAAGATACGTGTTGATAAAAAGACCACTGCCAAGTGGTATAGCCCATAACACAGTTGCAATAAAAGAGTGGAGACTGTCTTGTCAACCATAATGTAGTGTGTCCATGGTAGCATAGAAATATAATTTGTGGAGTTTGGCTGGTGGAAATGAAATGTATGCAATTACTGGGCTAGGTGACACACCTTAGGAATGGCCTATATCGACTGCCGTACGAAACTAAATGGTTTTAATTGTTAGGTTTTCCTTTTTTAATGCGTATGCGTTGTTAATGTGTGTTTATCATGTACTAAGATTTTTATAATGTATATAGAATAACCTAATCCTTTTAAGATAAGTCGATGTAAATTACTACATCGACGTATTTTCATTGTCTGCAACGCATTCTAACTTATTTTGGACACAAGCAAAGAGTAACCTGGAAAAATTGTTTATTGTTGGTAATACCGAAGAGAAGAGGACACGAGGATGGTTATCAACAAGATGGTTCGACTAAGTGAAGGAAGCCACGTCCTCCAAATTTCAGCAGGTGGTGAGTTTTCGACCGGAAACAATGGAGATAGATAGTCCGTTTGAGAGGTTCCAGTGACCACGATCCTCAGTAATGAGGGGTCAATTAAAGAAGAAAATAAATCTTCATCGTTGTAACTTTTATATAATATTATAATAAACCATATAGTTCGACTACTATGAGACAATCTATAAAAGTTCTTAAAAACATTTAAAAACGTCACACAACGGGACATTTTTAGCTCCAATATCTGTCTATTGCATTGAACGTCTATCTATAGACGAAGTTAGAAATATCTGGAAATTATCCGAACGTTTCATGTGATAGTGATTTGTAAAAATGTGTTTAAAAACTTACTTCGAGCTGTACGTGTCCTGGACGGTCCGAATGGGAGGCGACTTCTGTGGCTTTTTCATTTTGAGGTTTTAATTTGTCGTCTTTTACAATTTGTTCGCAAGTTGTTGTTTCGTCTAAAGCATTGCCACTGTGATTGTTACCTGTAAAGTGAAAAAAAAACGATTAGCACTTTAAATCGTGGTAGAACCATGGGAAAAACTATACTCTTACGGTATAGCAACGTTAAGTGTAAGCAATTTTATTTTACCGCTTTATGTACAGTGAGCACAAGGATCCGCATGACTAACTCTTTTTTCTTTTTCTCTTCTCTTCTTTCTTTCTCTTCTATTACTCTCCTCTTGCCCTTTCATTATTCTTATCTTAACGTTAGTAACGTATTTGAACTGCCTTTGATAATGTATATAGACAGCAGTGGTAACTATGTATATATTATATAATACTTATATATTTTACTTATGCCTTCTTTCTTCTTCTTATCTTTGTTTATTAATATTTTTCTTTCTTTCTTCTCTCTCGCTATTAGCTATAAGACTGCCATATGTATATAAATATTACATTCATTGAATTGTATAATATATATATTTTTGGTGTACAATTAAGAATATATCTATCTATCTATCTAAATATAAGTATAATGTATGATTCTTAAGTAATATATTAAATAATGGTCAAGTTCCCGATGTTATAGTAAAAAGAAGTGTTTTTTTATTTTCTTTCAGATGATTGTTGATGATGATGTAATTATTTCATTGTTTAGGCAGGCGAAGTACAAAAGTCTAATTTATATTCCTTTCATTTTTTAAACAGGCCATTTATATCCCACTACTGAGTACGAGCCACTTCATTTTTAGAGTTACGGACGTTGACCCACCATACTTGTCCATAGCAGATTGGCGAGGTTACCAGGCTGGGAATAAATATTTGTAATCCATACATATATTTATTCCGACGCGGGGATCGAACCCGCGACCACTGACTCCGCGAGTGGAGGGCCCCGGTATTGAGCCAATTGGTCGCCATTCATTTTCCTTTCATTTTAAGTTTTAATTGTTATTAATGGTACATATGTCATTGTTCATGGTACACGAAGCACATATATACCTGATGAAAATAATATTGAAAACAAAGCCGTAAAATATCGACTAATTGGTGAGTTCTTCTCACTAAGCTGTCATTTTCCGAATAATAAAAGTTACCGTGACGTATCCGAGTGTTCTTCTATGTACATTTAACATTTGTCCCGTTCTTCTATACGGATATGGGGCTTGAACGCTTAAAGAAGACCTCAGAAAACGTAAAGAAGCGTCCGAAATGTGGGCATATAGACGGATGCTCGCTATTACCTGGACTCAAAGGGTGGCCAACGACGAGGTCCTCCGACAAGTCAAGCAAAAACGTGCACTTTTACACCAACCGTCAAAGGTAGAAAAGTTGCTTACCTGGGTCATATCATAAGACATGACAGGTACAAATTGCTGCAATCATCGTGATCATGGTGGGAAAATTCGCGGGCAAAAGACAAGTTGGTCGAAAAAGAAAGTCTTTGCTACGTAATAATACGTAATAGGGAGTGGACCGGGATAGCGAGTGCTCCAGAACTGCTGCACCTCGCGAAGGAGTAGGAAAGTTGTGCTGAATTGGCTGCCAACCTTCACAAGTTGGAGAGGCACTCTTAGAAGAAGATCGGTGCGTTGTTTAACGAAGACACAATCAAACGTTATCTTTAAAAGTCATCTTTTATCAGTGTTATCTGCTGCTATCTGTTATCTTGCCTTTTGTTAATATGTCGATAGGTGCGTCCCACTCCGTACTTACTCCTTAATTGTACTTCGACTGACAATTATCATTCGGTAAATCTAATGCGAATGTGGTGTTATGAGGTTCTAGACATTGAACAGAGCCACCCTATTTCTTTTTCGGTTGTTTACGAGTCGACTATTGGAGCAAATACTATTAGATTAGCAGCAGCGTCTTCTTTTTTGAAGCAGAGCAGACAAACAAGCGTGCGGGTCACATGGTGCGGATCTCAACCGCTCACTGGGTGAAGCGCGGTAGCTATGCTACCACGCCGGTTTTCTGCGGGACTGTGGTTTCTTACCCGGGCGAGCCAGCCTATTCATGCTACAGACGAATAATATGCCATTCTTGACAAAGTATTCGTCTGCAGCGTGGCTCTACCACTACTATATTTCTTGTGTGGAATTCAATGAAAGTTCAAATCTTTACTATTTACACTGTTGCTATTTCAGAATGCTATGGATTATCGTGTGGTTTTAAAATAGTTTGCACTTGAATATACTCTATCTCCTAATATACAATGTATTACGAAGGCAATGGTTAGTCTTATTAGTTTCGCTCGAAGGCAACAAGTAATATGTAAATACACAATTTAAATATTAATACATCGGGACGTGTCTAAAAGCATATTAGATTCAGTATCGTTTTACGCACGGAGTTCATGTTAAATCGATCTTTTGTGAAATAAACGAAATGAGTTTTGTGACATATGCAATTAGAATATCGATAATTACAAATTATCTACTCGCTCAAATATTATAATATTTAATGTAACACTAATTAAGTATTGTAATCATTTGAATTATATAGATGAAAAGTAAAAAATGCATAATATTGCATAATTGTACAAATATAGACATACATATATATATATATATATATATATATATATATATATATATATATATATATATATATATATATATATATATATATATATATATATATATATATATCTTTTCATCCATTCTTCCTACACATTCATCGTAGCCAAACTGCTCTCTGTTAGTCGCTTCTCACCTTCGTGGGAATCAGGACGTTATGGGTGGCGAACCACGTCGCCGTAATTTTCAACAAATTACGTTTATTATAATTCGTCATGGTGAATCACACGAGCCGCAAGGGAGGATGGAGGTCTGCCCCAGCAGAGCCCCGCATGTTGAGGGAGCCCGATCCCGGGACGGTCGGCACGCTTGCGACTAAGCTCGCCCCTAGCCACGCATCCATTGCACTGCAGACCGTGGATTGGCGGAGAGGAAGGGAAAGGGTAAAGAAGAAAACAAAGGGCAGGAACGGAAATGCGGATTGGGGGGTTACCAGACTCGGAATAAATATTTATAAATCCATACATATATTTATTGCGATGAGTAATATGGACGAATTTTAATATAATATGGATGAAATTTCACATCATCATCAGCTTCATACGACATCCACGGAAAGAAACGATGTGGTCACGGTGTCAATGGGTAACAATTCATCCGATTAAAACAAAGAACAAAATGCTACACTCAATTTCCTGTATAGAGTTTAACAAAAAGTCTTCACCTTAACCATTTAAGAATTCGGATGTTTTATTGGATTCTGGAAAAGGTTCACAAGATAAACATCGAACAAAAGGGCAAACCGATCGCATTAATTAAGATAACAATGTCCAAGATTTTCCTTTTTCTATGTATTTAATGTCAAGGAAGATACTGCTAAAGTGATAAGGAAGTAAGGCGAAAATGTAGTTATATTTCAGAAATTGTCAACATTTTTTGTGATTGTGTTGTAAGCATACATTTTTTCTTGCGTTTACCCTCCAATCTAATAAAAAAAAGAGAATTCTGTGATTTTTTTTATATAATTTATTACGTATATCGTCATATATTAAAGTTCATTTATATCATTGATACTATTCTATTGAATTTGACTAGGGTAACATGATATTTTCTATATAACAGATATAACAAAGGACAACAAACAAAGGATTGGTATACAAGCATTTTCACGTGTAACAATAGGGTGATGATCTAGAAATAGAATAAACAATGAAAATAAATATTGAGGCGAGGATAATATACGCTTAGAGCATTGTTAGTCTTCTCTTTCAAAATAAATAAACATTTTTGTCACAATAGTGAACCAATCCGCATTTCCTTTCCTGCCCCTTCCTTTCTTCTCTATCCTTTCCCTTCCTCTCCGCCAAGACCACGGTCTGCCGTGCCAATGGATGCGTGGCTAGGGGCGAGCCTAGTCGCAAGCGTGCTGATCGTCCTGGCGTCGGGCTCCCCTGGGGACTATGGTGCCTTACCTCAGCATGCAGGGCTCTGCTGGGGCTGACCTCCATCCTCCAGGCTTAGATGCGGTAGTATCTTTTTCCATTGCTTCGTTTAGAGCGACCTCTATAATGAGGTCGCTCTAAACGAAGAAGCAATGGAAACTTGATTTTTAACGTTGAACGGCAGTGAAAATTTGATTTTTAACGTTGACAAAGGAAATGTATCTCCTATGTTATATAAAGTGAAGAATTTACTGTCGATAATTATTTTTGATTAAGAAAAATCAGTATTTTAAAGTTTTATCTCTACCGTTTAGGTCAAAACTATTTTGTCACGCATTGTTGGAAACTTTGCTGCTGGAAATTGCTGGAAACGTTGGAAGCTAGCTTCAGCGGTATTTATGAACCAGCACGACATTGGGACCTTAAAAAACAGGCTTACATACTTCTGAAATGCACACAACGTTTTTGTAGTGCATCTATTTTTACTGCAATTTTTTTTCCATAGTCATTACTTGTCTCACTGCTGGGCACGGGTCTCAGTTTTTCTGGAGGAAACGCGATTAATCCACCAAGCTTGTTCAATGTGGATTGGCGAGGTTACCAGGTCATACATATATTTATTCCAATGCGGGAATCGAACCCGAGATCATTTACTCCGTAGGCGGGAGCATCTCCATTGAGCCAATTACTACAGCCAATGTCTATGGGAGGCGATTATTTCTTACTATTGGGTAGAACGCTTGATCGTTTTCCTCCCAATTCAATTAAAGACAGACATTGAACTTTTCCCGCCAACTTACATAAGTGACGTTGTGTGTTTATTTCATATTCGTAATCTTATATTATTATCAATTATACTGTTTAATTGTGATGGCGTATTTTATAATATAGTTCGATTAAGCCGTATAAGTGAAGTGATATGAAATAAATGCGTGTATCGTAACTTTTTAAATTGACTGCAAAAGTCCATAGACGGTTTTAGGATAGAATAGCCACCATTTTATCCAGACGTAACGTAATAAGCTTTAAATTAGTTACATTTCAAAAGTGTGAATATAATTGTATTTTACTTGACACTGGCATAATAGTTGGAAGTCATTGCCATAAAAAAAAACAAAGACAGATATTGTGGAAATTGGGATTCTTTAAGTTTTTGTAAATAATAAAGTATTATTGTCAAGCGACAGGCATACAATGTACATTCAGCAGCCACTAACGGCTTGTGTCGTTGCATTGAGATTACACGTGCATAATGAAACGTTACGCACTACGAGCCAATTAATTCTCCAAAGATTGTCAAGGCGAACTAGAATAGTTAAGCAATAAGTCGTAACTGTATACACAAGTATCAACTCAAAGCTTTTACTGAAAAGTACACCGGCTTTTTACAGATTATAAATATGAGTTATGATAAATATAGTCAAGCGTTAATTTGCGAAAATCTATTACTTTAATTTAAACAGAAATTACTTTTGAACTTTTCCCGAAGGCCTTTCGTTTGCCCTTTTGTAACCCTTAGGTTAAAGATGGTGTAAAATAAAGTTTTAAATACACTATTCCGCCAACGTACATCAGTGACGTTGTGTTTTTATTTCATTTTCATAATCTTATATTATTATCAGTTATATTGTTTAATTATGGTGAAGTATTATACAATTTAGTTCGATTAAAAAGGAAATAAATGCATGTATAGTAGCATTTTAAGTTGACTGAAAAAGTCCATTAAAGGTTTTGATAGAGTAGCTACCATTTTATCAAGAGGTAACGTGACAAGCTGATCAGTTACATTTTAAAAGATTGGATATTATTGTAGTTTACTTGACACTGGCATAATAGTTAATATAACTAAATTGCCATCAAAGAAAAAAAATTATTTTAAGTTAAAATATAAAAAAATTTATATATGTTTTGCGGTTTTCAACTAAGTAAATCTTCACTGTTCATCTTAAAAAGTCACATATAATAGTTGTAGCATTGTAATAAATATAAATAAACATACAAATCATAACAAAAAATTAGCGGTGTACAAATGAATTAGAATAGAAGGCTAGAGAAATCGTTTATTTTGTGATACAAAAGAACTATAGCCGATTTAAAGCTAAAAAAGATAAAGAGAAATTAAATATAATATACAAAGAAAAGTAAAAAAAAGTGCCACAAAATGTGTTGTAAATCAAAATAAGTCTGGCGCTCTATTGAAGTATTTATCTAATATTCTGTATAGTATATATGTACATATATAATAATACATACATACATGATAATAAAAAAGATTTGTGCCGGGTGATCTCTCCAGTAAATATATCAAAAACTGCCTAAACATCTAGAACAATATATATACCTCATGAATTAAAACAATAGAACAAAACAATATTTAAAATAAGACTATATATGAATGGCTAATAGATGGCAATATTTATAATATTAAGGACTTTTTTGCTTTAAAAAATCGATCGAATGTATGTATGTGTATATATATATATATATATATATATATATATATATATATATATATATATATATATATATATATATATATATATATATATATATAGATAAATTATAATTTTAATGACAATATAATAGTTTAGTTATGTATTAAGATCCTTATGTATGTAATAATTAATGAAATTTGTACGCCATAAGTGCATGATGGAAATTTTATACGTCTTTTTTCATCTTTTTATATATCACATTAGACAAATAAAGGATTATTATTATAATAAAATATTAAAATGAATGAAATTAAATATTATAATAATAAAATAATATTAAATTTTATTACAATAAAATATGAAAATATTATAATTTCATAATAATATATTATGAATTTATATTAATAATAATAAAATATTCATACGTGATAATACCAAAAATAAGTATCACCTTTAAGGTGAGAACAAAGAGGAATAAAAATTATAATATAAACCATATCAACATACATATGTAAATCCATTATGATAATAATCAGATAAATGCCGCGCTACTTTGGTCGCCTACGACTTAAACGGCGCAGCGTTGATGTGGTTACTTTCTGAGCTGATCATTATGATCGGGATCGTGATTTTAGTTCTCACATCAGAATAAGTATTTGCATAAACTAAAGGTATTTATTGTAGGTCAGGGTGTTTACTCTTCTTATATAGTGTGTTTATAATACCATACAAGATCCAGGGAATTCTAGAGGTTTCCATAGCGTATTTTGTACAACCTTCATTTTATTCACAAAAATTATCATATCAATTATTTATATTGAATGAATAAATGAGAGAATGAATAAATAAATAAACGAATGAAATAATGAACGATATCTTTATTAAGGATACACACATTTTTATAGTGGTAGAGCTACGTTGCAGACGAATATTTTCTTAAGAATGGCATATTATTTGTCTGTAGCATGAACGGGCGGGCTCGCCCGGGGAAGTACCACACTACCGCAGAAAACCAGCGCCTGAGTGGTAGCTTAGATACCGCGCTTCGTCCGGTGAGTGGTTGAATTTCGGAGGCCCAACACCCACCCCTTCCATAATGACACTTTCCCTATATGTCGGCAACACTTCCGGACTGCCTATGGCGATGCGGATGTCTATGGGCGGTGTGGGATGCTTTTCATCAAGTGACACGCCTGCACGTTTGCCTTCCTATCCCATAAAAAACCATACACAACATTCAAAGAAAAGACAAAACGAATTAACAACTATATACATATATTTTTTCAGAGTAGTATTATATTATATTATCATGGTAGAAATTAATTAAAATCTCTTAAATAAATAATGTAATTCGGCCAATGTTTTTCATAAATTATATTATCATGTTCTCTTAATTATTGTTTCGCACGGAACAATTAAATAACTTTCAATCATTTCCCGATAAAATGTTTAATTGGTATTCGACATCGAACAACTAAGAATTAATCGATGTTTTTCATTTCGATTCAGAGTAGGTAAGTTCTTTGTTGTTAATTACCTTTTTGTGGAAAACCCTTCGGTTTATCGGTGATTTTATATAACGATCGTGACAAGACGCGCCCCATTTGTTTTTCCATCTGTTTCTGCACAACTGGCAGACCAATTCTGCCTTCAACATCCTACCCAATAACTTTTTTATAATAAAGCAGGCAAACGCATGCAAGTCATGTAATGAAAAGTGATTACACCAGCTGTATTAACTTCTTTTCTTTAATAGCAATTAGTTATAACTATTATGCCAGTGTCAAGTAAAATTCAATAACATCAAATCTCTTGAAATATAATTAGTTAAGTTATCATGTAACGTCTTGATAAAATGATGGATATAATACACCAACATAATTAAACAATATTGCTTTATTGTGAAATACTCATGACCTACACCCGCACACAGATAAAACACAACATTTTCCCCCAATATTGTGTATGTATATATATAGACTCTTCGGAGGCGTGGGTCCGAATCCCACCGCTGCCACTGTTACGAAAGTACGGCAACAACTGCTTTATTGTGAAATACCCACCACTTACACCCACGCACAGATAACATATATAGTACAATAGAAGGAACGAATTCACGACGTCAGATGGTAACCCGTACCTTATCAACTAAACTATTGTTGCGTAGGTGGGCTCAGCTCCTTGAACTTATTTTTTTTCATAGATCCTTAGCATAGATACGGCCTAGTAGGATTTGTCATTGAATAAAGAAATGATAGATTTTTCCCGCCAACGTACATCAGTACCGTTGTGTTTTTATTTCATTTTCATAATCTTATATAATATTATTATAAGTTATATTGCTTTGTTGTGGTGGCGTATTATACAATATATAATATACAATACGGAGGGCAATGGAGCGGGTTTTGTTCGGAGTTTCTCTGGTGGATAGAATTCGAAATGAAGAAATTCGTCAGAGAACTAGAGATACCGATATAGCTCTTCAAGGTAATAGACTGAAGTGGCAATGGGCTGGACACGTTTGTCGGATAACTGACAATTTATGAAGTAAATGAGTGTCTCGTAACTTTTTAAGTTGACTGAAAAAGTTCATCGAAAGTTTTGGTAGAATAGTCACCATTTTATCAAGACGTAACGTGACAAGCAACTAGAATATTCCAAGATATTTGATATTACTATACTTTACTTGATACTGGCATATTAGTTATAACTAATTGCCATTAAAGAATATAAGATAAATGGCCAGTTAAATATTCTTGTGTTGCGTTCTGGTGAGTGATTGTCTGTTGACGTGATCGATTTTTGGTTACCTCATGTCTCTTTGCGAGGATGAGTGTTTCTATTGTCGTCAACTATTGTAATGTAGTACAATGCTCTCAACACATGGCAGAGTCACTCTTTATCGACGTTAGTTTTCAAAAGAGTGATTGATTAGTTCTGATGGAATTCAGCTTAGAGAGTACTGAGGAAGTAATAATAGCTCAAGGACCTATTTTTTATTTTTATATTTTCACGCCTATCCCCCGCAGAGGTTGGCAGAGACCACAGAGCTTCATCCGCTACCATTCATAGCAGCGAAACGGCTCTCCATTGGTCGCTTCTCGCCCTCGTGAGAATCAGGACGTGACGGGTGGCGAACCACCTCTTCGTCATTTTCAGCAAATTATGTATATTACATTCGCTTTTAGTGAATCCCACGAGCCGCAAGGGAGGATAGAGGTCAGCCCCAGTAGAGCCCTGCATGCTGAGGTGAGGCACCATAGTATTCGGGGGAGCCCGATCCCGGATCCGAAAGGCAGGGAAGGAAATGCGGATTGGAGTGGTTACCAGGCTCGGAATAAATATTTATAAATCCATACATATATTTATTCCGATGCGGGGATCGAACCCGCGACCATTGACTGCGCAGGCGGAGGGCCCCATCCTATTTTAACTTTATCTAAATGTGGTAAGGAAGAGTAAGGTCTCTGGATTGAACAAACCGGATGAACCATCATAACACGGAACAATGCTACCTGCATTTAACTTTAATTCATATATATATATATATTTTTATATATATATATATATATATATTTATATATATATATATATATATATATATATATATATATATATATATATATATATATATATATATATATATAAATATATACAACAAACATTTATATATATATATATATATATATATATATACATGAATTAAAGTTAAATGCAGGTAGCATTGTTCCGTGTTATGATGGTTCATTCGGCATATATTTACACGTATAATAAAGCACATACTTATTTAGTTTAGTTACGACTTTTTTTCACTGCTCATCTTAATATGTTATATCGCTGCTGAGCACGGGTCTCCCCATTTCTGGAGGAACGGATGTTAATCCACCACGCTTGTTCAATGTGAATTGGCGGGATTACCAGATTTGGAATTAATAAGGCCTTATATATATTTATTCCGACACGGGGATCGAACCCGGGACCATTGACTCCATGAGTCCACGGGGCGCGGTCTTATTATTATAAAACATTTAAATAAATGTAAATTTAAATGAAATATAATGTAAGATAACAATTTCTCATGTAACAAAAAAAAACACAAAGAAACTATGTACATATCTGAGCCTTATTATTGGTTTTAAGAAAAAAAACAACTTTATATAAAATCCGGATCTAGATGTTGTTTTAAGAAAAATCATTGATGTACTCGTATATATAGTCTAGGCCATGATATTTGTATTAAGAAAAAAAAAAATGTCAAAGGCCACGGTTGCGAAACGTGTTTTGTTTATAACGCGCGAAGGATCTGCTTTTTCCCGCCAACTCCATTGAATGATGCCATTGAACCTCGTTCCACTTTTTGTAAGGTTACGTGATTCAACACGCGAGTTGTAATAGTATTCTATTAGTAACTTAAATTATAATACTTTTTTGATTGAAATTGCATTTTATTTATTTATTAATAAGGCACATAACAAGTTACCAGTCTTTAAGAATAATATATAATTTATTTCTTTTTCTTTTTTAATAAATTTTACCACGCCCGGACTATAACTCTTTTAATTTGCGTACAGCATGGCTACATTTTAACAATAGGGCTACTTACATAATAATGAAATACAATTTGAGATTATTTTATCTGTTTAATTATATGTATATTGTTTAATTATCTGTTTATTTATTTTATATGTAATATTAAACAGATAAAATATAATAAAATAAAAAAAATAAGAAATAAAAAAAGGATATCAATAATCTCCTGATCTATCGGCCGCCAATGATATCACGGAGCGATCGCTTTAATTGGTGTTTTTTGATATCAAAAATATCGAACCATTCTGTACCGTGGTCAATGCATAACATGGGATTAAATGGGATATATTATTTGAATAAGATCTAATACTAATAAAACATTTTATGGGTATTTCGTATTCTGATGTAGGTGTTAAAATATAAAAGGTGTTATAATCTCATAACCATCATCGTTATAAACTCATAAAATTAATAATCGTATGCTTTATTTTTTTCACAAAAAATATTGCATTTAATTTCATCATCAAGTCATTACAGCCGCCGGTGGGCCTTAGCCTGGTTCAGTAAAATTTTCCAGTCGTATTTTCGTTTAGCTTTTTCCCTCCAGCCCCAAACACTGATTGCCTTTAAATCGTGCATTTAATTTCGCGAACATTATACTACAAACAGTCGAGCTGTTACCATTTCAATTTCGAGCGGAAACCGATGAGATGTATTTTTGATAATGTTGGGAACATTATTAAAATCACATCTCACCGAATTTAGCTAACAAAGTCTTAATTTGATTAATGGAAGGCGTTACTTTGCTGAAATCCATTACTATGTGGACAGTTAGAACTTTTACTTAGCTAAGATCCGCGAAAAGCAAAGAAAAATAGAAAAAATAATAATGTGTATTTTTTACAGGGAAGTGGAGTGTTGCTGACGGCCGTTTTCAGTAAGATTTAGTTTAAGTTCCCTGTAAATCCACTTCTTCCAGTAAAAAAACATACATTTATATTTTTCTATTTTTGTTTGTCTGTAGCGGATCTTAGTTAAGTAAAAGTTCTGACTGTCCACACAGTTTTAATTATACATGCTTTCCAAAATTAACAAAATAAACACATTAAGATAATGAAAATTATTCAAGTTGAGATTAATTTAAATGGAACATCTTCATTTTTTTCCCACGTCAGAAATTTGCATTTTATTATCAGCGCATATATCAAGCAAATTAAAGTGGCAATGGGCCGGTCACGTTTGTCGGAGATTCGACAATCGCTTGAGCAGACGAATGCTGGAGTGGAGAACGGGTCTTGGCAAATGTAGTGTGGGACGCCCCCGGCTAGATGGTGCGGCGATCTGCGCAGGGCCACGGATGCGTAAAGGCGAAGATCGGGCTAGGTAGCGCTTTTTGGGAGAGACCTATGTCCAGCAGTGGACTGCCTCAGGCTGTTAATTGATTGCATTTTCGAAGACGATGGTATTTTGATAATTTTGCTTCGGTCTGTTTAATTTTCCGTGAAGCAGAAACCTATATCGAAATATAATCATACATTTTATTTAATAATGTTTAAATAGGTGATGAATGACGATTCATAGAATTAGGCGTTATGTTGCAGAAATACAATATTGAGATAAACAGACAGGCGGCGATTTTTTTAATTGCTTTGGTTTTTTTAATTCTGCGTTAATTGCCAGTGACAAGCCTGTTCGTTTGTCTTCCTATCTCACAAAAAATACTCTACAAATGACATGATGACGGTGTTTTTACAATGGCCTTATTATAAGACACTTAATCTATATGATTGTGAGATGTCGTGGTATATTGTCAATATTTAAACAACAATTTAAAAGATAATAATTAATCCTAAGCGATTGTTATACGAGTGTCGGGGAGTTGAAAACTTTATATGTATTACTTTTTTTTAACAGCCCATATATGTCCCACTGCTGAGCACGGGCCTCTCCATTTCTGGAGGAACGGACGTAAACCCACCACGCTTGTCCAATGCGGATTGGCGGGGTTATCATACTCGGAATAAATATATGTAATCCATACATATATTTATTCCGATGCGAGATTCAACCCGTGATTATTGACTCCGCGGGCGGAGGGCTCCGCCACTAAGCCAATTGGTCGTCTTTGTAATAACCAAACTTAGTAAGAACCAAGTCGACTTGATTTTTACAGGGCAGTAGCATCACTTGCTGGCACTTATTTTGTTTTAATATGTATAGATATGTATATTTTATATGTGTGTATAAATATATGTGTTATGTATGTATGTACTTATTTATGTGTATTTATATATGTATTCCAAATTTGAATAATGACCGAATCGGAAGGTCTCAGTTCGGGCCTGCCTAGTGGAGCTTACTATGATCCATCCAACTTTACCTGTAGTAATTGTTAGAAATAATATAAAAATAAAATTATATATGGAAGTAACCTTTTAGAATAGTTGTTTAAATACATTCTATATAATTTAATGTCTTCTTTTCGTGTCAGCAGCTCTTTATGCTTTGTTCTGCTATAAAAATGTAATTTACAAAAGTTTAAGTCAATTCCAGCCAATTATTAAATTTAATCAATGAATTATATTCTATGCAATATTAAGTACATGTATCATAAGCTTATTTATCAGAATTCGTATTACCCTATGACTAATTTTTATAGAAATAACAAAAAATTGTTTGTGTATATAAAAAAAACATTCTAAGTTAAGGTATAACAAGTAATATTTAATAAAATAAAAGTCAATTTCTACTTAGGTCAATAAAGAAACATTTTATTTTTATAAATTAATTACACTTATTATTAATATGTATGGAGATTTTTTTTCTCTCATTTAAAACTGAAATTAATAAATTATCATCAATGAATTAATATTTGAAAAAACTGTATTAACATCAAGTGTCATCCATTACAAGAAAATCAGGTGGTCACGTATTATATATATGACGCTGGCAGCGAAAGGGTTAAGATCCATACTCAAATTCCGAATAAAATCTGAGATTTGAACCCACAACCCTCAACTTTGATAGTATGTGTAGAAAGAGAGAAACAATATTTTGCGGTACTTTTACTGTTACATTACAAACCTAACGATAAAGACGGCGCTATACAAATTCGAATCTCATATCTTCATTTTAATATCAAAACAAATTAATTATTTAATAATAAATTCCAGAATTTTTAATGAAGTTTATGTTGATTGCATATATAACCAGTTTATTGTTCTTATAATCCACTAATTATACATTTAAATTATTTGTTTTACATACACACGCGCGCACACACACACACACACACACACACAACACAGACACACCTTAGCTTATACTTTTGTTAAAAAATCGAAGGCAGACAAGAGGACTGCCGACAGAAGTGAAAACATGAAACTATATTTTGAAATTTGAAACTAATTGTAATATTATATAAATTATATAAGTAAATAAAAATTGAAGTCATAATAATATATAAATAAATAATAAAAATAAATAAATTAATAATAATATTAATTTTAGTTAATAATATTTTAACTACATAAATAATATTTAAATGATTTTAAAATTTAAATAATATATACCTTAAACACTAGCATGTTGCTGACGCGAACCCATAGATTTCTCCCTACCCAGGTTCGTGTGACGCGGCTATAGAAGTTTTCACTTAAAAAACATAGCATTTGGCATTAAGTCTTTCGCAGTTAATCTGTATTCAGTTATAAATAAATAAACAATGTATATGTAAATATAATCATTTTTACAGCCCATATATGACCCACTATTTACCTCTTAATTTCTAGGGCATCGGACATTAACCGACTACGGTTATAATAAATTCTTGTTAGCTATACATATTTCATCTTTTTTTGGGATAGTAAGGTAAACGGGCAGGCGTGTCACCTGATGGAAAGCAAACCTGACGGGGACAGACAAATAATATGCCATTCTTGACAAAGTATTCGTCTGTAACATGACTCTATTCTATGATCTTTTATAACTGATCATAATCGAACCACCGACCATTGAAAATTTCACCACTGATCCAAGATCCATATCAAGAACTTAGTACGAACAAATGATATAAGGCAACGTTATATGTAATACAATCAATACATGATTATATTAAATATTAAATTGCCATACACATAACATAAATAAAATTAAATTATGCGACATTTCAAACCGTTTTTCTCTGAGCTCAAACATCAATAGTGGATACAATTTTTATAATACTTGTTTTTCTGCATAAATTTCTTATTGTACGTTATTTATCTCAATTCTATTCTCAAGGCTATTCTCAATGACGAGACAATGTTATAAGGAATGTTATAAATCAATTTTTAGTACGGTTTCGTGAGCGTAAATCTATATATTGTGTATAAAAAAGTGGAGAGCTAATTTGTTAGTCTCGCTAAAACTCAAAAACGGCTGGACCGGCTGGATGGCTCTTTATAATATAAGGAAGGTTTACGAGTAACAAAATACAGGTAAAATTGAAAAATTTGTAAAATGAAAAATTATTTTTCTTCGTTTTCCATTTATTTTCAATAGATGGCGTTCGTAACGGCTTCATCGTCTAACGGACGCGTTGTTATACAAAACTGTCGTTTCTTTTGTGCGATTTTGAAAAGTATTTCATACGTAAATACTTACATACCAGGAGAAAATAAGCCTACCAAGAGATATCTTGTACATCTTCTTTCCTTTTAATTCTTGTATTTCCTGTTTTGTGTACAATAAAGTATTAAATAGAAATAAAATAAAATAGATATCATTATCGTTAATTTGAATTAAATAAATAGAAGTCTAGTTTAATGAACGAACGAAGAACGAACATCTAGTAGACAATAAAACCGCGGAGATATTCGACATTGTAGGAAATGTCTTGTCTAAGTTAATAAAATTTAAGTTAATAAATATAAAATAGTATCTGGAATGATATGAATGGTATGCATAATACATATGACAACATAAGTAGCGCAGTGTACGCGTTTGAATTCAAGGATGGTGGGTTCGATTTCTATCGTAGTTTAATTATTTATATATATAAGTATTTATTCACAGAGAAGTCTAGTGATAGTCAGTAGTTTTATTTATTAATATTCTGTTATTTATATCCAAAAAATTACCTAATTATATATGTAGGTAATCGGAATTGTCATTCAAAAAAAAAACAACAATCATATTAACTTATTAGTTATATATCTTGGATCGTTTTAATTTTTTTGCTTTATGTTATTTTTGTTTCTTTGTAACAATCTTGGCAAGCAAATAAGACATTATTAATTGTATTTTATTTGAAATTCATAAATGTATAGTAGTATTCTAACATATTATTTTTAAACTGTTTTAACAAAAACATGTTAGAATACTCCCATTAACACCATAACTACAAAGACCCATATCTTTGTATATATGTTGTATAACCAACCATTTGCTAAATTATTGTTTAGTATGAAATATACAACTTACTTTGGTTACACCATTCACTATTATATTTTTAAATATTTCTTGTTGTCACAAATCACTATACACATCACAAATAAAACGTCACAAATTTTACTTAATTATATTAATTAAAAATGTATCACTAACATTAATAAAACATAATTAAATCGTAACGATTAATTTATCATTTGATTTTCGAATAGCGGTACCGCGCAAGCGCAAACCGCGCGTTCATATGGCAAGCTTCAAACTGCGAAAACACTCCAATTGTTTGCAGACAATCACTATATCTCGAGACGACTAGTTTCTCTACATCTGTCTTAATTTTATTCAAGGAATTTTATATATATATATATATATATATATATATATATATATATATATATATATATATATATATATATATATATATATATATATATATTAACGTTAATTTACTATTGAGTCGAGGATACGTGTTTACAGTTGTCATGACCTAGATGCATATTACATTTTATACATATCGACGCAAAAAGCGAAAATGATGATAATATATATATATATATATATATATATATTATCTATATTGCGTCGAATGGTCTGAGTTTCGTAGCTTTACGAGCAAAAGAAAATTTTGTACAACGTTGAAACTGTTTTTGAGTGATTAGATATAATTTCTTATATATAAGCCAGAAAAAAAGATAAAAATCTTTTTTTCTGGCTCTCATGGTAAGTTTTCATTTAGCGGTTTACTATGTTTTTGCTTTTTTTGAGTCAATATGAATATATAATGTATACTTTTGCGTATATTATAATAGTTCGTTATAAACACTGGGTGGCTTAGATTAACCGAATAAAAGCTGACAGAATTGCTGACTAGATGCGTGGAGTCAAAGATTGACCTATCATCACCATCATGAAGAGCGCGCGGCAGTCCACTGCTGGACATAGGTCTCCCTCAAAAAGTGCTACCTGACCCGATCATCGGCTTCACGCATCCAGTTTCTGCCAGCCGTCATTCGTAGATCGGCGCACCATCTAACCAAGGGGATCCCAAATTATGTTTACGAAGACGCGGTTTTCACTCCAGCACTCGTCTACTCCGGCGGTTTTCAGATCTCCGACAAACGTGTCCAGCCCATTGCCACTTCAGTTTGCTAATTCGAATGAATATTCCGGTGTATTTGATTCTCTGATGTATTTCCTCATTCGAAATCATATCCAACAAAGAAACTCCGAGCATAGCTGTCTTCATAGCGACCTCAGAGTCGCTATGAAGATAGCTCCGAAGCAGACGGACCGTCAGTGTGTACGTTTCGAAATATATAATTTGTTTTTGGTGTACAATAAAGAATATATCTACATATCTTTCTATCTATGTGCAGCAGTAATGATGGTGAGTCTAGGAACTCAGTGTAAATCGTTATGGAATTAATAGAATGTAAAAGAATTAGCAAGCATTCAACTGAACTAGCAAAACTGAAGGTGAACAGGAAACGCTAGTCGCATTACTTAATGGCGGCGGTAGTGTACAAACGTCTCGATTTGATTTTTTTTACATTGGAATCTATAACAAAAGATAAATAATCGCTAACGTCCGTTTTTTTGCAAAGGAGTGTATATAGCGAAAGTGTGAACTAATAGTTTGTTAGGAGCTTTTCTTATGTCAAGGGGAAGCACATTCCAAAGTTTAATGTAAACTCAAAGATACTATTCTAATAATCACAGCCTGCTAGTTTAGTATTTCTTTTTAAACAGCCCATATATGTCCCACTGCTGAGCACGGGCCTCTCAATTTCTGGAGGAACGGACGTTAACCCATCGCGCTTGTCCAATGCGGATTGGCGGGGTTACCAGACTCGGAATAAATATTCGTAGTCCATACATATATTTATTCCGATGCGGGGATCGAACCCACGATAATTGACTCCGGGCCATTGACGCGGAGGACCACGCCACTCAGCCATTTGGTCGTCGTCAAAAAGAAATCAAAGTTAATTTTCTTATAATCTCAGCCTGCTAGCTTGGTGGTTCAGTTTTAGTAGTTCATAATTTAAGTATCCATAAATTCCTGTTCCCAGTCTGTTGTTTTACGGATCGTAAAGCATTAGATTTACGATATTAGTGGGTGGCGAGATTGATGGATTAATATTATAGATGTATCAAAAAATCTTATTGTTATTTTTATGCATGAGTTATGCAAATGAGAAAGCTACAATCCTGATGGCATATAATTCCCTTTGTCGACAGACATTTGCAATATCAAGGGTGGTGTAAATGCTTTGCCTGCTTTAGGGTAAGAATATAGAATATAGGGTAACATTCATACGGAATATGATTCCGAAAGAACAAATCCGCCAGAGAACTAAAGTCACCGACATAGTCTATCGAATTAGCTAGCTAAAGTGGCAACGGGCTGGTTACGTTTGTCGGAGATTCATCGGAGATCAATCGTTGGAGCAGACAAGTACTGGAGTGGAGACTGCGTCTCGATAAATGCAATGTAAGACGCCCCCCGGCTAGATGTTGCGACGATCTGCGCAGGGTGGCTGGCAGAAACTGGATGCGTGAAGCGGAAGATTGGGTTAGGTGGCGCTTCGTGGTGGAGGTCTATGTCCAGCAATGGACTGCTGCAGGTTGTAGATTGATTGATACATATACACTTACATATATATCCATACATATAAATACACGACAAAAAGTATTATTGATAGTTGTTGAAATTGAAATATAATTACTTATGTTGAAAAATAACTAATTTGAGTTTGCAATAGTAATAGGGATGTATTTACGATGAGACTGATGGTATAATTATCAGTTTTTCATATGCAAAATATGAAATAGCTAAACAAACAAATGCTCATTTACAATACAAAATTTACGGACTCTCTTTTATTATGGAAATCCAAACGTGTTGGCAGAATATAAATGAATTACCAAAAAACATCTGTTATGGAAAATTAATTGAATATTATCATAGTTATAATAAATACAGACTGGATAAATGCTTACGGATAAATATTGTCAGCTTGACAGAGGCGGGAGGAAATTAATACGTGGAAATCTGGAAATAACCGGATAATGGACAGTATTGGAAATTATTTTATAAGAAAGAAATCTATTTACGAGTAGAAATATAGCGTCGCAGTCATTTTAGCAAAAATAATATTAATAATATTATTAATTGATTTTTAATGAAAATGTTTATAACTACCAATATATAGGTTGTCCGGTTATAGTATTAGGTTATAGATCGAATAATCAGTAAACACATACTTACTGATTACTATCTGCCAATATTGAGAGATCATCCTGCCTTCACTTCACGCAGATTGTTTTAACAGAATGGCACCACGCCTCACTAGGAAGACCATGGAGCTTCTTCGTGATTCCTTCCCTAACAAATTATTGAGTCGTTTCGACATCTCCTGGCTACCAAGGTCGCCGGATCTCATCCCTATGGACTTCTTTCTGTGGGTAAACCGCAAAAGTAAAGTAAGTGAAACAAATCCTACGACCATCTTACCACTAAATATCGTCCGCGAGGTAAACGGCACCTCGACGTCACTACTTTAGCGAGTAGCATAGAATACTACTAAAGACATGTTGGTCAACATTTCGGACGAAATAATTTTAAAGATATAAAACCAGCACTTTACTTCTTCGTAAATACAATATTTATCCGTAAGCATTTATCCAGTCTGTTTTTATTATAACTATGATAATATTCAATTAATTTTCCATAACAGATGTTTTTTTGGTAATTCATTTATATTCTGCCAACACGTTTGGATTTCCATAATAAAAGAGAGTCCTTTTGATTTCCATAATAAAAGAGGATGAAGCTCTGTGGTTTCTGCCAACCCCTGTGGGGGATAGGCGTGAATATAAATAATATATATAAATAATATTTTTTACTAACGGTAACAAACGTAATATCGCGGCTGGAGAAAAAAATTCGCCAACAAAACTTGAAAAACGATATTTTTTTAATGATTGATTACATATCAGATATATTCATGTTACATACAATACAAGTACCTACCTCAGTTTTTATTGATTACTTTTAAAAAAATGTCCAACAAATAATTTAAATGTAATTTGTTCTATATAACAAAAAATATTATCTTCAAAGTGAAAGTAGTACAGAGCTAATAAAATCGGTGGGTTACCTTCTTTTATAGTGAGTTGTATTGGCAAATGGCGACACTTTCAACCGAAGGGCTTCGAGCGACCTTGTTGACGTAACATAACAATCGCCATTCGTTATTTGCATGATTGAAATTGTACAATGGATTTCATAACAATTCTACGACAACTATAAAAATAAATCTTATTAAGTAAGACTTTAGAAATTATAATATTACGATATAAAAAACTAACTAGCTCCTTAGCTACTCTTCGTCCGGTAAGCGGTTGAGTTTCAGAGGCTCAAACCTCCCTCCCCCTTCTCCTTCCGGCCTGTTCTTCCTCTCTCCACTCCTGCTACTTGCTCCACCAATAATGACCTTTTTCTTAAAGGCCGGCAACGCTTCCTTAAACGACGGCAGTGCCATAGACATGTCTATGGGCGGCGTTGATTGCTTTCCATCAGTTGACAAACCTGCTCGTTTGCCTTCCTATCCCATAAAAAAGGTATATTGACTAAGTTTGATAGTGTGTTTAAAAGAATGCATAAATAAATTCTTCTTCTTTATGTGCCATCGCAATCTCGGAGGTTAGCCGTATGTGTGCATTTGAATCAACTTCTTTGTGCTTTTCATTAGCTTTTTATATTTTTATTCCATAAAATTCTTCGTCTCCCACGGCCTCTTATATCTTCAATTCTGTCCTTAATAATGACTTTTAATAAACTACATGTCCGAAATACGTTCCTTTGTCGATAAATATGTCCAAAATATATTCCTTTGTTCTTTTTGATCGTTATAACTGTCTCGAAATTTTTGTTCATTAATTCCAAAATTTCTTTTATATATAATTCTATTCGTCCATTTCAAGTACATATTCTCCGGTACATCCACATTTCAAAAGCTCTCAATTATTATATAGAATTTGTTTGAATGTTAACTTTCCGAACTATACATTAAGAATGGGAAAAATATACCATTTTAACCATCAACGTTAATTTAAGATTGATGTTCCTGTAAATAACAAATGTAAAAAATAAGCTAATATGATAAATAAGTAATTAAGCTAATAATATAATTATTTTTTAATATTCATGTATTTTGAATTCCCTTTTAAATTTTGCTCCAAAACAATACTCACGTAGTTTGTGAACAAGTGACGTAATGCACGTTGATTGGCATTTGTCGTCACGTGACCTGAAAGAAATATCTCAATTTGATTATCAAATTAATTTAAATTATTTAAAAATAAGGAAAAACACTGAGTTTTTACATTTTATATAATGGAAACCACTGTTTTGCGGATAAAATAGTCGACATTGCTAATAAAAAATGTAATAGTTGGAAAATCATAAATCAATAAACCGGCGCGAGTGGAGAAGTACCACATCTTACAGAATCGGCATTAAGTGGAGACTGGAGTTAAGACATTTTTTCTGTTCGCGTTTCATAGTTCAGGATTCCGGAGATCTTCCTTATTTTCCTCTAACTAAATCTTTTTCTCTTTCCATTATTCACATTCTCTCATATTTAGTCTTGCGGATATCTAAGGTTGGTGATTCCTTAATATCATATGATCCGCTTGCTTGTTGGTCATCTACTTCGTTAAAACAATGATATAAAGACGATTCGTGATGACGCATGTTGTAAATGGCAGTCGCGCTAAATCTATATTTTTTTTGTACAAGCAATAACTCTTACTATTAATAGTAGAATGTCACGAAAACTATTTCTTAGGGTTATGCTAACGATGATCTTATTTAGCTCCTGTCTTTAGTCTTGCACAGATGTTATCGTGCCACATATCACGCTAGGGAGTAGGGATGTTGTAAATGGCAGTCGCACTAAACCTAATTTTTTTTGTACAAGCAATAACTCTTACTATTAATAGTAGAATGTCACGAAAACTATTTCTTAGGGTTATGCTAACGATGATCTTATTTAGCTCCTGTCTTTAGTCTTGCACAGATGATATCGTGCCACATATCACGCTAGGGAGTAGGGATGTTGTAAATGGCAGTCTCGCTAAATCTATATTTTTTTTGTACAAGCAATAACTCTTACTATTAATAGTAGAATGTCACGAAAACTATTTCTTAGGGTTATACTAACGATGATCTTATTTAGCTCCTGTCTTTAGTCTTGCACAGATGTTATCGTGCCACATATCACGCTAGGGAATAGGGAGTTGAATTTTGTGGGAGGGCTTTATGTGGTTTTGGATAAGGAATCTGCAAAGAAACATAAAAATATTTAAAAAAAAAATATTGAAGTCGACAACTGAAACCAACCATATGCACTCATAAAGTTTTATTAAAATCGGTTTGGTAGTTTTGGATATTAGAGTGTAGAAAAAGACATTTTTATATAAAAAAACAATTTTAAGTCAACTCCTATTATTATTTAATTTAATTAATGAATTAATATTTAAAAATATGTATTTGTACTGAGTGAATGAGTAAAAAAGTATTCTATTATTAATTTAAAATTCGATATATATATATATATATATATATATATATATATATATATATATATATATATATATATATATATATATATATATATATATATATATATATATATATATATATATATATATATATATATATATATATGGGCTGGACACGTTTGTCGGAGAACCGACAATCGTTGGATTAGACAAGTGCTGGAGTGGAGACCGCGGCAAACGTAGTGTGGGACGCCTTCCTGCTAGATGGAGTGACGATCTGCGCAAGGCGGCTGGTAGAGATTCACAGGATGGCGTTTCGCAACGTTTTCGGCCCCACCCTGTTCGCCTCACAGTATGGAGTAGAACGGGCTTACTTGTGGCCGAATTTTAAGGACCCCTAAAAACCGCCGATAAAGGCAGCGCAAAGACTGGGAGGCGGTCGCCTCCTTGAGCATAAGTCCGAGTAGTGGTGTTCAACTCCGAGGCTCGCTCATATACCCCCTGACGGGGGGGTAGATGTCCCCGCTTTGCTTCGCTCCTTGGCAGAGATTGTATGCGTGTAGCCAAAAATCGGGCTAGGTGGCGCGCCTTGAGTGAATGCTATGTCCAACAGTGGACTGCTATGGCCTTATATATAATACGAGTTTGAGTTCCTACTATTAATTCACGTTTATAGTAGAAATTGAAAAAGTAGGTGTAAAACAAAACATTCAAACCTATAAGGTTAAATTTAATTGAGGTATCATGCAGTTCGTACATATTGTGACACATTTCATTGTTGATAAATAGCTATGCTCGATTTCCTTTCGTTGGCCTCCATTGCCGTGGTCGCAAGGTAAGCGACATTGTGACAAGCTCCCATCTACAATATTAAATTATTTACTAATACTTATCACTTTTTTCCTAATACTTTTTTCACCTGCCAGTGTTAACTAAACTTTTATATTTAATTTTTTAATATATTCAACGGTCATTGTATGTTATAAAACTATGGTAACAGAATAATATAGAAGTATAGACGAGTGGTAAAAGACAACTGACAAAATAAATTTATGCGGATGTGAATGGAAGAGCCACTGGGGGAAGACCAAACTTACTTAAGAAAGGTCAGGTCAAATTTACCCTTATTCGATGAGGTTCTATGGAGAGTGGATAGAGCAAAATATATGTACCGACATCGTAGCAGACGGAGGTCTGTGGTCTTTGCGTATGATCAAAAACAGACTACATATTTTAGCTGTAAACTAATGATACAATTTTCTTCGAATTTCGTAATAGCAAAGCTTAAATAGGTTTTCTATGAGTGTAATACATCCGCGAATGTACCAGGCAATTTTTACTGCAGGTAAAAATGTACTACTCCTTTACCTGGCCTTTCTTTGAACTCATTATTCAAGAAAGGTCAGGTCAAGAGTACCCTTAACCGGCGACCTTGCATGAACAGAGTGATGAGTGTGGAGGAAGCAAGGAATGTGTGCCGAAATCGTACCAGGTGGAGATCTATGGTTTCTGCACCTACGGGAAACAGGCGTGATGATGTGTATGTACGTAAAAATCTACCAAAAATTTTGAAAATTGACTGGAAGGTATAAAAATCTTTTACAAATTTTCGTAATCATCTTATCAAAACGTTATGTGAATAGATTGGTATATCTTTTACTTGACACTGTTTTATTATAATGTGTCATTAAGGAGGCAAAAGCCCTTAGGCTACACGCATCTAGTTTCTGTAAGCTTCCGTAGATCGTCGCTCCATGTTGTCGGTAAGCGTCCTCTAAAGTCTTTCGAAAAGAAATAGCTAGGTGGCGCATTTTAGATGAGAGCAGCTATGGTGTCCTGTGGCGGATGTCTATTGGCGTCGTTGAGTGCTTTGCATCAATCGACACGCTTGCTCGTTTGCCCTCCTATGCCTTAAAAGAAAGGAGAGGCATACCGTAGCGAAGATTGATGAAGCTGATGAAGTAAAAGCAATAATGAGAAATTAAATAAAATAATTTAAATATTAAATATTATTTAAATGCAATTACTATGATGTTTTCTCGTCGCAAAACGCCCACCAAATACCTACTTAATAAATTGTACCGGATATATTTTCACAAAAATAAAATACACGGATTGAAAGCATAGCCTTTTTGAGACATATCAGGTTACATCAATTCCGGTTTATCGAGTCTGTTAATCAAAACGAAATGTTATATTTTTATAAGCCAATACACGTTTCTGTATTTTGACTCAGTTTTAATTTTAATATGTATTATACTCTCCAAAAACTTCTCTCTCTTTTAAATTTTAAAACCTGTATCGGAACATGTCAACAATCCCCGAAAAGTATTTAGTATGAGATCTTATCCGAATAGTATATCCCATTATATTCCCATGGTACACATTTGTTGCTTATACAATATTTATTGACCACTGTATGTTCGATATCAAAATGCTACCAATAAAACGATCGCTCCTTAACCTTCTAATTTTTTACACTTATGAGAGATATGAGACCGCGGCTCGGCAAACGTAGTGTGGGACGCCCCCCTGCTAGATGGAGCGACGATCTGCACAAGGCGGCTGGCAGAGACTGAATGCGTGTAACCGAAGATCGGGCTAAGTGGCTCATGGGGGAGGCTCATGTCCAGCAGTGGACTGCCGCAGGCTGTAGATGACATCTATAAAAATAAAGTTTAATTTTTCACGTGGAAAGTTCTATGTATGTATACTTGGCGTTATTCTTTATATTATGTTTTAATTTGCTTATTTCAATTGTTGAATTGTCAGATCATTGTGCAGTATCTACAACAGTGAGTACTAAATATATTATTAATTTTTTTTTTTTTAAATTTAATTTTATGTGTTTAATTTTATAGTATTTCATTATTAAATAATTATACGTAATCCTATTGTCAAAATGTAGCCACGTGTGTGCAAATTTAAAGAGTTATAGTCCGAGCGTTATTAGTTGTTTTATATTATTCTTTAAGACTGTAACTTGATTTTGTGCCTAATAAATAACTTACATTAGTCCAGAGATTCTCAAACTTATTTCGTCTACGGAACGCTTTGAGAATAAATAAATTTCCAGCACTCCCCAAAGAAACAACCGCAAACATGATTTTAAGTATAAAGTACCATATCAATCTTATTTTTAAAACCGAAAAGTTTCAATCCCCACCATCTTGATGAGTGGTGATCTAATATGGCACGTTTTTCCAGAAACTTCTTTCCACGCACCACTACCCTGTAGAGGCAGTTCCCTCCGGCGGTGTTTCTCAATCGATACGACATTGGAACCTTCAAAAAACAAGCCTACACATTTCTTAAAGGCGGGCAATGCTTCTGCACTACCTATGGCATTGCGGAAGTCTATGGGCGGCGTTGATTGCTTTCCATCAGGTGACACGCCAGTTCGTTTGCTTTCGTATCCCATAAAAAAAATTTACATACGTCGATAAGATCATGGGTTTGATTCTATTTAATATTAAAAATTGACATAAAAATATTTGACATGACACAAAAATTGTTTAGCTCAGTCGGTATTGTTAACTAGAATTCTAATCATGTTAAAAACCTTAATACATACTTACATATCGTCTCGCCTATCTCCCGCAGGGGTAGGCAGAGATCACAGATCTCCATCCACTACGATCTCGGCACACCTTTACTTCTTCCATACTCATCCATCTTTTCATCCAGTCTTCCTCTCACATTCATCGTAGCGAAACGGCTTTCCGTTAGTCGTTTCTTGTCTTCGTGGGAATCAGGACGTGACGGGTGGCGGACCGCGTCGCCGTCATTATTAAAAAATTAGCTTTATTAAAATTCGTCATAGTGAATCCCACGAGCCGCATGAGCCGCACGGGAGGATGGAGGTCAGCCCCAACAGAACCCCGCATGCTGAGGTAAGGTACTATAGTACCCATGGGGCTCCCCCGGGTACTATAGTACCTTGCCTCCTACCTACCCACCGATCCCGGGACGGTCGGCACGCTTGCGACTAAGCTCGCCCCTAACCACGCATCCATTGGCATCGCATTCATGAAAATAAATGGTTAATAATAATCATCATTTATTTTCAGATAATATAAATAATAATCATAGATTGGCCGATTGGCTCAGTGGCGGGGCCCTCCGCCCGCGGAGTCAATGGTCGCGGGTTCGATTCCCGCATCGGAATAAATATTTATATGGATTTTTAAATGTTTCTTCCGAGTCTGGTAACCCCCCAATCCGCATTTCCTTTCCAGCCCCTTCCTTTCTTCTCTATCCTTTCCCTTCCTCTCCGCCAATCCACGGTCTGCCGTGCTAATGGATGCGTGGCTAGGGGCGAGCCTAGTCGTAAGCCTGCCGATCGTCCCGGGGTCGGGCTCCCCCGGGGACTATGGTGCCTTACCTCAGCATGCAGGGCTCTGCTGGGGCTGACCTCCATCCTCCCTTGCGGCTCGTGGGATTCACTAAAGACGAATTTAATATACCTAATTTGTCGAAAAATGACGGCGACGTGGTTCGCCACCCGTCACGTCCTGATTCTCACAAGGGCGAAAAGCGACCAATGACGAGCCGCTTCGCTGCGATGAATGGCAGCGGATGGAGCTCTATGGTTTCTGCCAACCCTTGCGGGGGATAGGCGTGAATATATAAAAAAAAAATCATAGATTAATAATAATCATTTATTTTCACACCAAAAATTACAGCATGTTACATGTATAGATTAAAACGTGAAAATAATTCTTATATGACGGGCTAGTGCCTGAACTAGGGGTGAGCCAGTATCTCAGGTCTTGTATCATTTCGATATTACGCCATTTGGCTCAAAAATCTTAACATTACGTTCATATCTCTAATAAGACTGCAGGTAAAAGTAAGCGGATGTTTAATACACATTTATATGGTTATGTAATTTCTAAAAACTGAACAAATAAAGTCATCGACCCGTTATTAAAGCAAAAAAAAAGGTGTATACGATATCAGTGTTTCGTTGTAAAAGATTCGAACTGGTTGGCTTTCTAAGCTATTAAATAACTGTGCTGGCTTCAAAAAACAAAGGTAACGTAATAAGTATACGTAACTCAGTTATGTAAGCGGCGTCGATGGTATTTTGGGTTGAATAATATAAGAAACAGCCATGCTTCGGAATTTGACTACAAAAAAATTTGATTATAAACATTCTTTGGTATTTCGGTAGGGGGTATCTCATCCTTTTATCTTATCGCATCTTTGGTCGCTTTTACTAATTTAATATCATATTTTCAAAGGCCGGTAACACTTCTATATTACCTATGACGTTGCGGATGTCTATGGATGGCATTAATTGCTTTTAATCAGGTTACATGCCCACACGTTTGCCTTCTAACCCATAAAAAAAATTTAAATTATTACAAGCGAATCAATTACAGTATCACAACGCATGTATGTCCCACTGCTGAGCACGCGCCTCTCCATTTCTAAAGGACGTTAACCCACCATGCTTGTGCAATGCGGATTGGTGGGATGACCAGACTCGGTATAAATTTCTGTTGACCATACATACATATATTTATTTATTTAAATTATTTATATGTTAAGACTTCAATTTTTATTTACTTATATAATTTACATAATATTACAATTAGATTGAAATTTCAAAATACAGTTTTAAGTTTTCACTTTTGTCGGCAGTCCGCATGACTGCCACCAAATTTTTTACCACATTATTTCTTATGATTCTGAAAAATTTGAAAAATACAAATAGAAAAGGGAGGCAAACAAGCAAGCGAACCACCTGATGGAAAGCAATTAATAGACACGCCGCCCATAGACATCTGCAGCACGAGACAGACAGTGACTTTATTTTTGATTTTATTTGTTTTATTTAATACCTGGATTGATTTTGAATCCAATTACATAAGCAAAATATTTAACTTAATAAAAAATATCATAAAACTATTGGTGCGGTTATCACGGTTAACGTAGATAATTTTAGAGGTTGTTTAAACGATTTGCGATTGAACAAAAACAATGATTTGATTCTATTGGAAAATAACATTTTTTTAACAGCCCATGTATGTCCCATTGCTGAGCATAAGCCTCTCCAATTCTGGAGGAACAGACGTTAACCCACCACGCTTGTCCAATGCGGATTGGCGATGTTCCCCGACTCGAAATAAATATTTTTAGTCCATACATATATTTATTCCGATGCGGGGATCTAGCCCGCGATTATGGACTCCGCGGGCCACGCCACTAAGCCAATTCAATATTTTTTCAATATGATGAATATGAGCCCGATGCTGCAGTCCACTGCTGGACATAGGTCTCACTCAAGGCGCGCAACCTAGCCCGATCTTCGGCTACACGCATCCAGTTTATGCCAGCCGCCTTGTGTAGATCGTCCCTACAACTAGCAGGGGGGCGTCCCACACTGCGTTTGCCGAGTCGCGGTCTCGACTCCAGCACTCGTCTACTCCAACGATTGTCGGTTCTCCGACAAACGTGTCCACCCCATTGCCTCTTCAGTCTGCTAATTTGAAAAGCTATGTCGGTGACTCTGGTTCTCCGGTGAATTTCTTCATTTCGAATTCTATCCACCAGAGAAACTCCGAGCATAGCCCTCTCCATAGTCTTCTGAGCGACTTTGAGCTTGTCAAAGAGACGGACTGACCCAATTGGTCGTCGGAAAATAACATTAATAGTGTAGAAATATGACCAAGTAATTTTCGATCTTTTTGCCCTACAAACGCTAAAAAAATATCGATAAAACGCCGATCCACGTTCTGGCAGTTTAACGCGATTGCGAGGATTCGTGTTACGTAATTCCAGGGGTTAAGCGAGAAATGATGGAGCCCGCTTGTATTTACAGGGATATACTAAAGATTTTAGTGTTTTTTATGGGATAGGAAAAATGAACAGGCTATTCACTTGATGAAAAACAATCAACGCCGCCGGTAAACATCCGCAGTGCCATAGGTAGTGTAGAAGCATTGCCAGCCTTTAAGGAAAGGTCATTTTGGGGAGGAGGAGGGTGAGGAGGGGAGGAGGGGAGGAGGGGGAGGAGGGGAGGAGGGGGTTGGGCCTCCAGAATTCAACTGCTCATCGCACGAAGCGCGGTAGCTAAGCCACCATTCAGACGCCGGTTTTCTGCGGGAGTGTGCTACTTCCCCGGGCGAGCCGGCCCATTAATGCTACAGACAAATAATATGCCATTCTTGACAAATTATTTGTCTGCAGCGTTCCTCTACCACTTTGATGTCTGATTGTGAACTATTGTTATATTTAATGTGTACTTTCAATGATGTCTGTGGTATTAATGGTTCATTTCAAAAATCAGCATTGCAGGTATAGTCTGTAAAATATTGCCGAGTTGGAGACTTTTTTGGTTCCAAAACACTTCAACTTCAAATAATCTTTTAAATGTGATTGTTATTTTCTTTTAAATGTAAAATGTGAACCAAAATAATTACCTATTGTATACTATTTTATTCAAATATTATTAATGGATTCAGGCGTTACTTTGCGGAAATCCATCACTATATGGACAGTCAAAAGATTTACTTAGCTAAGATCCGCGACAAGCAAAACAATAACAGAAAATTAATAATGTGTGTTTTTCTGTTGGATTAAGTGGATTTATTTGGAACTTAAACCAAAAAACTTACTTTACTACGGAAGACAACCGAAAAACCGAAGAATTTTCGGTAATCTTCCGTAGAGTCTACTATACCTGAAGATGCCTCGTGTTGGGGCGAAACACGTGTCGTTTACAAGATGGAAAAGTGGTAGTGTGTGTTTGGTGTTGTGTATAGTTGTTGGTGGGTGGAGAATTTATGGCCGATTTTCGGTAAGTTTTTTGGTTTAAGTTCCAAATAAATCCACTTAATCCAACAGAGAAACACACATTATTAATTTTCTGTTATAGTTTTGCTTGTCGCGGATCTTAGCTAAGTAAAACTTTTGACTGTCCATATTATTCAAATATATTTTTTAAATTTCCCGCGGAAGGTATTCACATCCATACTTTTTCTGTAATGAATGGCACGGGGGTGAAAATCGTGTGTAAGTGAAGCGTATTTCTTTCGCACGGAACACTCCGCCCTTTATTACTTTTCCGATATAGCCAAATTAATTTTACCTGCCGTTTTATACCGATCTCAGATGAGTTAGCTTACAGTAATGTATTATTTTCTTCACGGCTCATACATAACCCATTGGTGGGTACAGACCGCCTTATTTCTGACTAACGGACATTAACGTGCTACGCATTGCACGGCGCAATGGGGGACACCTAGATTTGGAACAAATACCTGTAGGTATTCATTAAAATCAGGCGTGACGATATGTATGTATGTATAATAACGTGGATCTTCCACGCTCATTGCAACCCGTTTTTTTAGGATGTGGGATAGAGGGGGATCCCAGGGTATTAACTCCCATAACTTGGACACCTACACTCGGGGGCGACGCCCATGGTTAGAAAGATACTATAGATGTACATAAGATCAATTAATTATATATAATTTTTTAATATTTTACACAAATACGTTACATCAAAATACATACTATATACAGAATGTCCTAATTTAAGTGTAAAATATTAATGTGGGTAGTTTTCCTAAAATCAATAACTTTTTTAACGTTTTACATAATATCGTTTTTAACATATATTTTTTTTATATAAAATTATAAATATTGATCCAAAAAAAACGTGTCAACGCAGACAAATAATGGATGACGTCATCGCGTCAATTATTCCTTGCGTTTACGGTGACACTAAAAGTGTGTTTTTTATGGTTTTAATTTTAAACAAATATTTCAAAATACTTGTGTAATGAGAATAAAAGAAAAGTAAAAGCCGTGAAACAAGCGTTAATGCTTTTTTTAATTATTTTTTTACTTTATCTATACAGTAATACCCCGGACTTACGCGATAGATGGGACCGAGCGCTAACCGTGTAAGTGGAATTCGCGTAAGTACAATACAAAGGGTACAATTTTGCATATAAAGACATACAAAGTAGAATTAATGGAGTCAGGCGTTACTTTGCGGAAATCCATCACTATATGAACAGTCAAAAGTTACAGTACAAAGTATGTTTAGTTGGGACCGGAGACTAAATAAAACAATAATTTAGGACATACGTGTGAGAATTAAAAAATCGTGTAACTCCGAATTCGCGTATGTCGAGGTAGCGTAAGTCGGGGTATTAGTGTATTGTTTTTTATACGAGAAAACTAACACCGGCATATTATACATATCATAAAATATATATACTGCATTACTGTAATAAAAAAGTGTGTATTTCAAACATTTTATTGCTATTTTTATACTAAGTATACAATTAATCTATATTATAAAAATAAGTATCACATTCGTATTTTCACAAAACGCTAAAATAAAATATAATGCGATTCAGTTGTACTTGGCAGTTGTTGTTCTTTAATATACAAACACACACATAAAACGTACAGATTAAGATTTAGTTACACGGACTACAAGTACAGTCATGGTTAATAAAATACATACATAGAAAAATATTGTTCGATGTTTTTTAATCTCCAGCACTCAACACTTTCCGTTATTGTATTCAATTTTAAAAACACACCATAAACCAATGGTTCTAATAGAACAATAAACAAGTTTTATAAGATCTAAACCATGGAATAAACGTTAAAGTGAAATCTTACAACATATAGCTTGCCTCTTTTTACTTTTAAGAAATACTTAAGTTAAAAAGAGACAGCTAATATATTGTATGTTACGAAAGTGTCAGAGTTGTCAATGTTAAGACTTGAAGGTCCCAAAGTGCTATTATACTACTAAATTAAATGTTTATTTGTTGAAAAACGATCACGATTATAAAAGTTTCGTTTATCATTGTACTAAGTGTTGTCGAATTAGTTTAAAAAAAATCACAATTTGTAAGTTAAATAAATGGAATATTTTTTTTCGTACATTAGAAATGTTATTTCGTACAAAAACATTGCACGGATATCATGCTGATATTTTTAAGAGGTTTTTTATCTTTGTTAAGCTAAAGTTACAGGGAATTTATTTATGTTCTTTTATTATTGTAATAAATTAACATTCTCTTCTGTTATGCGCTTTTTCCTACCCTTCATTTCTTATTGTCAACTACAATTATATATTGTCATTTAAGTATGGCAGTTTAACTAGAAATTCCGTCACTGTAATATTATCACAATTCTTAACTTAAAATGTACTTATAACTTTCTCTTTACAATTCATGTTGAATAACCTACTTATTATTTAAACTATTGTATTACTTAAAACCTTTATGTAAATTAATTTGTATCTCTTTTGGTAACTTGACCAAAGTATGGAAAGATATAAGTTGCGATATAATATGGAAAAGTACGAAAGAACTAGTACGCAAACTCCAGGTATTCGTCAACCGCTGCCTACGCCGAATCTTAAAAGTATATTGGCCGGATAACATGGTCTCCAACGAAGAGCTGTGGAGAATCAGCAAAGAGGACCCAATAGATGTCCAGATACGTCGACAAAAATGGAGATGGATAGGGCATACTCTCCGGCGCCACGCCAGTCATATCCCCAAACATGCTCTCGAATGGAATCCACAGGGGAAAAGAAAATGTGGGCGCCCAAAACAAACTTGGAACTTGGAACACCGTGCAATCATACGACACTGCGCTTAAGACAAAGACAAGCTGTCTGTCTACACTACACTGCATACATTTCAACTGGTTTATACGTTTTTTTATAAAATATATAATAATTAAATGTAGTAAATTTTGTTATATATATATATATATATATATATATATATATATATATATATATATATATATATATATATATATATATATATATATATATATATATATATTATTTTATTTGAGTCAAGGATTTTATTCAACATTTCAACGTGCTATAATTCATTATAATGAATAAAACTATTCAAAAACTAACGCACTTCGTTTAATATACATATATGGATAGTGTAATTCCCGTAACATCTTTCATAAGTGTGGCCTTTACTATTAATTCTTGTTCTATATTATTATTTCTTTTAAATCCTTAATCCTAAATCCTTAATTATATCTATATATATAAATGTATTTTCGTATTTAATATTTTGTCGATATGATTTTTTTCTTGTCACAACTGTAATATTCCATTGTTTTACACAATTAATGTTTTAAAAAATGTAATATATCGTATAGAATGGAAATGCGAGGTTCCTTACACAAAACATCTTATTTTCTAATTGTTATACTTTAGTTAGTAGACATTTTTGATAAAGTCTTTGTACTGGCTTATCTTCGACATGTAATATATGAAGAGGATCTATTTAATATTCAAGAGAAATTAATAGTTGTCGCCTGTTAAAATGCACTATTAAAATTATAAATCTATTTGGACATATCACATGAAATCTGGATCAAGTGGTGTAGTGACAAGATAAGAGATATATAGATAAATAGTTAGAAATGTGTATATGAATGGAAAGACAGATACAAATCAAAATCAAATGTTCTCAACGTCTATCACGATATTGTTAAGATTGTGGACAAATGAAACGATTTGTCCAATATTTAACTTAACTAAGTTAAATTATTATTGTCATATCCTTCTATTAAAATAACAAAATGTCAACGTTTGTATAAAACAAAAAAATAACATGATTTAAAACGGCAATTTCAATTTGTACAGATAACGATTAAAAATGGCAAACAAGTCTGTTGATTGTAGAACACAACTTTGTGACACAATTGAACAAAAAATCAAGATTTTGATTTTACTCGTAACATGATTTTATCATTTTTACATTACCAGACCAAAGTATTTTAAGCCTCTATAGTAGAGATGTGTCATTTATGCTAACCATGGTTTGATTCGACATCTCTTCTAAAACTGGTGTGTTGAACTTCTCTATGATACCAAGAATGGAAACGTACGATCCAGCGAACAACGCGACAAGGGATACGCAGCCGATGAAAATATTCTTCCATAATATCCAGTTGAGGAAACCCAGACCTCTGTCCCATTTGTGAACGGTCTCCACGACAGCGGGGATGAGGAGGCCCAAGCTTGATAGGAAGATGGCGCCGCAAAGACTGATGAACAACTCCAAGTCGGGGAATGCAGCGGCGAGAGCAACTGAAAAACATGTTTTCTTTATATATTAGTTGTTACTGTAATAGAAATATAAAATATTTATTGGTTCAATTGTTGATAAGAGGGTTGTTCTTTTTTATGAGATAGGAAGACAAACGAGCAGGCGTGTCACCTGATGGAAAGCAATCAACGCCGCCCATAGACATCCTTAGTGTCATAAGCAGTGCGGAAGCGTTCCGGCCATAAAGAAGTGTTATGGGAGTTGTTTTATATGGTTGGGGGCGGGAGGAGGGTGTTTTATTTAATACAGTGTTAGTACAGCGTTTACGATTAGTAAAGCGTTGTTTCTTTTCATGTATTTGTGGTACAATTCACACATCGATCGAAGCGGGGCCTTGGATCCAAAACGCTCCTTTTCATTTCCTTGTGAATCAAACTAAAATTTTGCACCCGTGCATGTACTCTGGGTATAAAAAAACTTAACACAACTTAGAAACTGAGGACTGTCAATGTTATTATGTAAGATCTTCTGCAGAAATATCAACGAAAGATGCTTCCTTCTAATTTCAAGTTTTTACATATGAAAATATGCCAATATTTGTTCATATGTCAAATGCCATAAGGCAATTGTTTCATAGACATTCTGTTTTTATTTCGTCTATTACAAAAACTAATAATGTTAAGCCATAAAGGTTTTAAATAGTCGCTTTTAATGAATATAATATCAGTTTAAGTTCGGACTATGAAAATGACTTGTGTAGCAAGCTAGTATGTTACTAGCTGACCCGGCAAATTTCGTATCGCCTCAGAATCAATAAAAAAAAAGCTGAACGATAATAGCAGAATGTTTCAACTTTAGTTAAAAAATGTGCTCAAAACTTAACCAAAAAAATGAATAAAGAAAAAAACTTTACTTTTGAATTTAATTTCATTTCTGAACGACTTTTAAATTTAATTGATTTCTGAACGACAGGACGAACATCAAATATTTGACAGGTAGGTATAGTTTCTAAGGGAAAATGAAATTGTTGATTTTACTATATTCCTAATATTTTTATCATATTTAATCACCTTTTAAACCTTCCTTGGACTTCCAAAATTAGCCAAATTGGTTCAGCCGTTCTTGAGTTTTAGCGAGACTAACGAGAACGAACAGCAATTGATTTTTATATATAAAGATTAAAGGCCGGAGTATCAAAACATTTATTTTAGTTAACCTAGCATAACATTAATTTGTCTTTACATTTGAAAGGCGCTATATTACGCTGGAACACCCATAAATTTTTTATATCTAATTCAGTAAACCCTCCTATAACGCGGTAGATTGGTTCCGCGTTATACGCGTTATACGAGGGATCACTGTAATGTATAATCAATGTTACTAAAACTCAAAAGCTGGGAACAGAAATTAAGTAAAATAATTTAATTTTATAAAGATGATTTTGCACTGTTGAATCATTATACAATAAATTTTTTCACAGTACATACAAATATATGACTTGGGAAATCCACGCGTTATACGAGGGAAAATACGTGTTATACGAGGGACATGAAATCGCGTTATAGGAGGGTTTACTGTAGTATAATTTTGTGTGTTGTTGATGATTTGCGTTGGAGATATATTTTAATATCTACGCCAATGAAGGAGTAGGGACTATATTGCTTTGTAATCTTACCTGACCCAACAACAGTGACAGTTCTTATGGTTATTTGTGTAATATTATGGAATTTCACGGAGATTTTGTGGTGTATCTGTCTCCATATCATTTCCATGGGCACGTAGAACTGAAGGCTGTATGTAAAAAGTATGGCGAGAGCCATTAATATCTTTGCGCTTTGAGCTGCCCTGTAAATCAAACGAAACAATTTTATTTCACATAAATTTTAATACAATCATCTTTAGAGATTTTAAATGACCGGGAATCCGATAACTGTTCTAATACTCGTATAATTTTGGTCTTTCCAAGTTATATGTGTAATAAATTTTATAATTTTGTCAAATTGAAACTAAGACTGAATTCTGAATGAAAATTCAATGATAAAAATCTGTCAAAGACAGTGTAATAATATTTTTTTTTAGGTTAGTGGGTTAAATTCAAAATTCAAAAAGCAGCCATATTGTGCACGGCTAGGATCGTGAGACGGTTCCTTTCCTTGGGTGCATAATCCTTCGTGTCCTTGGTTTATCCCGCCAGGAAGGATTAATAACCCAAGTAATGATATTATTTTTATAGAGATTTTTTTTTATATTAATAATATTGTTATAATATTAAGAGAAAAATATGTAAATAAAGGATAATAATTCTAATTTCTATACTTAATATAACTTTACAAATTTAAAAAACTTTTCTAGATTATACAAATCAATAAGAAATTTAAAAAAAAATCACTTTACAAATAACGATGCGACGCTTCTGTGTGTTATGTGTTAGTGTGTGTAGGTGTTTTTTTGTCCTTTTCTTTCTGTATTCAGTGTATCTGTGTCTGAATGTGTTTATTTTATTTTATGCTACTAAGCTAATATTTATTTAATTTAAATTCTGTAGGATTATACGCCAGGTTGGATAACTATTTCTTTATAAGTTTTTTAAGTGAATTGATATTTAGATTATGTGACTCCTTTAACTTAATATTAATAAATATTAGTCTGTGTAAGTTATTTGAATTTGCGGCGACTGGGCACGTCACAACGTTGTTTTTATTATGGCAACATCTGCCAATCAACAAATTTATGTTATAATTGTGAGGTATTCAAGATGTAGCATAAAAACGCATGTAAAATATAATAAGAATTGTATTAAAACACTAAAAAATTATACTGCCGATGTAGATAATTACTGTAGCACCTTTAAAAAACATCTTTAGCTTAGTGCCTTTTAAATTTGAAGTATTAGAAAACAATCAAATGAATTTTTGCTATTTTTATTTGTCAGGCGTTATCGAAGCCAGTTTAAATTTATTTAATAACATTGATATTATTCGAGACACATAACATTATAAAAGGTATGTCAATAAATGAGATTATCATCATCATCATCAACAGCCTGTGGCAGTCCACTGCTGGACATAGGCTTCCCCCATGAAGCGCTACCTAGCCCAATCTTCGCCTACACGCATCCATTTTCTCCTCCATAAGGTGCCATTTATTAATTACGGGTAGGGAAGGTTATATATAAGTCGAAGAAAGTTAGTTTTTTCAAAAGTAAAAGATAATAAGAATGAATATAGTTACAGTTCATCTTGTGGAAGATTCAATGTAACACTTCCTCTAACGTCGTTTCCAAATTTGATATAACCGAAGAAGCCAACTATTCCATATAATCCAATGACGACAGTCATGGCGACATTGAGTACTCCAGGGCAACCCAGGAACTGTTCAGGCTTGGCCATTTCATTTTCCACTGGCATAACAACTCCGATGCCTTCCATCGCGAAAATGACGGTGCTGAAAAGAGATATTATTAAAAATGACAACTTCCGACATTCATATGAGGTTTAGTAATTATTTGGCATTTTAATCTATATATGTACATATAGATACACACATAGATATATAACTTATTTACAATTAAATAAATGTGGACAGTCAGAATTTTTACTTAGCTAAGATCCGCGACAAGCAAACGAAAATAGAAAAAAAACAATGTGTGCGTCAGCAACTCTCCACTTCCAACCACTATCAACAATACCAACACCAAATATACACCACCACTCTTCCACAATGTATACAACCACGACCACGAGGGCGAGAAGCGACTAACGGAGAGCCGTTTCACTACGATGAATGTAAAGAGGAAGGATGGATGAAAAATTGGATGAGTATGGAGGAAGCAAGGAAGGTGTGCCTACCCCTAAGGGAAACAGGTGTGACGATATTTATGTACATAAATACATATATAAAAGTTATGCTATACAAATATTACGATATATATTGTATCATATAACATATCCTCCATTTGCAACTAAAGCCAGTTTTCCAAAATGATTTTTATGCAGAAAATATAGGCAAACGGGCAAATGATCACAAAATATCGGCGTTAAATGGTGGTTTTATCGTTATAACGTTACGTGCGGTGGGTGCTGAAATCCGGAGGCTCACTCACGTCCTTACTTTAAGGTACTCTACACATCAGTAATTCTTTTAGTCTTGCGGCTGTTCATAATATATTCTTAACATACTTTTAAAAACTATAGTATAAAAATTTCAATGGTGGATTAAGAGAAAAAAATGAGGTCGTTTATCTCAAGCTTATTATTCTTAATAAAACATAAGAAACAAATCAAATAAAACGATAAAAGTATTATTTATTCCCTTTGACATCTTTTCAAAGAGATATGTTAAAGTATTTTATGAAACTTTTTGAAGTATTCGGCGTTTAATAATTCTAAGATATATTTTATTAACTTCAAGAAGAAATAAATCTCTATTATTTTCTTATTTCAGTGAGACAGGGGTGAGGTTCATGAGGCATGTGTAAATATGGCCGAATCAGTTCGTATATCGAGTATATGTCGGCGTTTTATTAGAATCGATATCATTGTTTAATTATTTTATGGAATAGACAAAACTAATCTTATATGTATTTCGGCGCCCTCTGTTGGCAGATTATGTAAGAAAAATGTGGTTAAAAAATTATAATAATTGAAAATTGTAAAATAAATTATTTACAATTATATAAAATTCATATATATATGTAATTTGAATAGTGGACTGTATTTGAATAGTGATATTTTAAGAATTGTTATGCAGTCATTTCATTTGTTTGTTAAAAAAGATATTGTTGCAATTCTGAAGTAAATCTATTTTCAATGTGGTGACCCTTGAATTTATATTTACCCCCTCCTTCCTTTTCGTGATTCACCTTTTATCGGTTTAGCAGGGCTTAGAGGATTAAAAGGCAGCTGATTGGCGATTGAGATTAATGATTTCAAAACATTCACAAAACAGTTTTACTGGGTGAGATTTAAGTATTAATTATTTTTAATTGGCTGAAGTTGTCGAAGTAACGACACGCCATTAAAGGCGCTTTAAAAAAAATGTTTAATTTTTTTTTCAATTCGACGAGTTGACCCTTTAAAGAGTGAGATGTACCGGTTCGTCCTCCTAGATAGGCTATAAAGCAGCTTTCGTTGCTGACTCATTTTCTAAAGCAAGTGAGCTTCAGACGGGACCGGATGTTACTATCTAGTGTAACTATCCGATCGCTAGGAACCACTGCGCTGACGCAGCCCTCGTGGACATGTCGGTGTATAGTGCGACTGCGTACTTTTTTTTTAAGAAAAATACACGCAGTCACCATTTGATGAATCCTTCCACTCCACCCCTCGATCGTAAGTCAGCTTCGCGCGCTGGAATAATTCCAAGTCGGGTCGACTGCGATCAAAGCCACAAGGTACGCTTCATACAAATACCTACCCAAATTTCGGCAAACCCCGTGAATCCACCCTCCTTTCCCGTTTACATTTCTAAAATTCTATTTACCCTCCTTTCCAAAAATTTTTTAGTTTTGTGTTTGTACAAGTAATTTTGGTGAGTTTGTTTTGTTTTGCTTTTATCTTTTTGTTTTATACTTTGTTAAAAGGCTTTTTGTTTTTGTCCACTCTTGATTTTTGAGATTTATTGTTGGTTGCGCAAGTCATCCTCTACCATGTCTCTCCAACGGTACCTGGGGCGACCCACATACGCTCACTTGACTGGGCGATCCTCCCCCATTCTCTAAACGTGGCCCAGCCAACGAAGTCGATGAACCTTAATCTCTCCGATTACATTTGGTTGGATCACCAGATGCTCATTTCGGCATTTTTTCGATTTTGCTAACTGCCATCATATCTTTTGGTTGGGCCCAGGATATTTCGGAGGACTTTTCGTTCTGCGACTAAAATTTTCTTCTCTACATTTAGCGTTAGTATCCAAGTATTACAGTCATACGTTAGAATAGGCCGAATAATCGGATTATAGATTCGGATTTTAAAAAAGTTGTAGGTTGTTATTTTTATTAGTTAATAATTTGTTTATTCATTTTTAATCTACAATTTTTAGTACAAAGGCGGACTTAATGCTACAATCCTACTAATAGAATACATTTATAATAAATGCGAAAGTTTATGAGTATGGATGTATGTTTGTTACTCTTTCACGAATAAACTACTGGACGGATTAGGATGAAATTTTATAGTAATATAGGTTATATATCGGAATAACATACAGGCTACAATTTGTAATGATTTTATGTAATTTTGGTCGTAATATAATTGTACTATTAAGTAAAAAAAATATATTTATTTAAAATGATCTGTCACGAAACTTAATGTGGCAGATCAAATTCCACGCAAGCGAAGCCGCGGGCAAACGCTAGTAGTATAAATATAAATTCATATACATTTTTGTGTAACAAAATAAACGTCTTTTCTTTTACTTCTTCATTTCTATTCCTTCTGTAACAGTTTGGAAATGAAAACCTTTAAATATTTCGAAATAACAGCCCCTTTAAATGTTAATTAGCTTACCTCATGAAGAGCGGCCACTGCGTGAAGCTTGCAACCATCTCCCTCTCGGCGGGGTTTGGCAGGTCGCTGAAGATGTAATACATTGTGATGGCGAAGCAAATCACCAGCAGCACGTTGGCGATGGCGGAAAACGGCACCAACCACTTCAAGTTCCGTATTTGACATATCAGCACTAACGGTACCAAAGTCAACGCGCAGTAAGTCTCCACTGATAATTTGTATTCTGGAGCGTACACGTCTAAAACCTGTAAATTATGAATATATTATTTATTTTTTTATATTTCTATATATTATATAAAAGGTGTACATGTATATATGTACATACAAAAATATAAAAACATTAACTTTACAGTATCGTTACGAATTTAATTTAATAGTAAACGATTAATATACAACTTGTACTCTACACGTGTTTATCACTGAATTCCTAAATTTACCTAGGCTGGACCGATTATTATGAATTTATTTGTCTGTGTTTGAGTATTTTTTTAATAGAAATAGTTTTTTTAATGGTTATCGTTTTTACAGGTCAGGGAGTATCTTTGCCTAGACGCCTTGTTCGGTTGTTATGGCATTGGTACACGGGTTCGCGACCCCGGCCTCCCGAGTCTTCCGTTGCGGTAGTATCATATCTCTATCATGCTGTCTAAATCAATCTTTTCTTTTCCCTTTCCTTTCTTCTTTATCCTTTTTATCTCCGCAAATCCACGGTCTGCCGTGCCAATGGACACAGGAACTCATGGCAAACAGGTCTGGGGTTGTACCAAATAAAGTAATAAAGAAATGATCCACCGCTTCCAAAACAAAGTACTCGGGGGTATTTTGAATGCCCCGTGGTACGTCAGAAACGACGACCTTCATCGTGGTCTTAAGGTGGACCTAGTCGTTAATATTATTAATAATTACGCTAAAGCTCATGAACGAAGACTTCATTACCATGTGAACGTCGTGGCTTTCCAGCTCTTCGACAATACGGAGTTTGAGTTAGTTTAGTGAAATCCTAGTGTAGTGAAGTGAAATGAATATTTTACTGAGTGTTAAAAACACAAGAATATAGTGTCTTCTCCTTAATAGAGACTTTAAGAAAAGTGCTAATGGACACATTCTTAGGTATACTCTACTTAGCAAATTAAGTTAAAAACAAATTACTCATTATAGCCCAGCTAGAGTGTTATTATAATGAGAAAACCTGTAATAGTAGAGTAAAGATTATATAAAAAAAATACTAATATGCTTGTATGATTTAGATTGTTTCAAATCTTTTTTTAAATACTAAAGAAAAAACTAAATTATATTTAAAACGATTAAGGTATACCTCGTGTATTGGTAATGTATTGTGAAATTAAATTAAAATACATTTCTCATTTTGTTGACTACGTTATTCAAACGACATTATAATAAAATGAATTGAAATCGATGAAAATAACATTTTGATCATAAATTGATTAAAGCTCAAAAGCACCTGCCTCGTCTACGTACGTACCTCTTTAAAATTCTCAGCGATGAATACGATGTAAACACAAAGAGCTGCGAGATATGTACAGGTGAGAGCGTAATCAACAAAGGTCCTGTGAACAAATACATTGTATCATATAATAAATAAAAATATATAACAAAAAAGACTTATTAGATTTTTGCGCCTTAGTCTCTTAATATCTTTCATTTTTGATGATTTTTATCGTCTATGGTTGCTGTTTGAATGAATGGAATTTGCTTTTTGAATGCTTTTCGAATATTTCACACTCTGCCAATGTATACATCAATATACAACATAATGTTCAATTTTTCAATCGTTAATAAAATACTTTTTATTCATTCACTCAAGTTCAAATACATTTTTTTTAAACTTGTATTGGATGCCACGTAATGTTACTTGTATCGTGGGGGTATCATTTGAAAAGGGCAAACACCCAGACTCAAAATAAATTTCGGTAGTCCACACACATATAATAATTCGTTTCATGGGATAGGAAGGCAAACGAGCAGGCGTGTTTTCTGCGGGAGTGTGGTACTTCCCCGAGCGAGCCGGCCCATTCTCGCTACAGACGAATAATATGCCATTCTTGACAAAGTATTTGTCTGCAGCGTGGCTCTATCACTACCAAATAATAATAGCAATTTTATTTTTACGTAAGAGACGGGCAAACGAGAAATTTGGTCGTTTGATGGTAAATCACCTTAAGCATTGCCTACACCTTGATATCCACACTTTTTAAGTGAATATGATATGCAGTAGTTACTGTAGTGATACATTCATAAATGTATCACTAATACATTAAATCCTTTTATATTATATTACTCTTTTTTTAACATTCGTAATATTCAAATTTAAAATGAAAATGAAACAAATTGTTATAAAACAAAAAGTTTATAATTTAATTAAAAACAAATTGTTATAAAACAAAAAGTTTTGTGCCAGACAGGTGACATGTCTATTCAAAAGACGTTAGTCGAACTAATACATAGACATGTCACCTGTCCGGCACAACATTGAAATTATATATATATATATATATATATATATATATATATATATATATATATATATATATATATATATATATATATATATATATATATATATATATATATATATATATATATATATATATATATATATATATATATATATATATATATATATATATATATATATATATATATATATATATATATATATATATATATATATATATATATATATATATATATATATATATATATATATATATATATATATATATATATATATATATATATATATATATATATATATATATATAATAAGTAAAAAGTGTGATAAGATATAAATGTACAATGAAACGCAAAAATAAATTAATATCATTTTAAAGAATTTTATGTGAAGAAGCCCCCTAAAGATCCTGAGTGTCGCTATAAGCAGTACGGCAGGCATGTTATATTACTTTAGTGATACGTTAGTATTGTTTTTACAACAAAAGAAATATTGTTTTTTTATAATATGGTGCACAATTGTAATACCACAAGACAACACAAATAAACGAACACAAACAGCAGTAGTTGGTCTTTGTAAACATTTTTACATTTAATATTGTATTGTATAAGACTCGACGATATTGATTAGACACTAGTTATTAAGCAAACGTGTACATACTGGTAATTGTAAATAATTGCATGCTGTTGTGGAGACAGTGAAATATATGTATATACCATTGTGAAAATAAACTAAATATGTATATTTTCTGCTAATAAAAATGAATAAATTGAGTAATGTATCGCTTACTTATAAAAGTATACCCTTGTAATATTGTACCCTTAACCGGCGGGCTCGCATGAGGAGAATGATGAGTGTGGAGGAAGCAAGGGAACTATGCCCAGATCGTAGCAGATGAAGATATGTGGTCTCTGCCTACCCTCACGGGAGACACGCGTGACGATATGTATGTATGTATGTATGTATGAAAGCTTTTTTATTATCTTACTTTTTTAACGTTCGTAATTTTTGAATTTGTACGATAAAGAAATAATTTGGCTTTTCCCGCCAACTTACAACAATGGCGTTGTGTTTTTATTACATTTTCATAATCTTTTATTATTATAAATTATATTGTTTAATTGTGGTGGCGTATTTATACATTATAGTTCGTTTAAGCCGAAACGAAACGGGGACGTCCACACCCCGCGCAGAGGTGTGGGATTGAGCCTTGGAGATGAAGCCCAATACTCGCGCAGCAATTCAATGGGGCGACTGCCCCACGGTCCTAGGTGCCGCTTTTCCCAGCGGCACCTTATAGACAAACAGCTTCGTACGCACGGGTAGGCGAGTTGATAGTTAATATAGGACGGAGGATCGCACGCGCGGCTTTAGGATTAAGACGTATAAGTGTATCGTAACTTTTTAAGTCGACTGAAAAGGATGGACCTTTTCAGATAACTTTAAAAGTTACTTAGAAGGTTTTGGTAGAATAGCTACCATTTTATCAAGACGTAACGTGATAAGCTACATACTAGTTGCATTTCAAGAGATTGGATATTATTATATTTTACTTGACACTGGCATAATAGTTATAACTAATTGCCATTAAAAATAAGAAAAGAAAAATAATTCTTTTTTCGAATTATTGTCGGTTTAATATTGAGAATACAGAACAAGATTAACGGAAGATTATTATTATTGATTTGATATAGAACAAGATAGAACATTTCGCTCTTTCGTGTACAAATCAGTATTGTCAATGTAGTGATATATATGAGCACGCAAGAATAAATTAATAATATTGGAAGAGAGTTTGTTTTTTAAAAGATGATTATTAGAGTCAGGCGTTACTTTGCGGAAATCCATTACTATGTTGACAGTCAAAACTTTTACTTAGCTAAGATCCGCGACAAGCAAACAAAAACAGAAAATTAACAATGTGTGTTTTCCTGCTGGATGAAGTGGATTTACCTGGAACTTAAACTAAAACTTACCGAAAAACGGCCGTCAGCAACTCTCCACCCACCAACCACATACACAATACCAAACACGCTACCACTTTTCCACCTTGCCAATGACACGTGTTTTGCCTCAACACGAGGTATTTTTTTTTATGGGATAGGAGGGCAAACGAGCAAGCGTGTCGACTGATGGAAAGCAATCAACGCCGCCCATGGACAACCGCGACATCGCAGGAGTCGCGGAAGCGTTGCCGGCGTTTAGGTATATAAATGCTTGTTTTTTGAAGGTATCTTCATTTTAAAGTGGTAGAGCCACGCTGCAGACGAATACTTTGTCAAGAATAGCATATTATTTGTCTGTAGCATGAATGGGCCGGCTTGCCCGGGGAAGTACCACACACCCACAGAAAACCGGCGTCTGAGTGGTAGCTTAGCTACCCCACTTCGTCCGGTGAGCGATCTGAATTCCGGAGGCCCAACACTGCTCGTTTGCCCTCCATCCCATAAAAAGAAAAAAAAAATAGAAAACAACCATTTCGGTTGTGTTCCGTAGAATCTACAACCGAAAAGGTTGTTTTCCGTAGAGTCTAGTATATATTTTTAAAAGGTTAAGTTGTAAAAGGTAAAGTTAAATTTTTTAAGACTTTTATTTAAAACGTTAAGTTTTTTAAAAGGCCCCGTTAAGTTACAGGATCTCCGCATTAGTACGAAGATCGCTGCGGTAGGTACTCTGACATATACAATACTTACCTAGCAAAGTTGGCCCACGGTCGTAGTCGTTTCGGTCCGAATTCGAAAGCGGCGCCGCAAGTTTCGGCGAAGCCCATTGAAGGCTTTTTGGCGTCTATACACACCTCTTGCGATGTCCGAACCTGGAGAAAAGTGTGATGTATGTTGATAACCACGCTCTTACAATTTGTGGGTTGCCTACTCACGTTCTCTCCGCGATCAAACGCCGTGAGGACGACGTGTTTGTTTTGCCTGGCCTGATATTTGACTATACACTTTATTATAAATACACAACAGTAAGATTATTAATGGAGGCAGGCGTTACTTTGCGGAAATTCATCACTATGTGGACGGTCAAAAGCTTTACTTAGCTAAGATCCGCGACAAACAAAACAATAACAGAAAATTAATAATGTGCGTTTTTTGTGCTGGATGAAGTGGACTTATTTGGAACTTAAACCAAAAACTTACCGTAAATCGGCCATCAATTCTGCACCCATCAACCACTATACACAACACCAAACACACATTACTACTTTTCCATCTTGTAAACGACACGTGTTTCGCCCCAACACGAGGCATCTTCAGGTATAGTAGACTCTAAGGAAGACTTTTCGGTTGTCTTCCGTAGACGTTTACAAGATGGAAAAGTAGTAATGTGTGTTTGGTGCTGTGTGTAGTGGTTGGTAGGTGGAGAATTAATGGTTTTTTTATGGAATAGGAAGGTAAACGAGCAGGCGTGTCACCTGATGGAAACCAATCAACACTGACCATAAACATCCGCAGCGCCATAGGCAGTACAGAAGCGTTGCCGGCCTTTAAGGAAAGTGTCATTATGGGAGGGGAGGGGGAGTGGGGCGGTGGAGAGGGACAACACATTGTGTGAGGGTGTGGAATTTCTCCGGTTGAGTTGGTCCATTCTTGCCGGCTATACAGTGGTATAGCCGACAATGATGGTATAAAAATCAATTTATAATAAATTTGTTCAAGCTTACCAAAATATACACGCAATGTGTGCAGATGAAACCCACTATAAATGTACCAATACCCCCAACAGCCAGTCCTGCGTTCTTGAAGGCCGCTGGCATAGCCAATATGCCAGATCCGAGTGAAGATTTCAGTAGATGGACCAGAGATCCGATAGTCCTATAAAAAAGGTATAATTGTTAATTTATCCTTACTAAATCCATAACGACGAGTACTAGAGTGGAGACCGCGTCTTGGCAGACGTGGCTAAATCTACCCAGGGCGGCTGACAGAAACTGGATTCGTAAAGCCAAAGATGGAGCACTGCTAGATTGGGCATGCTAGAGGCCTATATCTAGCAGTGGACTGTCGCTGCCTGTTGATAAAATCCGTCAGTCTTTTAGTTCTCCTAATCTGGGATGATATGCCAATAATTCGACTAATATAGGATATCTATGTATTGTTAATGAACATTTTATGATGCACAAGCAGGCTATTCAAAATAGAGATAACTGCTAATAGGCAGGTGGATATTAAATCACGAAATACAAATTAAATTCCCAAGAAAACCAAAATAGAGGGGGAAGTATGAAAATTGATATTTTAACAAGGGTATCTAATGAAACGTCGGAAGCAAAAACATTTAATAAAATTCCATATCGGCCGCGTATCTGAGATAATTTCTTATAATGATCTTCTTCGGCCTAAAATATAAATATTTCACAATTTAATATCAAATTTTGGTGAATATGAGACGGAATTTTTGACACCGGATACCCTATATAACGCAATTTGAGATCCCAAATCCGTGTCCACTTTATGTGGGTGGTCAACGTTCATGGCAAAAAAAGAAATAAGGCTAAAAATAAGCATACCTAAGGCCGGCAACGCTTCCGCGGCTCCTGCTGCGTCGCAGTTGTCTATGGGCGGCGTTGATCATCATCATGTGACATGTTTGCTCGTTTGCCCTCCTATCCCATAAAAAAATGGCCTGTTACAGGTGTGTTAAGTGATTTGTTACTCACGAATTGGGGTGCTCCACCTTGCGGTGTTCAAATGGATTGTACGCTTTCTCATTGATGACCTCCTTTGAGCCAAGACTCAGCGTCGATTGAAAACCTGGATTCGCTGCTAAATTGGCACTGTAAGAAACATGTGTATTTATGAGTTATTATATAAAAATGTATTCATCTTCCTCATGTGGTGTCTCCATTCTACCGGTGTCCCCTTTTTACAACAAATCCATGAAAAGTAAGTAAAAAGTCGCGAACTAAAAGGGTTCTTTTTTTAAAAACAAAAATTTCGAATTTGGAATTTTTTTTAATACCCAGACACTATTAAGTGCCAGTAACATAGTTTGGCTATTAAAAGCCTTTTTTTGTCTATGATATTTTCCAAACTTTATAATTGTATTGCACTGCGAACGTCTATGGGTGGCGTTGATTGCTTTCTGTCAGGTGACACGCCTACTCGTTTGCCTTCCTATCCCATAAAAAAATCACATGATAAGAAATGTTTTTAAATACTTACGTCGAATTAAAGTTATCCAGGACAATGGAACCTTTCTTTTCTTCGAACTTCATTTTGATTGGTTTTTTCTGAAACAAAAAAAAATATATATAAAATTTATATCGCTTTCCAAAGTTTATTCGACTTAAACCACCGCTAACCATATATTTTTCTCACTTTTTTTTACAGCCATTTATCTCCTACTGCTGGGTATAAATCTCCTCATTTCTGCAAGAATAGACACTTCTACGGTGCGGATTGGCGAGGTTACCAGATTATATGGACAGTCAAAAGTTTTACTTAGCTAAGATCCGCGACAAGCAAAACAATAACAGAAAATTAACAATGTGTGTTTTTCCGTTGGGTTTAGTGGATTTATTTGGAACTTAAACCAAAAACTTACCAAAAATCGGCCATCATCGACTTGATATAAATATCCTTGATATGGAACCTGTAGACCATACATTTATTTATATATACGGGGATCGAACCCACAACCACTGACTTCGTAATCTTTGTAATCTTGTTTTGTATGATATTTCATGTAACAATTGCCGAGATCCATGCCCGGCTTTTCGGGATAAGTATCACAATAGTACGTCGTTTGATATCTTTTGCCGGGGTCTTCCTTCCTAACTCCTGTTAGAATGTTATGCAGCTTTCTATTTAGGCGGATGTTTCCGGAATCGGAGGTAATGGACGAATTCCGTGGGGATCAGAAAACAAGTTCAAACTGATGCTGAAAAAACAGTCCGCTGTATGATACTGCATTAATGTCAAATAGGAATATATTACGTAATTTTAAAGGAAGATTACTTCATTTTATAAAAGCGGTGCTTAGGAAAAAAATCGTATCGAATCACCATACCAAACAAAGTGGTGAGCGAGAGTCACGTCATGAGATGCAGCGTTCGCAAAGGGTTAAAACATTCGAAATGCTCGTAATCGACTGCTGAACCTTTGTATCTGTCAGAATAAAGGGGTGTATCCGTAACCTTTACGCTAGCTCGGCGCATTTGGGATGTTAGATTGGTTTCCATTACTCAGGTAGATGTCGCTGCATACGACATTCCCGAAAATAAATGAAAGTGGCCCTATTCTATAATATATCGGTAACAACATGACCTAGTAAGGGACCACCCATAAATTACGTCACATGCTTCTTCATGATTTTTGAAGCCCTCTCACATGTGGAGTTTTAACTTTAGAGGTTTAGTAATTTAAATTTATGCGTGTGATGTCACAAAGGTTAGGATTTATTTCTCTCTTTTAACTTAATGCCATACTTTGTTGATAGTGACGTGTGTTCCTTAAGGTGTGACGTAATTTATGGATGGCCCTACAATCTAGAGAATGAGTATATTAAACTCTTATACAATACAAGTAAGAAAATATAATTTGTAAGTATTCAGTACAGTTGGATTGTAACATTTTATACAGTCGTATTTTATTCTTTGACAGTCGTTTCACCGTTTTGTTGGACTAAACGTGAAATGTGGCAACAATGTAATAGAAATGATCACAAGATACAAAATGTGGCAGTTTAAAGAGGGCAATAATTTAAAAAAAAACACATTGAAAAATCTTTATAGCGTTTAACGAATATTATGCAAAATAAAAATATATAATTAAAATTAAACCAGAAATATATTAAAAATCTACTACTCCGCTACTAAGGTAAATTAATCATCACTCTTTGTTCACTTTATTCCGTGGATTCTATAGAGTTTTTGAAAACAGTTTCATAGCCAAGTTAATAATAATAATAAATTATGTATTAGCATTAAATTGGGTATTTTACAAGATCTTCAATTAACATAAAAATCAATCAAATTAAGCTATTATAAAAATGGCATGCAAACAGTTGTGGTATTTTTTGAACTAAAATAAATGTTTAGAAGATACCTCGTGTACATTTATTTTACAGCCCATATATTACCATTCCCTGCACCAATTGGTCGTCGTGTACAAATATACATATATTAATCTGTACAATGAAGATTTAATAAAGAGAGTGGGATTGCGAACTTTAAAATCTGAAAACGTTTTGGCTCTGATAAAATTTTTTCCAAAAGTCTTCAAAAATATTGACGTGAAACATTTTATCGCGGGGTATGGGAGTGAAATCGTAGACCGAGACGTCGTCTCGATTCAGGCTACGATCCCCTTCACTCAACTCTACACGGGAACACTTCGTGGCCGTGAGCGTACAGTTGCAAACGAGCCGTCGTCAATATTTCACATTTGCCAAGCGTTCTATGACGCTCCTCTTTTTTTATGTCGACGAGACACATCCAGCTATTGCTCATCGTTGTGACCGCGATTTTTTTGCAATGCGCTGTCGACATGAAAGGAATCGCCTCCCTTTTTTGGACGGCGAGCCTTTCGTCGGTTTCGTATTTATTTTTTGAGTTAAAACCGGTCGTCGATGTCTACAAGTAGATCTTAAAGTTCGCCAGGTCGACGCACTCAAGGCTCAATTACGAAATCACTTATTCAAGGCCTACTTTATAAGAGTCCAAGCGAATGAGACGGCGTTTTGCAATCTATACGACACGCCATATATGGAAAATTAATGAACTGTTGATTTAATCAACTTTATGTAAAGTTAATGCGGAATTCATGCCATGTTTAGCGAGTTGACGACCCAATTGGTTTAGTGGCGAAGTTACCGCTTTTCCGATCAATATTAGCGGGTTCGATTCCCGTTGAAGAAAGATATTAACTGGCTGGTTGGTAAGGGATGGGTTCCGATACAAGGTGTCAGTTTACAACACTGGAGTTGCCAGTCTTTAAAATATTTATAATTTTTTTTCTACTAATTCTTATGAAATATAGATTAAAACGCATCCGTATTCATTTATATATATATATTGAAAAGTTAAAAAATAATACATTTTACTAATTAATTATTAAAGAACATTTTTATAACTTCACGGAACTGACTACATAATTTTTAGGCGTAATATTATTAATTCTTCAGAGTGGTAGAGCCACGCTGCAGACGAATACTTTGGCAAGAGTGACATATTATTTTGTCTGTAGCTTTAAATCGTCCGGTGAGTGGTTGAGTCCCAGAGGCCGAACACCCCTCCCCCCTCCACCCCTTCCCCTCCCCTTCCCCAATGACACTTCCTTCAAAGGCCGGCAATGCCTCTTCACTGCCTATGCTACTGCGGATGTCTATGGGCGGCGTTGATTGCTTTCCATTATGTGACACGCCTGCTCGTTTGCCTTACTGTACCATAAAAAAATACAAACACATTGGATTTAATAAATACAAAGCAATTACATGGTTATGCAATACAAAGTGTTTACGGCGCGGAAGCGTACGCGTTCATGTGATAATGGTGACGGGCCATGCGGCCGACGATAGGCATCTCAGTATGCCGCAATACGTCTTAGTTATGCGGTTTCAACGAACGATACTTATTCGACCAGTTGGCTCAGTGGCGGGGCCCTACGTCCGCGCACTCAAATATCGCAGGCTCGATCCTCAAATCGGAATAAATATATGTATGGATTACAAATATTTATTACCTGGTAACCCCCCCAATCCGCTTCCTTTCCTTCTCTTTCCTTTCTTCTCTATCCTTTCCCTTGCTCTCCGCCAATCCACGGTCTGCCGTGCCAATGCATGCGTGGCTAGAGGCGAGCTAAGTCGCAAACGTGCCGACCGTCCCGGAATCGGGCTCCCCAGGGTACTCTGGTGCCCTCATACCTCAACCTGCAGGGCTCTGCTGGGGCTGACCTCTATCCTCCCTTGCGGCTCGTGTAATTCGCTGAGACGAATTTAATATACCTAGTTTGTTCAAAATGACGGCGAAGTGGTTCGTCACTCGTCACGTCCTGATTTTCACGAGAGCGACTAATGGAGAGCAGTTTCGCTGCGATGAATGGTAGCGGATTGAGCTCTGTGGTCTCTACCAACCCCTGCGGGGGATAGGCGTGAATATATAAAAAAAGACATATATATCACCATATTCCCATACCATAGCAGCTTCTCATACCAAAGTTTATGTTATATTCTTTGAAATAAATACATATAGATGTTTAATGGAGTCAGGCGTTAATTTGTGGAAATCCATTATTATGTGGACAGTCAAAATTTTTATTTGGCTAAGATCCGCGATAAGCAAACAAAAGCAGAATAATAGAGTGGATTTACAGAGAACTTAATGTAAATCTTAAGGAAAAACGGCCGTCAGCAATTTTCCACTTCCCAACCTTTGTCACCAATACCAGCAACATGGAACACACCACCACTCTTCCACAACACGTGTTTTGTCTCAACACGAGCTACCATCAGGAATAATAAACTCTACGGAAAACTACCGTTAACTTAACGCTAACGGCCGTTTCTCGGTAAGATTTAGATTCTCTGTAAATCCATAAAAATTCTGACTGTCCACATAAATACATAGAATATAATTACTACCGCACATTTCTCACTCACATAACGCGGGCGTTAAATGGAGTACTTCGCACTTTACTACGTTGCTTGCGGTGATGTTTTTTTTAATACGGAAAAGAGAAGCAAACGAGCAAGCGTATCACCTGATGGAATGCAATCTGACATTTGCAATGCTATAGGAATCACAAATGCGTTGCCGACCGGAGAAGCCAGAGATATGAGTAAGCTTAATTGATGGAGTCTTGCGTTACTTTCATGTAATCCATTATAAAGATATCAAATCCACTTTGCTAAGATCCGCAAACACAAATTCTAAAAACACAATTGTGTGTTTGCGTAGAAGTGCAAAGAGAATTACTTTCCGATAAAGGGCCGACGACCAATTGGCTCAGTGGCGCGGCGCCCTGCCCATGGAGTCAATGGTCGCGGGTTCGATTCCCACATTGGAATAACCTGGCTTAAAGATATTTGTTCTGAGTCTGGCAACCCCATCAATTAGCATTGGACAAGCGTGGTGGATTAACGTTCATTCCTTCAGAAATGGGGAGGCCCGTGCTCAACAGTGGGACATATATGGGCTGTGAAAAAAAAGGGCCGTAACTAAATCGTATATAACGTTGATAACGCCAAGCACACAGTACCCCTTTTCACCACAAGCACAACGTATTTCGAGTAGACATGAGGATGCATCTGAGGATATCTTGCCTTGTTCCGATCTCAAAACGATTCGGAAATACCGCTAAAGACAGCTGATGCCATAAAGCTGTGCTGTGATGTACTGGAATTGGATTCCAGACCAAATTCCTTTCCACTTTCTTTGATTTCTTCCCCGCGCATTATAGTATTGCGGATGTCAATGCGGATGTCGCTGCGGATGTCCATGCTTACCATCAGGTGAGCCGCTCAGTTGTTTTGCCTATGTTTATGTTTAGTGCTTAATAAAGAAATACATACATTTATTATTATAAAGCTGTAACTATTATAAAGTAATAATTTTAACATATATAGCCAATAAGCCCTTGACATTTCTAACACAATAGGAAATACCAATGCATTTAAAGGTTCACATAAAATTTTCCATAGCGACTTATTGAATCTTCGATAATCAGTCTAGGGTAAAGTACATCGTTTATAAAACATATGTAATTGGAATCGTGTGTGTGGAATGATAATTTCAAATTGCTTCGGCATCACGGAGTGAAGCGTGTTCGCACCAACCTTGGATCGCATCCTGCAGATTCGCCTCGACGTAAAGTTAGCGTTATGGTAATAAAAAAGCACTCACACGTCAGTGTATTAATTTCTAGTACTCCATTGTAATGCTATTTGTAATGTAATACGTGTGAATCGAAAATTATATTTCGTCGCAAAAATATGAAATGGATATAAATAAAACAGATGTCAACAATTTTTTATTGCATATTTGCATCAAAAACAAAAATACTGCGTCGAATAGTGCGAGTTTCACAGCTCTATGCTACAACCAATGGAAAATGATTTTTGGGAAATTGACTATATATATATATATATATATATATATATATATATATATATATATATATATATATATATATATATATATATATATATATACACAGTTTCTTTGAAAAATATTAAAAGATTATTAATGGAGTCAGGCGAAATAAATCCACTTAACCCAACGGAAAAACACACATTATTAATTTTCTGTTATTGTTTTGCTTGTCGCGGATTTTAGCTAAGTAAAACTTTTGACTGTCCATATAAATATTTAAAGTTTTTTGGCTCTCATGGGAAGTCGATTCCCGCATCGGGATAACTACATGTATGACCTACATACATATTTATCCCGAGTCTTGTTACTTATCCAATCCATATTGGACAATACTGGTGGCTTAAGTTCCTCCAGGAATTAGAAGGTCCGTGCCCAGCAGTGGTACATATGAATAAAATATTCCCCTCTTTTCTTTCCTATAATAGCACTTTCCTTAAAGGCCAGCAACTCTTCTGCACTGCCTATAGCATTGCGGATGTTTATGGGGGGCGTTAATTGCTTTCCATCAGGTGACACGCCTGCTCGTTTGCCTTCTTCTTCCATACAAATAATATTTCCTTTATTTTTTCTCAATATCCCAAGAAATCCTTGACTTTTTTCAATATTCAGAGCCTTGTGGGACTTTTTATAATATAATTTCTTAGTACATAAAAAGTATTCTCCAAACTATTTCTAGCATCACAAAGATTAACAATTTTTATCGAAAATAACTTGAGGGTATTTCTTCGAAATAATATTTCTATAATCGGTCATTGTCTTCGTTCAGTGTTTGCTAGCTCAATTGTCAAATGTATGAAGTCAATAAACCTGATTGTAAAATTAACTATATATTGATATGTGTTTATTCAGATGTTTTATATAAGAACGTGAAATTTGTTTGAAGAACACAAAATATTTTAATTATTACTTCATCATAATTACCATTAGTTTATGGTAGTTTGCTACTGGAAAATGGGTTTTCTTAGACCGATCTTTTACTACATGTATACAGTTTCTGCCAATATATATAAAACACATACCTTGAAGGCCGGCAACGCTTCTGTCACTACTGCGGTGTCGCGATTGTCTATGGGTGGCGATGATTGCTTCCCATCAGGCGACACGCTTGCTCGTTTGCCCTCCTATCCCATAAAAAGAAAATAGAGGTAGATACATATCACAGATCAACAGACACACACATAGAGGTAGATATGAATGTGTTATCACGATTTCGGAAATAGCACACTCACAAAAACATGTCTTAAGTTACATTTTTCTTTATTACAGCGCTTCATACATGTATTGTACAGCTCTGGAGGCCTAATTCCTTCTCTTTTATTCTTCTTTTTCCATTGCAATACTTTCTTATTCCCGTCGCATTGCAAACATTTTGACCTTGAGGTGGCGATGCATTTATCACGCCCTTGATGTAGATGATCTGTTTATTTGCTTTTTTTACGGGATAAGAAGCAAACGGTGGTGTGGCAAAAGCAGGTGTGTCACCTGATAGAAAGCAATCAACGCCTTCCACATACATCCACAGTGCCATAGGCAATGGAGAAGCGTTTTCGGTCTTTAAGAAATGTATGCGATTATTTTTGGAAGGTTCCAATGTCGTATCGGTCTGGAAACTGCTTGAGGTTGCTTGTTCTATGTTGTAGTGGTGTGTAACCATACTTGACTGACTGTTTATTTCTTAAAAATATCTATTTTATTTAATCCCTAGTTTATGTTTCTGCGATTTTTTCACAGTCCATGTAATGTATGTTTCATTGCTGGGTACGGGGTTCTCCATTTCTGGATGATCAATTAATGCTGACTTTTCCCGCCAACTTACATATATGTATATGGTATAATAGTTATAACTAATTGCCATCAAAGAAAGGAAAAGATAAACATTAATGCATCACGTTTGTCCAATGCGGATTGGTTGAATAGCTAGACTCGGAATACATATATTTAGGTTATACATATTGTATAACCTACATTGACTTCGTAGGTGGCAACTCCACTAATGAGATGATAACTGGTCGTGCCTACTCCTAAAAATATCACATTTGTTTTCTCTGTTGTCAACAAAGTACATAAGTTTAAGCTTTTAATTTTTTTTACGTATATTCACGCCTATCCCCGCAGGGGTTGCAAGAGACCACAGAGCTCCATCCGCTACGATCCCGGCACACCCTCCCCACCTCCTCCACACTCATCCATCTTTTCATGCATTCTTCCTCTCACATTTACCGCATTGAAACGGCTCTCTTTCAGTCTCTTCTCGCCCTCGTGGTAATCAGGACGTGATGGGTGGTGAGCCACGTCGTCGTCATTTTTCAATAAATAAGGTATATTAAAATTAGTCTCAGTGAATCCCACGAGCCGCAAGGGAGGATGGAGGTCAGCCTCAGCAGAGCCCTGCATGCTGAGGTAAAGCACTATAGTACCCGGATAAATCTTTTAAAAGGTAAAAATTTTGAATGTGTACATATTTAGTTTCTTCATCCTTAATTTACTATTCTGTAAATTGAAACAACAAAAAAAAAATTTAAAAGCGTGCGAATGTCATATAACACATTCAACATTAGGATTATATGCTCAACACGTCAAAGGGGAAACATGTCGACGTAATGAAGGCTCGTGCATAATCCTACATTTCGTTGATCATCCAGATTTGTATGTGCAAATTGAATTTAATAATTGAGATGGAAACGTCTGTGTTTATTTTTCAAATGAAATGACAACCGGATGAGGTTTCCGGTCGTGCCGTATCTTCCTAAATCATCATTACGGGGATCACGAGATAAATCCATTTTACAAAAACATCACGGATATACATACTTCCATATTTAAACGTATAAAAATTAATATGTGGACGGGCAAAGTTTTCACATCGCTAAGATTCGCAACAAGCATACAAAAATATATTTTTTTTTTAAAATTTAATTTTATGTTAAGTTTAATTTTATAATACTTTATTATTACATAAGTAACCCTATTGTCAAAATGTAGCCAGCCATGCTGTGCGCAAATTTAAAGAGTTATAGTCCGGGCGTTGTTAAGTTTATATTATATAGTGATCTTTAAGACTGTAACTTGTTTTTGTCCCTAATAAATAAATAAATGTGTGTTTTACTGTAAGAAGTGGATTTACGGGGAACTTAAAGTAAATCTTATCGAAAATCGGCCGTCAGTGGCTCTCCACTTCCCTATTAGCTTATTCCTATTAGCTATATATTTCCTAGCCTTTTAGTTTCTCAATCAGAGACTTAAACTAAGCGAAACAAACGATCACTTTAATTAAGAAAACTGTCTTCGTTTTGTAATGGTGTATTTTTTTACATTCCAGTTTGAGAGAGACCTTTATTCAGCAACGAACTCTAGTCTGTTTTTTATTGATATGCATGGCGAGTTTTATAAGTTTTCAGTAAAGACTAAATATCGAAAGAAATACCTCTTTTGTATCGCTTCAAAGTCATGTCTTTTTTTAGCATATTGTGTTAGTTTTCTCCAGATCACGGTAGTTACTACTAGAAAGCATTTTATTTTTTATGTCATATAAGACAAAAAATGAAGTGCGTGGCCTAAAAGAAAGCAGAAAATTATGTAAAAAGACTAGAGGTATTGTAGAAGTGTTTCCGGCTTTGGGAAAATATGTAGGTGTATATCAAAATTTTGGGGATCGATAGGTGGTGAAGGGTCGCTCTCGAACAAAATATGGCGTAGGAGGCAGAAAAAAATGGCGGAAATACAAAGTAAAATCGTCATTTATGAGCCACGAAATCGGCTTATAAATGACATAAGCCGAAACGTTCGCGTAGCTTTGAGGGCCCGAAGAGATAGTTTGTGTTTATTTATAAAACTAAAAAGATACAATTTTTTCCTATATCTCGTTTCTTCACGCGTTTATTTCTTGTGAAAACAACAGCTTATTCTACAATACATTTTATATTAGACAGTTTTATAACCTTTGAAAGAAAAAAATTAAGGCTTATCTTTGGTCCCGTGGGAAATGAGCGATGGCGTACACTTTACAACCACGAGCTTTATGAGCTGTACAATGAGCCGAACGTCATCAAAACCATTAAGATTGGACACCTTCGTTGGGCTGGGTACGTGGTATGGATGGACACGGCTAGAGTACCCAAACGCCTTCTCGACGGCAAACCAGATGGTAGTAGAAGCCGCAGAAGACCTAAGCTCAGATGGCTAGATGGAGTTGAGGACGACTTAAAGGCAATCGGTGTGAGGGGCTGGAGGGAAAAAGCTAAACGAAGATCCGACTGGAAAAATTTACTGAACCAGGCTAAGGCCCACCCGCGGCTGTAATGCCTTGATGATGATGAGTTTTATAACAATGAAGCCAATTACTGTTTTCTCATAAGAATAAATATATGTATTAATGTCTGCTAGCAGCACGCTAGAAAATTAAGACCATATAAATTTATCACCGCGTAAGCCACACAATCATGTTTGTGAAACGAAATTGTCTCTTTGCTCGACGCAATCCGGGACGTGAGAGAATTCGTCGCAATACGTGAAACACTGCGTTGATCGCCGACGCGAATCCGTCCGTACATTAAGTGGTTTTGTCAAATATAAGTGAAAGGAACTTGCGGTTAAGTTTATAAAAGGTTTGTTTCGTGGGGATTAGATTGAACACATCTTAACCCTTCTTTGCGTGATTTTTTTCTTTATTGGTGAAATAAATCAAGGTGATATAATTCATGTTCAAAATTAAAGGAAAAATAGTTTAAAAAATCTAAGTATATATTTGTAGTATAAATTTAGCAAAAAACAATATGATGGAATATTCCATCATCATGCAAAGTTAGATTATTAGCATTAGCTTAGTACTAAATAGAAATAAAAGAGGAATATCATTGGATATTTTTTATTCTTTATGATAATTAACAAAATATTATTTTTACGAAAATAAATTGTAAAATATAATAAAACAAAATCATATATATGTTTATTGCGACTACAACAAACAGCGGAATGACAACTTCATGACACTTGCTTATTTTTGACAGCTATGTTTTTTTTATGCAATGGACATTAAAAAGGTATCCAGACACGATCAACTTAAAGTGAACTTTTTCTTTTATATAATTTTTGGGCATTCAATGTCATATGGAAATTTCCACCATTATGCAAAGAAGGGTTAAGTTCGGAAATAATAAAATTTAAGCTTAGAAAATTGTTCTTAGGGTCGTGTTAGACAAAGGAAAATGTTTGTATGATGTTTAATAAGAATCATGTTAAATACATACATACACATTGTCATCCCTGTTTCCCGTAGGGGTAGGCAGAGACCACAGATCTCCATCCGCCACGATCCCGACACACTCTCCTCGCTTCCTCCACACTCATCCGTCTTTTCATCCATCCTTCCTCTCACATTTATCGCAGCGGCTTTCCGTAAGTCACTTCTCGCCCTCGTGGGAATTAGGACGTGACGTGTGGTGAATAACATCATTTTAAATAAACGAAAATATATGCATATTAAATAATAAAAATTAATAATTTATGGTAGTAATTATTTAATAGTTTAATTGCAATAAAACATTTAATATTGAAGCATAATGAAATAATAACGGCGACGTGGTTCGCCACCTGCGTCTCACGAGGGCGAAAGGCGACCAATGACGAGCCGTTTCGCTGCGATGAATGGCAGCGGATGGAGCTCTGTGGTCTCTGCCAACCCCTGCGGGGGATAGGCGTGAATATATATATATATATATAAAAAAAAAATATATAAAATCTAGTAATCAAGTCTTATGGTGGACTACTCTGATAAACAATAATTTAATTTTGAACTGTACTAATGTAATGCATGGGTGTGATCAATTCATAACTTCAGTATGAATTTATTTTGAGTATTTTAATTTGCAGTTCCAATAATATTTTATTGGATATTTAAATAATTTAATAATATTATACCTACGTAGAGAGCTATGCTCGGAGTTTCTCTGGTATATATGTTTCGGAATGAACAAATCCGCCAGAGAACTAAAGTCACCGACATAGCCTTTCGAATTAGCAAACTTATGTGGCAATGGCTGGTCACGTCAGGCTTACTAGAATAGGAAGGTCCTTTGTATAAATACATATATAGCCTAGAGGCAATGCAAGATTCAAACACGCGATTATTGATTAAACCTATAAGGTTGCGGATGTTCAGGGTCGGCATTGATTTATTTTCATCAGTTGACATCTCTATGGCAGGAACTGAGTAAATTGTGGAACAATTTACCACCAGCGGTGTTCCCACATGAATATGAACTAGAGGCATTCAAGAAAAGAGTGTAATATGTTGGTAAAGGTCTGCACGCATCTGCAACACCTTTGGCGTTGCGGATGTCTATGGTTGGCGGTCGGTCGTTTACCTGCTCTGCTATAAAAAAAAACGCTTCCTCGTTTGCCTTCCTAACCCATAAAATGACTCCCAAGGCGGTAGCTTGTATGTACTATGCAAATTATGAGAATATTCAAATTGCTTGCATCCTTTGTGCATTAAGAGTTGTTAGAAACCAAGAAGTCGGCCTTGACGAGGCGAGGTGGCTTGTTCGCATTAAAATAACCTTAGTTCTATTCCATTTATTTAAGAGACTTCGTTAGTAACTTGTTTATGTTCTGTGCAATATTAAGTACGTATATCGTCGGCCTATTTATTAATTCGAATTCATAATTCCATATGAATGAATTTTACAGAAATAAAAAAAAAATCATATTATTACATCGCTTGTGTACTTTTTGTGGTCAGGGAGTATCCTTGCCTAGCCTAGGTGCCTAGGTATTTATAGTATTGGTGCACGGGTACGCGATCGGGCTTCCCCGGGTACTATAGTGCCTTCCCTCAGCATGCGGGGCTCTGCTGGGGCTGACTTCCATCCTCCCTTGTGGCTCGTGGGATTCACTTTGACGAATCTTAACATAACTAATTCGTTAAAAAATGACGACGACGTGGTTCGTCATCCATCACATCCTGATTGCCACGAGGGTGAGAAGTGAAGAACGGAGAGCCGTTTCGCTACGACGAATGTGAGAGGAAGGATGGATGAAAAGATGGATGAGTGTAAAGGAATTAAGGAAGGTGTGTTGAATCCGCTACATTCGCCTAACACTAGGGAGACAGGCGTGACTATATATATGTGTATTTTGCACTTTTTATAAAACCATTCTTACTTATCTCCAAAAAGACACAAGTTTGCGCGTTTACCACTAAAAAGACTCCCTTTGTCGTACCTCTTCGTTTTCAAGATATCCCCCTTGATACTAAGACATGTATCGAAATCCTTGGCGTCGACATTGCGAGTCACGTTCAGTTTCGCGGTCACCTGAAAGATAAGGCCAAATTGGCCTTTAAGAAGCTAGGGGGGCATGAGCAAGCGTGCCGCCTGATGGAAAGCAATCAATGCCGTCCATAGATAACTGTGACACCGCAGGAGTCACGGAAGCATTGCTGGCCCTTTAGGTATCTATTATTTTATTTTTTGAAGGTTCCAATGCCGTATCGGTTCGGAAAGTTCGCCCAAAGTAGCTGGTTCCACAGTATGTAAGAATAAAATAGCGTATTTTCAAAAATAACAGTCACTACAAATGTAAAATGGTGGCCAAGGCTTGTTTAAATATACATAAATGATACGCAGCGAGACGTGACACAAATTGTTGACATTTATCCGTGACCCCGTGCAGTGTGCAGTGTGAACCCCGTGCAGAACATCCGTTCTCTTTTTCAAATATCTCAATATGGCTACCCGGAGACATTTATCAAATGGAATTTCTGTCTGTGCTTCAATAGATCCTTGTTTACATGATATTTTTAGTACAAGACAATGTTTACATTCATAGTCTTATAGTGCTAGTGTATAGATCAGTCATTAGTGGAAACTCTACTGATTTCAGGCAGCGTTATGACAAGATAGCTCTAATGTTAGGCTAAAATTGTATGTTTACCAAATAATAATAATTAATATATGTATCATATATATATACGTATATATATATATATATATATACATATATATATACATATATATATATATATATACCTATATGTATATATCTGGTATATATACATATATATATATATATATATATATATATCATATATATATATCCATATATATATATATATATATATATATTTTCACCTAAATATTACTCCTGAAGCGACAAAGATTAAGCAGATATGACCATTGCCGTGCATGGGTCTTCCCATTACCCGCGTTCCCTTACTCATTAGTTATTTTCTTCAATGATTCTCTTTCTAACGATACCGATAAATAAACGATGTGTTGTTCACATCATTAATTTTGTAACTGTGAAAATGTATCGGGGTATACGTAAAAAGGTTGTGTTTTTTGCGCAAATAAATTGCCATGAATCGGCAATTACTGACGCAAAAACGAAAAGAATTTCTTTGCCACTTGAATTCTTGGAGTACGAACAGTTATGTAAAAGGTGACACATTGAAAGTAAAGGTCATTAAATATTACATGTACTATGTATGTACTTTAAAAAGAGAATGTGTTTAGAAACGTCTGTGCTTTGAGCGATTTCTCAATACAGTGCGACAACATTATTTTAATTAATTAACAGAAAATGCCTGGAAGGCCTTTCGTTTGCCCTTTTGTAGCCCTAAGATTAAAGATGGTGTATAATAAGGTTTTAAATACACTTTTCCGCCAACTTATATCAGATTATTTGTGTGTTTTTATTTCATTTTTAAAATCTTATATTATTATCAATTATATTGTTTAATTATGCTGGCGTATTATACAATATATTTTAGTTCGATTAAGGTGTAAAAGTGGAGTGATGTGAAATAAATGCGTGTATCGTGACTTTTTAAGTTGATTGAAAAAGTTCATAAAAGGTTTTGGTAAAATAGCCGCCATTTTATCAAGACGTAACGTGACAAGCTGACTAGTTACATTTCAAAAGATTTGATAGTGTTGTATTTTACTTGAGATTGGCATAATTGTTTTAACTAATTGCCATCGAATAAAATAAAAGTTTTAAATAAATAACTGTATATTTTTTACCTTTGATATTTAAGTCTTATTTCCATCAGCTAACGCAGTAAATACGTAAATTATGATATGTGATTATGATGAATACTGCGTTGAGAGCTTGCCAATCGGGACGAATTATGTTGAACGAAATATTGACACCATGTGGTCTACTGTGATCTGGTTTACATTTTTAAGGACTGCGTTTAAAGACAATGTCTATTTTTAATTAGAAATTTTATACTCGCCATAATAAATACATCACAATTTCAGGGTACTCTCTTCTTTCCCTAGCTGCCTATCCGATAGTTATAGTATTGGTACACGTCTTATCTTCCATTGCAATAGTATTACATTCCTGTCATCCTGTCTTTCCTTCATCCTGCCTTTTCCTTTCTTCTCTATCCTTTCTGTCTACCCCTACGGGAAATAGGCGTGATGATATGTATGTGATGACATGTATGTAAAGTCGTCATAGTACGCTGAAGGATAATTGTATTTAATTCATATCATGATTTTATAGTATAAACATTATCCACATTACTTTAATCATTTGTCAGCTGCTATAGTGAATAAAAAACGTACTTTTTTAGTGGCTTTAGCTACCGAGTTCAACATGAATGCAAAGTTAGAACTTCATAAATCATATTGAGTTTCTAGATGAGTCACCTAAAATGCCGCTTTAGATAAATTGCTATTATGAAATTCATTATATATTTTTAAACAATATTTATTTAGATAACTTGTATAAAAGTTTCAGTATCTATTCTGTCCAAATCATAAACTCGGGTTATAGATATACATAGAGAATTGATATTTTTCGTTGTTTATCTGTGTACAGAAAGTTTGTTTCCGTAGAAAATCGATAACGTAATCACTGCGAGCATCATTTTATTTTATTTTTTATATTGCAGTGGGTATAATACCTTATTAGTTTCCTAGAAAACTATAGTTAAAAGAATCTATATTTATATGCATATTTGCTTCGAGTTACCGAATATCTTTACCTTAGCTTCGAACGCACTTATTGTATACAAACAAAAATTTTTTAAAAAAAATTAGGTTCTAATTTTTTGAAAAATCTAGATTTTGTGTCGCGCACAGAACAAGAAAACACTGTTTTAGCTGTCGAATGATCCGTAATCGAATGAAAGATCTGTGTTAGATACACTAAATTACTGTTGCGTAACACATATGAAATATAGTTTTTTTGTGAAGCGATTGAAAACCTCATTTTGAAATCTCAAAATCCTGGTCAAACAAGCCATTACAAATTTTAAAAATAAATTGACAAGACATCCGTCATGTCAAGAACGGGTAATTGAGTTACGCGTGGAAAAGAGACAGAAGAATGTCTAGAAAAGACTACATATTGCTTAAATATTTTCGATTTCTGGGAATGCTAGAACTTTCGATCATTTTATCTATATAAAGAGGCGGGGCGTCTAAAGGGAGTTTAAAGTTTAATACAGAGAAAAATCGGAAGAAAATAAAAGAAGAGAAGAAATGGAAGTAAAGTGAAACTTAAAGTAAAGACAAGTGAAATAAATTAGTGTCCGCTTGCATTTTTCTGATTCCCAAACCCCAGCGCGTAACAATACTAACTTCATATTAATTCATTAAATTAAAAAAAAAAACAACGACACACTACGATACAACGCATGAAAACATCACAATATTTTACTGACATTTTAGCCGTTGAATAAAAGATGCGTTATCGCATGAAAAATGCGTTTTAGAGACATTGACGTAGATTTAAAATTAATTAATCACATTAAAAAAAATAATAATACCCTACGACACTGCGGACACAAATACTACAATACTTAAAGCACATTTTAGTCATCGAATAAAATATTCGTTTCAGATGCATGAATAATGTCTGGCTTGAAATTAAATGATTAAATTAAAATAAGCACATTTTAGTCGTCGAATGAAAGATCCGATTGAGATACATGAACACTGGCTGACTTGAAATTAAATCATTAACTAAAATTAAAAAAAAAATACACTATAACACGACGAACACAAATATCACAATATTATACTGAAATTGGTATTTTTCCAGAACTTTTCATTTATGTTGTGTGATCGCACGCTTATATTTTTTTTTGGTGCGCAAAGCGACGTTTTTCCAGTCCTCGTTCGTTTAATCAAAGTACTGTATTATAATTTACAGTCTAACAACAGTAAAAAACTGACATGAACATAAAAAAGTAATTGCGAAATTTTATATTTATAACGTTATATTATATAAGCCTCGTTAAATTTTGGGAACTGCAATCATTAATACGTCAGATAATGATGACAAACTGGCTTAGAATTAGGGCTGCCGCATATGGAGATTTTTTTTAACTTCATAAATATATGTTTGTATGTTCTACAGATATTTTTTTTATTTATTCCGAGTCTGGTTACTCTGTCCAATGGGGTTCCCATTGGAAAAGCGTGGTAGGTTAATGTCCGTTTCTTCGCGGTGAAAAACAAAAAAATCCGGGTTAACCGTTGCCTGGAGTTGAACTCCGACAATGGGGTTTAGGCTCGAGCCTTGATAACTCCTCCCTGGTCGAAATGTATAAAAGCTACTGTTCCTTCGGTCTACTAAATCCTGAGTTTTATTAAATTTAAACGGATAATTAAAATACAATTAATTCAAATTGACTTTATCTAATTGGCTTATTAGCGAAGCCTATATAAAAAAAAAAACGTCGAAGAACGTTTCTGCATCTGGATAAATATGCGACCCGCTGCAAATGACATCTAATCTAACTTATAACATTTCTTTTTAAAAATACGCATATATAATATGCGTGGGTGTGGGTGAGGTGTGAATGGGTGAATATATGTATGAGAGTGAGAATTATCATGTTTTAGACACAGTTTTACGTACGTACGTTTAAGTACGTATGTAAAAAGTATTTTTTTTTTGTATCTCAAAGCCGAACAAATCTTTCGTTCAATTTCTGACATAGAAAAAGATAAAACAATGGATGATTGTTATAATATTGCATCACGCGAGAACCACACATACAATTTCCAAAGTAAAGAGCGTGTTGCGAGATGTGAGACCACAAAAATTCCTACTAATGGCCTGAGCGAATGTTTCTTGCGTGAGTGAACGCGTTTGCCGGTTTTACGTAATGTTGAATAATACTCACAAATAGAGTTGTTAATTATTTTTTTTCAAATTATTAATCCTATCAACCGCCTTGCGCATATCGTCTTTCTTTCTTTTTCTTTGATGTAACTATTATGCCAGTGTCAAATTGAAGATAATATCATCTTGAAATGAAATGATAATAAATAAATAAATATTGAAATGTATTAACTAGTCAGCTTGTCACATTAACTTGATAAAATGGTGGCCGTTCTACTAAAATCTTTTATGATCTTTTGCAGTCTACTAAAAAAGTCAGATACACGTATCTATTTCGTGTCAATTCACTTATACGCCTTTATAGAACTATATTATACAAGACGCCATCACAATTAAGCAATGTAAATGATAAAAACATAAGATTGTGAAAGTGGAATAGAAACGCAACGTCACTGATGTAAGTTTGCGAGAAAAATAAAGTGGCATATCATCTTTCGTTTTAATTTAATTTGATTTGATTTTTTTTCACGGCTCGTCCGGGGAAGTACCACACTCGTTAAAAACCGGCGTCTGAACTACACAACGCTACTGCTCACCGGACGTAGCGCGGTAGCTAAGCTACTAAACTTAGCTACCGCGCTACGTCTGGTGAGCAGTTGAGTCCGGAGGCCCAACCTCACTACCCCCTCCCATAATAACACTTTCCTTAAAGGCCGGCCACGCTTCTGTATTGCTTTGGCACTGCAGATGTCTATGGGCGGCATTTATTGCTTTCCATCAGGTGACACGCCTGCTCGTTTGCCTTCCTATCCCATAAAAAAAAACCTATGTAACTCCTAGGCATGGATCCTTGTTTGTTCATGGCAGGTTGGTTGAGCATCTAGGTTAGGAATTAAGCTTCGCTACGACTATCAACTCGTGGTAGATTTGAAAATGACTCAGATCTGCGATGATTAATTGTGTACGAATGTGAAATGTCAATAGGTTGGTTTTGAGATCACAAAGCGTTTTGCATATTACAAGGTATCGAATCAAGAACGGTTTATTTAGCCAAGAGGAGTATGACTCAACTCGACAACGCTGCTCCGATATAAGCTCAAGAGCCTGAATAACATATATTCTCACACTTGTATAGACTTCCTGATATAGAGGTGGACTGGATATACTATACGATTTACCTTAGGAAAATGGAACAAAAAGGTCACTGTCTGATATCCAAGGAACTGAAAGAGGAAAACGAACTCGCCCAGTGAGGAGATGGATGGATAAGCTCAAACAGACCGTAGGGCCATGCTGGACAAGAGTATCAGAAGATAGAAGCAATGGAAGGAGTTGGTGGCGGCCTATGCCAAAAGGCACATTGAGTATGACTCAAATAAAGATAATTAATATTTGAACGATGATTTCATATTTTATTAAGCTTGCCTTGAGATTCCGATCAATTTCATTCATCATTGATAACTACGATCCACGACTAAGAAACTATTTTTTTATGGTATGGAAAGGCAAACGAGCAGGCGTGTCACCTGATGGAAAGCAATCAACACCGCCCATAGATATCCACAGTGCCACAGGCAGTGCAAAAGCGTTGCCAGCCTTTTAAAAAATTTTGTTGTGGGATGGGAAGAAAGAAGGGGATAGGGGAGGGGAGTTGGGCCTCCGGAACTCAACTCTGCTGCACAACAACTGCTCAACGGATGAAGCGCCGTAGCGAAGTTACCACTTAGACTGCGTAGTACTTCCCGGGCGAGCCAGCCCATTCATGCCACAGGCAAATAATATGCTATTCTTGACAAAGTATTCGTCTGCAGTGTGACTCTACCATCAGTTTAGTATAGCGCCGAACTGTTTAAAGGCTTTGCGAGAAACGACTTTTAGGACTGCTTTTAAAAATGGTAAAGGCCGTTGAGAGCATATACTTCAATCAAATGAGAACTGCTTTGAAGTATGCCACTAGCTCGATGATGCAGAATAACACTGGACATATGTATAAGTAGGTTGTATACTTTTAAGTATGTGGAGTAACACTTTGAATTGTAATTTTGAGAAACAAGGATCTTGTAAACGAAATCGTTTCTCCGTCCTTAATAGTCTACCTTGACTGCATGCATTGAGCGACTGTCAATCAATCATTACCATAGTTAATTAGTACTGTTTGTTCTGCAATGAGATTCAGTTTACGCTGCATTATGAGTAGAAACTGTGAGAATGATTCGTCTTGAAAGACGTTTACAGCGCGACCTTGATAGAAAGAATGAAGTTATTGGGTAACGATGCGAAACCGAGAAAAAATTTTTTTTATGATAGAAAGCAATCAACGCCGCCCATAGACAACCGCAGCGCCATAAGCAGAAGCATTGCCGGCCTTTAAGGAAAGTGTCATTATGACAGAGAGGTAGGGGGTGGGGGAAGTTAGACCTCCAGAACTCAACCGCTCACCGGACGAAGCGCGCTAGTTAAGCTACCACTAAGTCGCCGGTTTTCTGCGGCCCGCCTTTTAAGTATGTCTTTTAAGTAGACTTGTTTTTTGATATCATATTGGTAATAAAAGGATAAATCTTGTAATGATAACTGTATAAATAAAATGAATAAATATATAATAATAATAGATGTAATTTTAATAATATTCCACACTACTACAACAGAACATATTGTATATGTTTTGTTGTGGTAGTGTGAAATATTATTTAAAGAAGGAATGCCTTATTACGATATTCTGAAGATGTATTATATGAGTCCTTGTTCTTGTTTCTGTAAGCAACTTGTTGTGAAGACTGTCTGTAGCAAATATGCCAATATGAGTAAAGTTACTATTGTAATAACTGAGCGATACAAAGTTAGATACAAGAGTTACTTCGGCGTAGGTCATTTTCAAATACATAATTTAGTCTTATTAGACCGCATTTTAGTTCTGAAATAATTCTCAAATGGTAGACCGTAATAAGTTGTTGGAATTTCATGTTATATTTAGCTTTACAAAATATATATTATGATACAAATTTTTAAAACTTTGAGACTGCAGTGTAATGGATACAAAGGCTCAAAATTCTATTAATTTGTATCAATATAAAAACAATTTGATTTTTTGAATGAAATCAAAAATGACGCAATGAAAGATATTGTTAATTGTTCGCATCCTAGGGGGTGATATCTATAAAACATGAGATGTGAGAACATGTCTTGAGAGAAGTTACCGCTTTCGGGGTTAATGTTTACGAATTCGATTTCTGCATCGCAAAAAATATGTACGGCTTTCAGGTATTTATTAAGACTGAGTATCACATTAAAATTTTTCTAAAATCAACCACTCACCGGATAACGCGCTAAGCTATCACTCAGACGCCGATTTTCTGCAGGAGTGTGGTACTTCTACGGGCGAGCCAGATCATTCATGCAACAAACAAATAATATACCATTCTTGACAAAGTATTCGTGTGCACTAACATGAATTATATAAAAATGTCTTTTTTGTATAGAATCTTTTTAGAGATAATAAATAGGGATATTTTTTAGGTTTTTTAATTTTATATGAAGAGGGATAATATTAATTTTACATCTAGTCAAATATCAAAGGGAAATTTTAATATAATAACAAGCATTTTGTTCGTGCTTCAATGAAGAGAAATTGTAATACATTATTTTAATTATATATTTATATTTTTTACAAACATACTGGTATAATTCAAGTAGATACGATAAAAAGAGATTTTTTTTTAAATTTTAACATAATTTTAATTACAGGCAAGAGAGGCATAAAATAACAGTTAATATATGGGTATATTTAATGTAACTGGATACGAAAAGCCGTATAAAAACATAGCTTTTCATCTCTTTCATATATATATATATATATATATATATATATATATATATATATATATATATATATATATATATATATATATATATATATACATTTTTTAAAAGTTGTAGTGGATAACACTTGATGTTAATACAGTTTTTTTTTCAAATATTAATTACTGATTTAATATTAATTGATTTATTTTAGTTTTATACGTGAGTAAAAAAATTCTGTTGTATAATTATGATAAATATCTAGCAGCATATAAAAGTAGGAATAGATTTTAATTATTTTTTTATATTACTTGTATTTAATTTAGTATTAATAAACGTCTAAGAAACATATAAATTTTACATATTACAATATAATTATATTACAATATAATGTAATTTCATAAATTGGGACTGCAAATGTAGGTACATGACACGTAGACGGGACCAGGCGAAGTTTTTTACGGAAATCCTCCTTTAGTTAAATATTCAAATAGATAATTCAAATCACGACCGGTTGCATCGTTACACATTCATGTCACGATCATAACTTTTAAGAGTTACGAATGTTACAACTACTCTACATTGTCGTCCACACTTTTCCTCAACGTTGCCCTATTATTCTTTCAAATTACCTGCTCTACGGTTTGAATAGATTTCCTTGTCCCCAATATTTGAGGATTACTTTTAATTATTGCGTTTTTTTTTGTCTCAAATATCACTGGTTGTTTGGCAAAGCTCTGTGTAGTGGTAGAGCCACGCTGCAGACGAATACTTTGTCAAGAATGCCATATTATTTGTATGTATGTGTCATATGTCTGTAGCATGAATGGGCTAGCTCGCCCGGGGAAGTATCACACTCCCGCTGAAAACCGGCGTCCGAGTGGTAGGTTAGCTATCGCGCTTCGCTGGTGAGCGGTTATGTTCTGGAAGCCAAACACCCTCCCCCTCCCCGTCCCCCACTCCCATAATGAAATTTTCCTTAAATGCCTCTCGCAAATCACGCCACCTAAATCATACTTCCGCTACATGTATCCAAATTCTGCCAGCCAGTAGCGGTAGGTTGTAACTTTATCTAATCGAGGGGGCATGCCAAACTACGTTTACCAAGGCGTGATCTGTGCTCCAGTACTCTTGTACTCCAACAATTCTCTGTTAACCATAAATGAATGTATATACATATTATTTACCTTACTGTTAATTTGTAATTGTATATTTTAAATTATTTTTGTTGTCACTTACTTTTCTTTGGTGGAAATTAGTTATAATTATATTGTATTTTACAGGGTCAAGTAAAATACAATAAATCTCTTGAAATGTCCGATTATCACCTTAGGTCGTGATAAAATGGTGGCAATTGTACCAAAACATTCTATGGACTTTTTCAGTCAACTAAAAAAGTCACGATATATTTCACATTTATTTCATATATATTCACTTATGCGTCTTTCACATACACACGCTCACAAACCACACACACACACACACACGTCATATTACATACATATATACACATATAAAATGCTTTTTATTAGAAGTGTGTGTACCAACGATTCCGTATATATTATTAACTAGCTTTTGCCAGCGGCTTCGCTCGCGTGGAATTTGGTCTGCCACATTTAAGTTTCGTGAGAGATCATTTTAAATAATTATATTTTTTTTTTACTTAATAGTAAAATTATATTGCGACCAAAATTACATAAAATCATTACAAATACTACCTTGTATGTTATTTCGATGTATAACCTATATTATTGTAAAGTTTCATCCAAAACCGTCCAGTAGTTTTTTAGTAAAAGAGTAACAAACATACATCCATACTCACAAACTTTCGCATTTATAATATTAGTAGGATAGGACTAGTAGTATAATATTATTAGGATATATGTAAGTTAATATTATTAAAATGTAAATCCATAATTGCCCTCAGAAGCTTTCTAAACATGTATAAGTGTTAGCATATGATATATTGTGGATTATTTTTGAATAAGTAAATAAATGAATAACTAAATAAATAAACAAAGGTAGGGTACTTTAGTATAATTTATGCTTAACATTATATGAGTATAACCACTCAACCCTACCCACTTTTTGTTAGAAAGGTAGTTTATATCAAGTTTGTCTACCCCAACAATGGAATAAACTTTTTTTTGTATTTGGTCGGGTAGTTTTACGCATAATTTTGTGTGGGTACACAAAATTATGCGTGAAATGAACTACGGTCGCTAAGGTGTTCTAACTTTCTTAACAAAATAATCTTTTTTTATGGGACAGGAAGGCAAACGAGTAGGCGTGTCACCTGATGGTAAGCAATCAACGCCGGCCATAGACATCTGCATTGCTACGATATTGCAGAAACGTTGCCGAACTTTAGTAAATGTGTAGGTTAGGGTCCAATGTCGTATCGGAAACACCGCTGGAGGTAGATGGTTCTCGTCTCGTCTCCATCTGCTACGATCTCGGCATACTTTCCCTACTTTCTCCACACTCGTTGCCCTCCTCATGCAAGCCCACCGGTTAAGGGTGCTCTTGACCTGGCCTTTCTTAAAAACTTCGCAATTTGGTCAAGGTGTGTTTTACGTGGTCTCCCCTGCCGACTCTACACAACGTGAATTTCTTATGCCAGTCGTCTTTCATCCATCCTCTCTATGTGCCTAAACCATCTAAGCATCCCCTTTCTCAACTTTTGTCACGACAACTTCTTTTACTCCACATCGCTCTTTTATATCTTAATCTTTTATATATTAAAAGTTACTCTACACATACTTCTTAATGCATTCAGTCTGCTTTCATTACTCTTCTGCCTAACCAAACTTTCACGACCGTACATCAGAATCGGAACAAGCACTTCCCGATGAACCGCCAGTCGGGCCGTTCTGACTTTTCATGAAGGAGTGCAGGGCTCCATCAAATTGATTACTCGCCTTTCAATGTCACCTTCACATTTTCCATCTCTTGTAAACAATGACCCCAAATGTACACTTCATCATAATATCATAATAATCACTTGCTTAACTATTTCTGCAATCAGCATCTCACACTGCGTTGTTGTGTGCGTCCTTCTAAAAACGTCGGAAAGAGAGTTGCAGAAGAAAAATATAATGCATGGAGCTTTAGAAAAGAAAGGAATGAAGATGAATGTTAGTAAGTAGTGAAATTATCCCAAAATAGTGGGTATCGGATGGGGAGTAGGCGTGGGAAGGGGAGGGGTTTGGGCATCCGGAACTCAAACCGCTCACCGTACGAAGCGCGGTAGCTAAGCTACCACCCAGACGCCGGTTTTCTGCGGGAGTGTGGTACTTCCGCGGGCGAGCCGGCTCATTCATGCTACAGACAAATAATATTAATATCTTAACAAAGTATTCGTCTGCAGCGTGGCTCTACCACTTTAACTAGACTAAGTATTTCGTTACTTCGTAAACGATTAATGCAATATCATAAAGATTAAAAAGCTAACGTCTTCAATGATAAAACGATAAACGCTATCATATCATCTACAATAAGCAAACAATTTCAAGTCTCAAAATCGTTATCAAAAATAATTACTTTTATCTTTCAAAATGTAAACAAATAGTAAGCAGCTAATGCAACAAATGCCATTGACCCTATTAACTAAGTGTTTGCGTTGTAAATTTCGTACATGCTTTTGTGATAAAATGATTCAAGTGTTGCAGGTGCGATAACACAGTGAACGTCAAATTAAATAATAGTTTTTTTATTATGATTATTATTACATACATTCACAAATTAATAAAAAATATCTACATACACAAACACATAGACACACATAGAGAGGGAGACACATAATCACATGCATATACATACACGCGTCCATATAAATACATAAACAATTTGCTTAAATTACAATTTAATTAAAGTACAATATGCGTAGACTGGGGCTGACCTCCATCCTCCCTTGCGGCTCGTGGGATTCACTAAGACGAATTTAATATACCTAATTTGTTGAAAAATGACGACGACGTGGTTCGCCACCCGTCACGTCCTGATTCTCATTAGGGCAAAAAGCAACTAATGGAGAGCCGTTTTGCTGCGATGAATGGTAGCGGATGGAGCTCTGTGGTCTCTGTCAACCCCTGCGGGGGATAGGCGTGAATATATAAAAAAGTGCAATATGCGACCAGAGTTAAAAATATAAACGATAATAACATGAGATAATGAAAATAAAAAACACAAGGCCCCTCATATAAATTGACGAGATAAGTCGTTGTATTGTCGTTTTTGTCTCTTTCTAACAGATGATTTTTTGATGATGCATATCTTTCATAGAAGAGAGGATCCCGTTAAATTTGATTTTTTTGTACACGACGTCGCAAGCAATAGCTAGTTAAGATAATTACCCTAGTATATTTCGAAATTGCTAATAACTGTATAACAGTTAGAACTGCTTCAATCTCTGTTGAATTATAATGTCCTGCATTAATTTTGCGTCCGTAATAATATATACTTGTGGCCATGAAATAAGCGTGTTCAATTTTTTTTTAATAAAGTTTAATAATGCTGTCAAAATTATTCGAATTTGGTGGTAACTATTATATATCAAGGAAGTTATAAAGTGCTTGTGTCAGAAGACGGCAATCGTGGTTGACGAGAATTCTCGTCCTCCCCTGGTTGATTATTGCTATTTTAAACTTAAATTTTTTTACGCGAACTTGGAATTACCTTCCGTATTTCGTTTTCTTTTTTAAATAGGTTACTTGGTAGCACCTGCAACAGTTCATGTAATTTAATAGATAAACTTCAGCTTGATTTCAACAATAAAAATGGGTTGTGTAAGATGCAACGCTGTGAAGACTGCGGTAGTAAGCGAAAGCGTGTTCATGATCCTGTGCCTCATGCTGCAGCATGGGACTTATTCGATAGGGGGATAAAATATTTCTTACCTGTTCTTGTCCAGGAAGTAGAAGTATCGATAAGGATTTTCCCACGTTAAAAAAAGGAAATGGATTAGTATACAATGGTCGAATCAAACCTATATTGTCAAGTTAGAAAATTTACGTTCACAATCGCAAACCAACTAGGCTATGGCAATATTGTAAATTCAGTTATTTTTTGAGAAATAAAAAAAATAAATTAATAATTACTACCACAATTTTTTTAAACAATTTGCTTACAATCTACTTATTTTTTATAAGAATCTAAGGTCATTATGTATTATTCCTCATTTTTTAAAGTTATTTTCTTAAAAAATACTATTATAGTGTTTCCTCATTTTATTTTTAGCATATAATAATTTGTTTTATTAATATGTATATCTTTCAAGTTTACTGATTTCCTAGCCCACGTTAATAGACCAAAGATTATGTTCAAATGTAATCATGTTTTCGGTAATTGTGTAAGCCTTGGGTGAGCTCTTACTTATATATGTGTGTTAACCAGGCGATAAATATGGAACGGCTTACGTATCAAAAGTAAATTATATATAATATTAAAAGGATTGTGTAATGATTTTAGTACGATGCTAATATTATTTATTTTTTCAAAGTATCTTATACTCTTTTATCGTTTTCACTATGAGGAGCTCTCTAAGATTATTTGGAATAATTCTTGCAGCAAAACTCGCTGAAAGGAATAGTTTCATCCCACAATCTAGATGAGTGGTGATCCTCTTGCAAAAAGGCGAAAAATTGGATAGATTAGAAATTTATAATATTGTTCCATATTGTATTGGCACTTCAAAAGAACGATATTGTTTTATATAAAGGGTCTAATTTTTATAAAAATACTAAGACAACGATATCCACAATAAACTAAATTTAAGAAAATGTTTAAACTGAAATATTACGATGTTTTTAGAAACAAAATTTAACATCCCTGCCATGTGGATGAGTGCCAGTAATAGTGCGTTTTTCCCAAATTTCATTCCACGTACCGCCACTCTATAAAACCAGCTGCTTGCGACGGTATTTAAGAACCAACATAATATTAAAGCCTTCAAAAAAATGAGCCCATGAGTAGGCTCATTTTTTTGAAGGCTTTAATTTCTCTCAGGCTCATTTTTTTCATCAAAAAAAGCCTACTCATACATTAAAGGCTGCTGACGTATTTGTGATGCATATGGTGTTGCAGATGTCTCTGAGTGGTGGTGCTTGCTTTCCATCATGATGTAAGTTTGACTCCCTATCCCATAAAACTTACAGTTAGTGGTCACTACGTATTCGGTATTCGTCAGTAATTCATTTTTTTAAAAGTTTGAACAATACAAAATTATGTAAATAACTTTGTTGGGGCAGAGAACCATCCATTTTGGTTTTCTGCATACAAAATAGTGGTACAGCCACGCTGCAGACGAATGCTTTGTCAAGAATGGCATAATATTTGTCTGTAGCATGAATGGGCCGGCTCGCTCAGGGAAGTACCACACTCCCGCAGAAAACCGGCGTCTGAGTAGTAGCTTAGCTATCGCGCTTCGTACGGTGAGCGGCTGAGTTCCGGAGGCCCAACACCTTCCTCCCTCTCGCCCCTTTCCCCTCCCATTCCCACTCCCATAATGACACTTTCTTTAAAAGTCATCAACGCTTCCGCACTGTCTATGGCGCGGCGAATGTCTATGAGCGGCGTTGATTGCTTTCCATCAGGTGACACGCCTGCTCATTTGCCTTGCTATCCCATAAAAAAATGGATCTTGGTCTCGGAAAAGATCTTAAACCATCGTGCTCTGTCCTGCGCCACCTGCTGCCTCCTACTCACATACCTTCACATACGCTCTCTTGACTGCGCAACACACACAATCACACACAAAATATTTTTTTTATATATTCAAGCCTATCTCCCTCCCTCGTCTCCTTCACAGTCATCCATCCTTTCATACATTCTACCTCTCACATTCATCGCAACGAAACGGCTCTCCATTAGTCGCTTCTCGTCCTCGTGGGAATCAGGACGTGACGGGTGGCCAACCATGTCGCCGTCATTTTTCAATAAGCTATTATTATTTTTTTTTAGAGAAGAAAGGGAAGGGCAGGAAAGGAAATGCAGATTGGAGGGTTACCAGACTTGGAATAAATATTTATAATTCCATACATATATTTATTCCGATGCGGGGATCGAACCCGCAACCATTGACTTCGCGGGCGGAGGGCCCCGCCACTGAGCCAATCGGTCAAAACACAAAATATGTACATAAATTTTATCTTTTTGTTTGAATCAAACAATCTTCTTTATGCGCGGTATGCTTAAAATATGTATAAAACTCTTTACATATTAAAATAAAATTATTATTATTATTATTATATACTCACGTCTATCCCCCGCAGGGGTTGGCAGAGACCACAGAGCTCCATCCGCTGCCATTCATCGCAGCGAAACGGCTCGCCATTGGTCGCTTTTCGCCCTCGTGAGGATCAGGACGTGACGGGTGGCGAACCACGTCGTTGTCATTTTCGACAAATTAGGTATATTAAATTCGTATTAGTAAATCTCACGAGTTGCAAGGGAGGATGGAGGTCAGCCCCAGCAGAGCCCTGCATGCTGAGGTAAGGCATCATAGTCCCGGGGGAGCCCGACCCCGGGACTATCGGCACGCTTACGACTAGGCTCGCCCCTAGCCACGCATCCATTGGCACGGCAGACCGTGGATTGGCGGAGAGGAAAGGAAAGGATAGAGAAGAAAGGAAGGGGCAGGAAAGGAAATGCGGGTTGGGGGGGTTACCAGACTCGGAATAAATATTTATAAATCCATATAAATATTTATTATGATGTGGGAATCGTACCCGCGACCATTGACTCCGCGGGCGGAGGGCCCCGCCACTGAGTCAATCGGTCGGTCTAATATAAAAATAGATAACTTCAAAGTAGCCAGTATGAAAAAAATTACAACAAAAGTTTGGACTAAATATTTGAATGCTTTTAGCAGTGTCTTATTTCTACCTGCATTTACAGTTTCACCGTATCACGCAAGAAATATCGCTTGTCATGTATATTTTTTTACACGCGTGTAATTATACCGTCAATTACACGGAAACACAGACACGTGTTAATATAATTATGACATTATCATATGTCGTTGTTTTAAAAATGTTGATCGGTGTAAAATTTCTGTTTAGAGTTTATAACTTTTTTATTATGTGGTTCATTCGAGCTACATGTAATCCTGCACATACCTTAAAGGCCGGCGACGTTTCTATGGGCGGCGTTGATTGCTTCCCATCAGGTGACACGCTTGCTCGTTTGCCCTCAAAATGTCCCGCCTTATTCCAAGTCAAGGCCCTGGTGCATTATTAACAATATAAGGTTGCCCACTCCGAGACATTGTCTTCTCCCAAGACGGGCTTACCTAGCGTAATCAGTTTCTGCCAGGCGTTTTAAGCATGTCAACACTCTTCTTCACGTTTTTGTCAAAATGTGGTCTCTGTCCCAACAGTTGTTGGTTTTGCGATAAATATGACCACCGTGCGTTTCTTCATACCAACATGATGTGCTATATGAATGTAATATCTCATTTTATTCTAATCTATGTCGCTAATAGAGGCTAGTTTCTTATGATTTACTTCTGTGTTATTTTATTTAATTACACCTTTATTATTTATTATTCTGTATCATAATTTAATGCTAGCATGATACTGAAAGTGAAATTAAAAATAGAGGCAATAAATAGGCTAGATTTCCTTGAACCGTTTCTGCTTTAAATTAATTTAATTTTTTTTTACTTTAAAAGATCGTTCAAATGTATGTAATAGATAAACAAAAGTGATATATAAATGTAATAATAAGTTATAATTTTAATGATAATCTGTAATAATTGTTTTAGTTATTTTTAATAGTACGTAATAATTAATGATATTTGTACTCCATAAGTGGCAATGTGATGGAGCTTTTACACGTCTTTTTTTCATCTTGTAACCTCACATTATACAAATAAAGAATTATTATTATTATTCTCTGTAAAGAAGAAGCTCATAAAGAAATCGTAGTGACACCTACCTTGATTATTGATGTTTGCACAGTTTGACGGATTTGGATTTGAATTTTTTTTAAACTCAAATGGATGTATTCGTACAGACGATGCCGGATTCCTGTGATACACCATAACAATGAATCACATACTCAAGAATTCGTCAGCCACTTGCGATGATCAAACAATCAGAGGTGTTAGCTTTGTATCAATATTAAAGGCAAATAATTGCGTTGTATAATAAAATCCATGTAAACGGTCTATTCAATAAGGATGTACATATAAGATGTTATAGAAGTGGTGTAGACTTAACATTTTCTTGCCTGAATCATATTTTCTTGCCTGAATGACGCCTTTTTGCATCGCTCACATTTCCTTATCCCACTCACATCTTCCTGCCTCAAATACCACTCTCTATCCTGAATCATATTTTCTTGCCTGAATGACGCCTATTTGCACCGCTCACATTCCCTTATCCCACTCACATCTTCCTGCCTCAAATAACACTCTCTATCCTGAATCATATTTTCTTGCCTGAATGACGCTTATTTGCACCGCTCACATTTCCTTATCCCACTCACATCGTCTTGCCTTAAATTACACTCTCTATCCTGAATCACATTTTCTTGTCTAAATGATGCCTTTTTGCACCGCTCACATTTCCTCATCCCACTCAATTTGAGGCAGTCAAATTACACTCTCTATCCTGAATCATATTTTCTCGCCTAAATGACTCCTTTTTGCACCGCTCACATTTTCTTGCCTCAAATTACACTATGATGCCTGAATTTCTTTCTCCAATTAAGTTCACTTGCTTCAACCAACAAATTTCCTCTAACAGCAAAAGATGTTCTGACGACCTACTAAAATCTCTCCTGCATCTCCAGTGCGTATGGGCTGACTTTGCAGTCAATTTATTTTCCAAGTATGATATACAAAGAAAATCCATCATCAATGGGTTTCTGTGCCAACAAAGTTATAGAAATTAACAAAAATATGCGAATGATATTCTAAACAATGTTGAGTATTATCGAATAAAAACCACTCAAATCGTCTTATTTCACGTCGTGGATATAAACAAGCACCGGATCACGTTTCAAATGACGCCCGCAAGTAGTTACGAAGTATTTGTAATGTAAACGGATTCATTAGTAGGATCTTTGTATTTAAAATTCACGTAAATAATGAGAGTTCGTACTACGTACGGATAGTAAAAAAACAAGTATGTCACGTCATGGCAAAATAATCACTGCTGTCTTTAAACATCTGGAACACCTAGGGTATTGCTCGCGTTGCCTGCTTTAGACTAAGAATTAAATAACACGAGGGTAGATGGAAGTAACTGGAAAGAAGTTCGGCCTTATAATCTTTGTACTCACCATGCAAAATGCAGCAGTAATCTATCTAATATGCTATCATTTAACGCTGGCATATTTTTAAGGTTTGGCAGAAAAGTCATGGAAGCAAACTGAGTGCAGTGGAAATGAGAGCATTAAGAAGTATGTTCGAGGTAACTTTGAATGATAGAATAAGAAATGAAGATATATGAGAGCGATGTGAAGTAAAAGAAGGTGTCGTGACAAAGTTGACAAAAGAAAGGGATGCTTAGATGATTTGGGCTCAGAAAGAATGGATGAAAGACGACTGACAAAATAAATTTACGTTGCGGATGTGAATGGAAGGATTGTCAGAGGAAGACCCCTGAAAACATACCTTCACTAAATTGCTGAAGTTTTTAAGAAAGGCCAGGTCAAGAGTCAGTCTAGTTAACCGGTGGGATTGTATGAGAAGAATGATGAGTGTGGAGGAAGCAGGAAAGTATGCTGATATTGTAGCAGATGGAGGTCTGTGGTCTCTGCTTACCCCTACGGGAAACAGGCGTGACGATACCTTTGTATGTATGTATATTTTTAACAAGATATACACGTACAGACAAATATAAAAAAAAAATAAAGAATTAATTTCAGTAAAATAATCATTAAAGATATTATGGTATTAAATAAATTCAATCTATGCACTTGTAAACATATCGTGGAAACAAAGGCTGGTTGAAACAAACAGAATGCCTTTACTGACAATACAAAAGGTTACTTAAGTTTAACGGTGCTTATTTTACAGCCTTCACAAGTATCTACAACGGCCTGTCGTATAACCTTCAAATTAACTACATACACGCGTTGTATACAAACATAGTGATAAAACTACGCAAATAAACTTATTTCTTGGGATACTGAATATAAAATGCAGAGTCGGTTTTAGAGCAATGATTTTTAAGTGGTCTATATTGACCCCTAGGGGTCGTTACAGCCCTGCAAGGGATCAGTGTCAACTTAAGGAAATCCATGCTAATAATTGGGGTCTTTGACATGCAAGTTGGGGTCTACAATGATAGTTCTTATTTAAACAAGTCGTGACGGTTATTGTGGCTTTACATGAATAGAAAAAATCACGTATACAGATTAATTGTTTTTAATTTTTTTTTATATATTCACACCTATTCCCCAGCAGGGGTTGGCAGAGACCACAGAGCTCTCATCCGCTACCATTCATCCCAGCGAAACAGTTCTCTATTGGTCGCTTCTCGCCCTCGTGAGAATCAGGACGTGACGAGTGGCGAACCACGTCGCCGTTATTTTTTTTCAACAAATTAGGTATTTAAATTTGTCTTAGTGAATCCCACGAGCCGCAAGGGAGGATGAAGGTCAGCCCCAGCAGAGCCCTGTATGCTGAGGTAAGGCACCACAGTACCCGGGGGAGCCCGATCTTGGGACGGTCGGCACGCTTGCGAGTAACCTCGCCCTTAGCCACGTATCCTTTGGCACGACAGACCGTGGATTGGCGCAGAGGAAGGGAAAGGATAGAGAAGAAAGGAAGAGGATTGGGGCAGGAGTACCAGATTTGGTATAAATATTTATAAATTCATACATATTTTTATTCCGATGCGGGAATCGAACCTGCGACCATTGACTCCGTGGACAGAGGGCCCCGCCACTGAACCAAGCGGTCGCCAGATTAATTTATTGCTTTATTTATACTTGAAACTATAACGAACGGAACAGGCAAAGTGGTTTTGTGCCCCTGCTTAAATGAAACTTTGAAACTGGTGTCAGTACAGTACTAAATGTTTTAAGGGCGTGGAATATCGCAAGCCGGTCTTAATTGGGCGTGCAAGACGCTGTGCCCAACTAAAGTGAACGTCGGAAACTCGGAACAGTTATGTCATGACGTGGTTTAATAACCACAATTACCTGTATCAGTTTCCAGTTTACATTTGCACCGACAATGCAACGATTTCTCCCTATTTATAAGACCGTTAAAGAGAAATTTGGGAAAATTTGTGAGATAAAAAAACCATGTGAAACATTTTATTTTATTTTTATTTTATTTTATCACGCCTGTTTCATGATGACGATTAATGTAAATCAAACGCTCACTCTTTCTATTTCTTTCTCTAGAATATAACCCTCAGCCTCTTCATACATACATACATATCGTCACGCCTGTCTTCCGTAGGGGTAGGCAGAGACCACAGATCTCCATTCGCTACGATCTCGGCACACCTTGCTTCGTCCACACTCATCCATCCTTCCCCTTACATTCATCGTAGCGAAACGACTTTCCGTTAGTCACTTGTCATCCTCGTGGGAATCAGGATGTGATGGGTGGCGAACCACGAAGTTAAAATCATTAAAATCCATCTGCTGTGATCTCAGCCCACTTTCTTTGTTTCATCCACATACAAGAATCAAAACATTATTATGAAGGCAAACGAGAATACGGTTTACTTGATGGTAAGTAATCAGCGCCATCCATAAATATCTGCAGAACTTAGAGCACTGCAGATGCATTGCCTTTTTATGGGTAGGAAGGCAAACGAGCTGGCGTGTTACCTGATGGGATACAATCACTAATACTATTCAACGACGCCAATAGACATGTATAGGAATGTAAATAATGGAAAGGAATGTATTTAATGGGTAAGAAAGAAGGATTATTAATGGAGTCAGGCGTTACTTTGCGGAAATCCATCACTATATGGACAGTCAAAAGTTTTACTTAGCTAAGATCCGCGACAAGCAAAACAATAACAGAAAATTAACAATGTGTGTTTTTCCGTTGGGTTAAGTGGATTTATTTGGAACATAAACCAAAAACTTACCGAAAATCGGCCTTCAATTCTGCACCCACCAACCACTATACAACACCAAACACACATTATCACTTTTCCATCTTGTAAATGACACGTGTTTCGCCCCAACACGAAGCATCCTCAGGTATAGTAGACTGACTGACTTTTCGGTTGTCTTCCGTGGAGGAGAGTTCACTCGTGGTGGGTGCAGAATTGATGGCCGATTTTCGGTAAGTTTTTGGTTTAAGTTCCAAATAAATCCACTCAACCCAACGGAAAAACACACATTGTTAATTTTCTGTTATTGTTTTGCTTGTCGCGGATCTTAGCTAAGTAAAACTTTTGACTGTCCATATAAGAAAGAAGGAAATAGAGACTTCGGTAAGGGTCTTTGTGTAGGGCTAGGAATGTAAAGTCATAAAAAGCTTGTATTTTTATTTATTTATTATTTAATTTACATTTTTATTTATTTGAAAGCGCAGGAGGGCCTTCTCCAGTATTCATCCTGATAAATCACTTTTGGCGCCGAAGCGCTGTCATATTTATTATTTAAATTATTTCATTTTATTTACTTAAAACATGTATAAAATGTTATCACGCTCCATCTTGTGAACAGTTTCGTAATAGTCGACTGATTTAGGATAATGCGACCAAATGCTTATGACCTTTCCTCAAGTGTAAATCCAGGTCATCCACAATGCCAGTGAATGTTGCCTTTGTTTGTATGGTTATAGCCGCTTGACTTGTTCGATATAATACTCGTATATTCTGACTACTTAAATGCATGTTCTAGGTTCAAGCCCTAATCGAAACTATAATAATACTAGCTTTTGCCTGCGGCTTCGCTCGCGTGGAATTTTAAATAATTATATTTTTTTTACTCAATAGTAAAATTATATTACGACAAAAATTACATAAAATCATTACAAATTGTAGCCTATATGTTATTCCCGTGTATAGCCTACATTACTGTAAAGTTTCATCCAAATCCGTCCAGTATTTTTTCGTGAAAGAGTAACAAACATACATCCATACTCACAAACTTTCGCATTTATAATATTAGTAGGAATGGGATATCAATAATTATCTTGAAGTTTAATGAAACTGAAAATAATTTAAGCGAAGAATATAATTTATTGCGTCTTCATTGTAATATAATAAATAGTCTGATGTTATCTTAGCCAATTCGGTTACGTTCATCTCATCTAAGGAATCTCATTAATGTCAAATGCGCAGGATCTAAGTAAATACCTTCCGCTAATAATACCGCTTAAATAAGCAGCTTAAGTGTTGAACGGGATTTGAAGTTGGAACCCATGACTTAGTTAATATTCTTTGTAACTAATATGACACAATGGCTCCTGTAAAGTTAACAATGATTTGTTTTCGTTAGTAATAATGAATACATTTTATTGAATATTTTGTGAAGCTAGCCATGCAGGTAGCGGAAGTATGAAGAATGAACGTAAAAACTCCAAGACCTTCGATGTTTTTTCACGGATAAATTCTTCGAGTTGTATTAAATGGCAAGCTAGCATCCGTACCTATTATCTTTAGCGTCTTACAATATTTTACGTAAAGTTAAGTAACTATGTGTGTATAAGTGGCGATCCAGTATGGTGAGTTTTCCCAAAATTTTCTCCATGCACCACTACTTAAGAGCTAACAGCAGCGTTGTTTCCGACATTGCAATCTTCAAAAAAGCATTATAATTATAATATCACGAAGACTGGTAAAGCATCTGCAATGTGTAATCCTCAAAATCAATTGGATCGTTTGTCAATCCAATTTTGTCTATGGGCGGCATTGATTGGATTGACAAAAGATCCAATTGATTTTAAGAATAGAAGGTTATACAAATTCGCAGTTTTGAACTTTCGTTTTCCAGATGTTCTTTTAGATTTTCCTTATATTTTTTTATTCGTAAACCTTCCCTATATTAAAGCGAACAAATTAAAAAAATATTCAAATCGGTCGAGCCGTTTTAGCGAGACTAACAAAATAGCTCTCCATTTTTATATATTATATATAAATATGTATTAACTATCGCAATTTGTATTAACGACGAGAAATCAGTTCAGTGGTGGGATTCCCCTCATCGGAATAAATATATGTATGGCCTCCAGATAGATACGAACAAGCAGAAATGGGGCAACCCTATTCTGTGCCAGAAACGGTACAGCAAATTATTGTATTGGATATTTCTTGTTCAGCTCATATATTCCATGCATGCTACACTGTCAGACACGACCATCGGAACGGAAGAACGAAGATTAAACCATCACGCTTCTCCAAGCCGTATTGATGGGGTGTCGAGACTCGGATTAAAAAATACATGTAGGCCATAATTATGTTTATCGTGTCGCCTGATGGAAAGCAATCAAGGCCACCCATAGACAACGACGACACCGCAGGAGTCACAGAAGCGTTGCCGGCCTTTTAGGTATGTGTGTATAGACTTGTTTTTATCTAATACAATAAATATATATATTTTTAAATACTACTAATGTTTTTAAATATTACTAGAATTCTTGCTATTCATTCCAATTAGGTTGTATTGACTTTATTTCAACTGAAACTTTCCGGATAGCTTATATTTTTAAGTATATTTTGAATTGATTATTGTATCGTTTTTTTTAGTTTGACTTATCAAACGCTTGTTAACATAATGATACAAAAACTGTCTGTATATGTTTGTTTTGACAGCAATTTTGTAAGCATATTTCGAAGTCGAATAATGTAAAGGTTTTACGAAGGAATTCAACCATTTGTATGTATTAAAAATATTTGAAAACATTGTGTATTGTAAATATTGTAATTCTCTTGAAACTACAAAGAGAGTTTTCATTTATATGCACGGACTTGAATTAGAATAGAGAAAAGTAATAATAGTCGAGTAAAATACAATAATGTGTGTTGTGATGTGCATGAAATAGTGCTAGCTTGTTTCTTAGGTACAAAGCGGCAATTGAATAGTAGTAGAGTCACGCTGCAGGCGAATACTTTGTCAAGAATGGCATAATATTTGTCTGTAGCATGAATGGGCCGGCTCGCACGGGGAAGTACCACACTCTTAGCTATCGCGCTTCGTCCGGTGAGCGGTTGAGTTCCCTTCCCCCTCCCCTTCCTCTCCCCAAGGAAAGCAATCAAAGGTATCGCTTCAGTAGTTAATAGTTAAGGGTACAATCCCCGCATCGGGATAAATATATCGACGCAAAAAAGCGAAAACGTAGTAAACCACAAAATGAAAACTTACCACACAAACCAAAAAAACTTAAGATTTCTGAAAACACTGTTCTGATCATTCAAAAATAGTGAGCTTCAACAATACAAAAATATTTTATTTCAATAACAAAATACTTTATTTAAGAGCCTCGGAACATTCGATGTAGTATTTTTTCTGATCCGAATATGCAATAAAATTTTTTTGACATCGATGTCATTTACAGTGTTTTCGCTTTTTTGTGTCGATACGTATGGGCAACAGCCAATGTATTCCAAGTCAAGGTGTCCCGCCAATTCGTCCTGAACAAGCGTAATGGGTTAATATGGATTGTTTCGTAAACGGGGACTTCCCGTGTCCAGCAGTGGAAAAAATATTCCGGTATTAAATTGAATTGTCTTCAGTTATAGCTGTTATCAAGGCGCGTACACCGTTGCCTCACAGATTCCACGACTCTACAATTAACAATGCACCACGAGGCGTGCTGTATCTAGTTCAAACGGCTTCTATCAAGTAGAGTTGGCAACTCTCACGTTTCCGGAAACCGGTTCATTTCACCCACAAACCTATACTGCACACCCAGACCGCATGACGTAAACGTGTGACTCATTAGAATTTACTTGCGCGACCACAGAGCGTACAATAGTTCTACTATAGAGGTGCCACGGAAGCGTTGACTCATTGATGGAAATAAGCGACCATTTCTCACTTTACTTTTGTATTTGTTTTAATGTTAATTTAGATGTTATGTCTGTCTGTATTTTTAACGAGATAAAAAGGCACAAGAGCAAGCGTATTGCTTGATGGAAAGCAATCAAAGCCGCTCTACAAATTTAAGTAATAATATAAGTAATACAATGCTGAAGTTTAAATATTAAGTCAAACGTCAGTATTGTAGAACCGTTGCCTGTATTTGAGTGATGTGTAGGCTTATTAATTTCTATCGGTTCGGAAATATCACTTAAGGTCACTGATTACACAAAGTGGTTGTACAGGGCTATCCTGCCTGCCGTGCAAGTTAATTTATTATTATAAAAACATAATCAATCATTAAAAAGAAGTAAACAATATTAATATATTATAACATTTAAATGCTAGGTTTATAATTTTTTTGGTATTTTCATATTATCAATGTACTAAAGAGTATATTGTCTGTGGTGAGGCGTGGCCCCAACATGACAGTTTGTGAATAAGTGAATTAATTAATAAAGTTATATGAAACATATATGGATTATGATCATTAAAATATTACAATCAACGCCTGACAGTATATGCAAAAAATCGCGTGAGGCACTAACCAACTATACCGCCAATTTCTTGGTTCTTGCTTCATTTTTTTATTATTTAATTTTGTTATCTGTGTCACTATTACACTCATAATGTATATAACATTAATCCATAATAAAATTATTTACGTTGTTTCTAGTTTAATATTGTCTTGTGACATTGTTTATTTACCCAAAAAAATAATTTAAAATAGTTCAGTTAATAAGGATGAAGCTAATCATCTACCCTTTAAGCATCATTAGAATTTATGGACAGCCGAAAGTTTTATTTAGCTAAGATCCGCGACAAGCAAAACAATAACAGAAAATTAATAATGTGTGTTTTTCCGTTGGGTTAAGTGCATTTATTTGGAACTTAAACCAAAAACTTACCGAAATTCGGCCATCAATTCTCCACCCACCAACCACTATACACAACACCAAACACACATTATCACTTTTCCATCTAGTAAACGACACGTATTTCGTCCCAACACGAGGCATCTTCAGGTATACTCTACAGAAGGCAACCAAAAAGTTAACATTCCGTGGTAAGTTTTTGGTTTAAGTTCCAAATAAATCTACTGTAGTAGTAAAACTTTTGACTGTGCATATAGTGATGGATTTCCGCAAAGTAACGCCTGACTCCATTAATAATCATTAGAATATTAATGTGAACATAATTTTTACAGCACAAACACTTTTAAACACAATGAATAGTTTTCTATTTTTATAAATGTTTATCTTTTATACCTATAGTAATATAAAACTATTATGGTAAAAAAAAATTGGTTGTAATTGAGCAGTTAGTTGTGAGGATAGTTTGTTTCAAATTTAATTTCTAATTCAATTCAATAATCTGTTTCGTAATCATTAGCAGTCTACTCCCACCCCCTGTGACTTGTCTATAATATATTATGCTCTGTGCGCCCGAAGCTTGTATTGAATGACAATATTGGTAACATTTAGAATGCAAATTCAGCAAATTATTAGGCATCTTGAAAAACCAGCTATGGAGTCATTGAATTAATAGGACATTTACACTTTTGTTTTTCTGATACTACAATGGCTTCACTGTATTAGCATTTATTTTGCTGACTATTATTGTGCTGACTTTTTTTTTTGATAGCAATTAGTTATAATTATTATGCCTGGTTTCTGCTAACTTATTACATAAGATTTCCAAATATAAAAATAAACAGTATATAACAGTTGTTGTGGGATAGGAAGGCAAACGAACAAGCGTGTCATCTAATACACAGCAAACAATCTATGAGTCTACAACAATATAGGCATTGCGGAAACCTTGTTGGCCTTAAAGAAATATCTAGGCTTGTTTTTGAGTCCGTATCACTCCTTTGTCTTCCGTTACGGTAGTATCATATCCCTATCATCCTGTCTAAATCCATCTTAACTTTCCTCTGCCTTTTCCTTTCTTCTCTATCCTTTCCCTTCTTCTCCGCCAATCCACGTCTGCCGTTCCAATGGGTGCTAGGGGCGAGCCTAGTCGCAAGCGTGCCGATCGTCCCGGGATCGGGCTACCCCGGGCACTATAGTGGCTGACTTCAGCATGCGGGGCTCTACTGGGGCTAAACTCAATCCTCCCTTGCTGCTCATGGGATTCACTATGACGAATTTTAATAGACCTAATTTGTTAAAAAATGACGGCGACGTGGTTCACCACCCGTCACGTCCTGATTCCCACGAGGGCGAGGAGCGACAAACGGAGAGCCATTTCGTTACGTTGAATGTAAGAGGACGGATGGATGAAAAGATGGATGAGTGTGGAGGAAGCAAGGAAGGAGCGCCGAGATCATAGAGGATGGAAATCTGTGGTCTCTACATACTCCAACGGGAGACAGGCGTGACGATATGTATGTTTTTGATAGTTTAATCGTTTTTGCACTGAAATAGCACCATAGATATCTGGAAATGTTTTCGCAGCGCGTGCGGTAATGGAGTTCAACGGCAGGAATGATTGCGAAATATAAAATAGTCGCATTACATCATGTCACGTCGTTATGACAGCATACTGATCATAACATCAAAGAAATATATTTACATATGCCACGATCTTCGTAATTTAATACAAATATTTAAATAAGTCATATAAATTCACTACACGACGGTAAAATTCAATTCAAATTACAATACTTACAGATGATTAATGGAGTCAGGCGTTACTTTGCGGGAATCCATTATAGTATGTACAGTTAGAACTTTTACTAACCGCCCACTGTAATGGCAAGACACTTAACTGTTGTCTTCCGTGGAGTCTACTATACCTGATGATGCCTCGTGTTGAGGCGAAACACGTGTCGTGTGCAGTCTGGAAAAGTGGTAGTGTATGTTTGGTGTTGTTGATAGTGGTTGGGAGGTGAAGAGTTGCTTACGGCCTTTTTTTCGATAAGATTTAGTTTAAGTTCCCCGTAAATCCACTTCTTCCAGTAGTAAGCACACATTATTATTGTTCTGTTTTTGTTTGCTTGTCGCGGATGCTTTTCACATACTTACAGATATTTTTTTATAGCAGAGCGGGCAAACGAGAATGCCGGTCGCCTGGTGGTGAGCGATCACCGCCGCCCATAGACATCCGCAACACCGGAGGCTTTGCAGATGTCGTAATCACGCGGAAACACCGCAGGTGGAGTCGTTCTAAATTTCCACAGTTTGTGGCAGAAAACTGCGACTAAATCGCACGGTGGTTGAAGGCCAGCCACCCAGGCGATGGGGATGGAATCTATTTTTGTGGCGCGGTGTAATGGATGGTGGAACTGTGCGACTGAGACGAGGAACAACTCCTCGGAGCATTCGCCGTTAATAATTCGATATATTACTCGATATTATATTAATATTTTAATATAATTCGATATTGGTTAAAGGTCGGCAACGCTTCCGCACTGTCTATGGCTCTGCGGATGTCTATGGGCGGCGTTGATTGCTTTTCATCAGATGACACGCTTGCTCGTTTGCCTTCCTCTACCATAAAAAAAAATTGTTCATAGATGTGACTAATAGATATGTTTACGTTCCATGATGCGGTTTTAGATGGGGCAAAATCTATTTGGACGTAATTAAAATAACAAAAGCAAATATATTATTTTTTCCTGCTTCTGAAACCTTCCATGACTCACGTAATAAGAATCTTAATCGAAGGTATCTTGTTATTAAAATGTTGTTACGCGATCATCATATGAACTCGCGAACAAATATACAAATTATTTTAATAGAAAGTAATTCAAATATAAAAGGAGAATACATTAGTATAATTATGTGGACAGTCAAACGTTTTACTTAGCTAAGATCCGCGACAAGCAAAACAATAAGAGAAAATTAATAATGTTAACATTATTAATTTTCTGTTATCGTTTTGCTTGTCGCGGATCTTAGCTAAGTACACATTAGGCTGTCCACATAGTGATGAATTTCCGTAAAGTAACGCCTGAGTCCATTAATAATTTTAAAAAAGACTAGCATAGCCGAACAAGCAAAACATTAACTAAACTTCATCGTATTGCTGTTCAAAATGTTTGGTTCAACATTATTAATTTTCTGTTATTGTTTTGCTTGTCGCGGATCTTAGGTATAAGTAAAACTTTTGACTGTCCACATAGTGATGGATTTCCGCAAAGTAACGCCTGCTCCATTAATAAATAGTATAATTATCATAACTACCAATTGTCTCAGTGGCTGCCGCCCAGAAAATTAGTAGTCGCGGTTTCCCGAGTTCATCTCTCAGCAAAACATGTAGAAAACAAAATCAAAGTAAAAAAATGACCAAAATCTCTAAGTAGGAACCGAATCTGCATGCTTTTTACAAGGTAATAGCTTCAGTTCCTGGTATTTAAAATATATTATTTAATGTATTGTATATATATTTATATTATGTATAGTATGAATATGTATGAATTTTTTTGTAATTATTATTATGTATATTTCGGCGTAGACGGTGGTTCTAATTAGAATGAATGCCCCGATTGAATTTCGACTTTTATACAAAAAATCAAAGGAAGTCAAACAAAGACAATACGCAGTGAACAAAGAATCTAAAAATAGATTTGCTTCAACATTGCAACAATATCTTTTTTAACAAGTAAATGAAATTACTTCAAAACAATTCATAAAATACAGGTCAATATTGAAATTACATTTTAGATAATTTTAGATAATTCTTAATAATTTATTTTGCACAAATTACTATTAATATACTTATTTTATATAAGCCAACATTATCCTTACATAATCTGCTAATAGATGGCGCCAAAATATATATAAAATAAGTTTCGTCTATTGCATATAATAATTAAATAATGATATTAATTTTAATATGCCGACATATACTAACTTGCCTTTATTGTATAGCCAAATCCGAAAAATGTTCTACTATGTTCCATCCAATTTCACCTCTTAGATGTCATAAACAATACCAACAATGAAATAAACAATACATTTGGATTTCATAAAACAAAAAAAATTCACAAATTTATATTCTTCCGAGACTGTTGTAATAATTATTCAAAGAAACATTAAATAATTGAAACGTACATAACTGCCATAGCAATCTTTGCATTGTTTGTGCTACAAAATGGGCAAAAAAATATATAGTTTATTTTTACGGATATCAAAAATGTCGGACATTAAAAAATACAAGATGTGGTGAGCATTGTATTCAAAGTTGAATGAATGTTCATTCACACACGAATAATAATGATGATGACATAATTGCGAATTCGTGTGTTTGAACAAATAAGACAATTAAAAGATAAGTATAGAATAAAAATAAGTAAAGAAAATTGTATAACAACCTCATAATACAGATTCTAATGCGGCCCGCGTTTTTATTTTAGTGTGTTAATAAAACCATTTTACTTATAACTTTTTATTTTCTAGTTTTAATTTTTTTTTCACCGAGTAAATGAGACTTGGAAAAACCTGTCAAATGAAACTAAAGTCCCTCGAGTTTGTGTAACGCTACTAAGTTGAAATTATGATGTACTGTCACGGGAACTCAATGTATGTACACAGTTTTATAGGAAATTACTAGAAGTAATTAAAGGAGTAATTAAAGTAATTAAATTGGGCCTCTGGAACTCAACCGCTCACTGGACGAAGCGCGGTAGCTAAGCTACCACACAGACGCCGGTTTTCGGGAGTGTGGTACTTCCCCGGGCGAGCCGGCCCATTCATGCAACACAAAAATAATCTACCATTCTTAACAAAGTATTCGCCTGCAGCGTGGCTATACTAATCTAAAATCCTTAGAAAATTCTATATTACTCAGCTGACTATTGAGAATCAATTAAAACAGCACTTTTTTATGCAAATTAATAACTGTCGTCATGAGGCCATTTATCTATCACTATAAATTGTATTTTATCACGCTTCCATTTAACTGCAATCAATAAATACCAACTCATCACGAATTGTAAAATTATAAGCAACCACGTGAAACATAAAATCAAAATGTATTCCTTTTATTTATTAATTAAAAAAACTCGGGTCATCTTTGCTTAGCCGCATGTCTGGTAGTTATGGTATGGTACACGAGTACGCGACTCCGGCCTCCCGAGCTACTACCGTATCACTCCTTGTCTTCCGTTGCGGTAGTATCATATCCCTCTCATGCTGCCTAAGCACATCTTTCCTTTCCCTTCTTTCTCTATCCTTTTCCCTTACTCTCCGCCAATCCACGATCTGCCGTGCTAAAGGATGCGTGGCTAGGGGCGAGCTTAGTCGCAAGCGTGCCGACCACCTCGGGATCGGGCTCCTCCGGGTACTGTAGTGCCTTGTCTCGGCATGCGAGGCTCTGCTGGAGCTGATCTCCGTCCTCCCTTGCTCGTGTGATTCACTATGACGAATTTTAATAAACCTAATTTGCTAAAAAATGTTGGCGACGTGGTTCGCCACCCATCACATGCATACCCACGAAGGCGAGAAGCGATTCACAGAGAGCCGTTTTGCTACGATGAATGTGAGAGGAAGGATGGATGAGTGTGGAGGAAGCAAGGAAGGTGTGCTAAGATCGTAGCTGATGGAGATCTGTGGTCTCTGCCTACCCCAACGAGAAACAGGCGTGACGATATGTATGAATTTATGTAAAATGTTAACTGAGTAATTAAAAAAGCAAAAGACGACCATACAAATCAGTGGGGGGGCACTCTATAGGCGGCAACTATAGAGTGCGTGTGATAATATCCCCACATTGAAATAAATATGGGCAATAGATGATAATATGGGTAAAATGAGTATGGCCTGTAGATATTTATTCTGAGTCTGGTTACCCCCCCCCAATCCGTAAAAGCGTGTTGGGTTAATGTATGGCCCTCTCCATTTTTGGAGGAACAAACACGCTTTACAAATACGTGTTGGGGGGGTGTAGTAGGTGTACTCAGCAATAGGAAATACTATATGTTTTTTATTTTATCAAGAAGGAAAACAACAAAATTGAAGGTTATTTTTAGTTTATTAATTGGTCGGACAGCAGATTGGTTGGTTACAACTGTAAATTTTAGCATCTAAATAATTTATTCGTCATTTTATATATTTTCTACTAGTTTATTTAATAAAACATATGAATTAGTAATTATATGATTGCATTTTTATTAATTACGTTTACTGCATAATGGGAGTAGTTTTATTAAAATTAAAACAATAAATTATTTATTTATTTATTAAGCATTAAAACAAGTTACAGTCTTAAAGAATAATATATTATACATATAATATAAACTTAACACCCGGACTATAACTCTTTAAATTGCACATGCGCACAGCATGGCTACATTTTGACAATAGGGTTACTTAAGTTATAATGAAATACTATAAAATTGAACAGATTATTAATTTTATCTGTGTCAATATTAAAAAAATAAGAAATATAAAAAAGAAAGAAGAATAATAATAATTTTGTGATCTATCGGCAGCCAAAGATATCACGGAGTGATTGCTTTAATTGGTATATTTCGATATTGAAAATATCGAACTTTTTGTACCGTGGTCAATAAATACATTATTTTATTGGCGATAAATGCGTATCATGGAATTATAATGGGATATACTGTTTGGATAAGATGTAATAAGATCAAAGCTGAAGGTTTGCAATCGGTTTTAAATAGAAGTATTTCTTTTAAGTCTTCGGATGTAATTGCTGTATGTCTATTTATCCCAAAGACGTGGAATCTTCTTTCTTCTCTTCTAAATTCTTATTCAACCGTATCGTAAAAATGTACCGTTGAATGAAGAATCGGATGAGGTAATAATGTCTTATGTTTTTACGAACACGCAGCCAGTTTCATAATGAAACTAGAGCTTGCACTTCTGATATTCCTAAGAAGGGGCAATCGAAGCAGAATCGGTTAAAATAACGTCATGAAGGAAGCAGGGTAATTGCGTCAACAACTTGCGAATAGGTAGACCCTTAAATTTTATTTATATTTATTGATGAATTACGCAGTCTCGCAATTTTCTGTACTCTCATTTAATACATTTTAAACCTTACAGTTTAGAACTTAAGAGTATGTTTTCAACGCGTTACCCACAGACGGAAACAATGTAGTACTCGAGATCAAGCGAACAAAATAGTAGGTGCACAACCTTTCCCAACAAAACCGGTCCAAACTGCGTCGGCGATTAGAGCGGTCCCTTTGATTTAATAAATAGATTAACTTATTTAACTTACCGCTTGCTGTTACAGGTAACCGTGTTGAAATTTGGATTTAAATTAATTATGTTATATTCAAAATTCGCACTTAATGTAATTAAAAAAAATAAATGAAAAATAGCAACACAAACATACACAAAAAAATATTTTAAAAAGCATGTGGACAGTCAGAACTTTTACTCGGCTAAGATCCGCGACAAGCAAACAAAAATAGAAAAATAATAATGTGCGTTTTTACTGAAATAAGTGGATTTACGGGGAATTTAAACTAAATTTTACCGAAAAAACAGCCGTCAACAACTCTCCACTTCCCGACCATTATTAACAACACCAATACCAAATACACACCACGACAAAACCGACTTAACGGTTGTCTTCCGTAGAGTCTACTATACCTGATGATACCTGGTGTGCAATGTGGAAAAGTGGTGTTGTGTGTTTGTTGTTGATGTTGTTAATAGTGGTTGGGAAGTGGAGAGTTGCTGACGGCCGTTTTTTCGTTAAGATATAGTTTAAGTTCCCCATAAATTCACTTATTCTAGTAAGAAACACACATTTTTATTTTTCTATTTTTTGTTTGCTTGTGGCGGATCTTAGCTAAGTAAAAGTTCTGACTGTCCACATAGTAATGGATTTCCGCAAAGTAACGCCTGACTCCGCTAATAATTCAAGAAGAAAGAAAAAAAATTGTAAAGATTTTATAGTAGTTATTTGTTTTATAGTAGTTGTAGCACAAAAAAAAATGTATAATAGGTCATCATATTAACACCACTGTTAATTATCAATTAATCAATCAACAGCATACGGCAGTGCATTGGTGGACACAAGACTTAGAAAAGCTCCAAGAAGCGCTACTTAACCCGATCTTCGGATTCACGCATCTATTTTCTGCCGCCCTGCGCTGATCGTCGCACCATCTAACCAGAGGGCGTTCCACACTATTTTTGCCAAGACGTGATCTCCACTCTAGCACTCGTCTACTCCAGCGGTCGTCGGTTCTCCGACAAACGTGACCAGTCCATTGCGGTTTCAATTTGTTAACTAGGAAAATTATCTCGGTGACTTTGGTTTTCCGGTGGATTTCTTCATTCCGAACCAGAGAACCTGACACACTAATCGAAGACTGAGTTATATATTATTTCTTCTCTTCGATGGCAATTAGACTAACTATTATGCCAGTGTCAATTAAAATACAGCAATATCAAACCTCTTGAATTGTAACTAGTTAGCTTGTCACGTTATGTCTTGATAAAATGGTGGCTATTTTACTAAAACCTTCTATGGACTTTTTCAGTCAACTTAAAAAGTCACGATACACACATTTCTTTCATATCACTTCACTTATACGCCTTAATCGAACTATATTGTATAATACACCACCACAATTAAACAATATAACTGACAATAATATATATGAAAATGAAATAAAAACACAACGTCACTGATGTAAGTTAGCGGGAAAAGTCCCGTATTATATATGTGTCTATTCTTTGATGACTCTTAAGTGCAAGACTGCATTGATTTCTTTCACTTGGTTGTTTACTTTTTGTGATCTTCTTAGCTAGATGTGTCCCTCTTTCTCCATCATCTTTCAAATAATAATATTATTAAACTCTTAATTTGTTGAAATATAAGTAAATACCTACAGAAGAATAATAAATACTATATTTTATTCGATAAAATGCCGTCGCCGACCCTTAGGCGTTTAAAACTTCGTTGTAAGGAACTGCGAGCCATTTTAAACGAGGAAAAGTATTTAAAATTCGCAAAGAGCTCTACAGTCGCATTACTGTACCGAAGAGATTCTTGAAAACAGTTTTTTACTAGAACTCGGAAATCAACTTTTTGGAAATATTTTTGAAAAAACAAAGAAAATAATGCCATTCGCTTAACTGATATAGTAGACGCCCATACCTCAGACCCTGAAGACAAAATCTTCGACCAGTTTTTCCTACCCGTACTCTCTTACGGTGCTGAAACGTGGAAATTGACAGTCCATCCACTTCACAAGCTCAGAGTTTTTCAGGGAGCCGTGGAGAGAGCTATGCTGGGAGCTTCTCTAGTGAATATGTTTTGGAATGAAGAAATCCACCAGACAATTAAAATTACGACATAGTCTTCCGAATTAGCAAACTATAGTGGCAATGGGCTGGTCACGTTTATCGGAAATCCGACAACAGTTAGAGCAGACGACTGCTGCGATGGAGACCGCATCTTGGCAAACGTAGGTGCTGGCGGAAATTGGATGCGTGTAGCCGAAAATTGTGATGGCTTACGCGTTAGGGGAAACCTAACTCCAACAGTGGAATGCCGCCCTCTGATGATCATGAAGATGGTAAAGGATGCAATCATAGTAGTGGTAGAGCCACGCTGCATATGAATACTTTGACAATAAAGGCATATTATTTGTCTCTAGCACAAATGGGCCGGCTCACCCGGGGAAGTACCACACTCCCGCAGAAACCAGTGTATGAGTTACCGCGCTTCGTCCGGTGACCGGACGAGTTCCAGAGGCCCTACCCCTTCCCCTCCATGGAAAGCAATTCCCATCAAGTCGTTTGCCTTCCTATCCCATAAACAAGAAAAATATTTGCGTCTGAATTATCACGTAGTGTATTCTGCAGATTAGATGTACGAATGATGGAATATTCAATAGTATTTCTTTCATAATATTTATTCAATATAAAAATGTGGTTATTTAAATACTCAAAATCATAACAGCCTGTCAGGTAAATTACAAATATTACGTTAATTAATAATGTGTATGATTGAACAATAAGTATTAATTATACAATTACTTTTTTATTTAACCATTTCGCAATGTGCTATTTTCCTATTAACACGGGCAATTTTCGAGGTTGGCGGAATCGTACGTACTTGCTATAACGACGATAGCATACAAATACCGGAAAAGTACGATAATCGGCGTCTCTACAAGAATATTGTACTAAATTAAAAATATAAATTTGGTAATAAATTTTTTATTCCGAGTATTCTGGAAACCCCCCCAATCTGCATTTCCGTTTCTGCCCTTTCCTTTCTTCGCTATCCTTTCCCTTCATCTCCGCCAATCCACGGTCTGCCGTGCCAAAGGATGCGTGGCTAAGGGCGAGCTTAGTCGCAACCGTCCCGGGATCGGACTCCCCCGGAGATGGAGAGCCGTTTTCGTTAAAATATATAAAAAAAAATTATACACTGATAAAAAAAACATACATACGGGAATATACGGTCTTCGACGCGAAAAGGTTAATTATGGTTATGGAAATCTTTGTAGTGATATTCATAAATTCATTATGAATATCACTACAAAGATTTCCAGATACAAAAATATGCTAGATACAAAAATATATGTATACATAAAAAAGGATAGAGTGTGTGTTATTATTATTTATTTCAATATTTACAAATATGGTTAACAATATTAGTTATCTCTTAAATATATGCTATTAGAGAATAAATTAAATTATTTATATATATAAAAAAAAACAAAGAAAAACTAAGTACAAATCGTGACATATCGAACATTTTAAAAATTTAAAGAATCAATTGAATATAATAATAGTATTATATTTTTAAGAAACTTATAGAAAAATTAAACGCAAATATTCGTTTTCTAAAAAACGACAAAAAATATTGAAGGTAACATCCGCTTATGAAATCTATTAAATCTCAAGCAGCGCAACAACTTAATTGATTGATCACTTAAATTTGGTCATAAAAGTAACATAATTGAATTATTAATTCAATTAAACTCACCCGTTCCGATTATAAAATGAATGTTCTCACAAAACTCTTATCCATGTCACTATCGAGTTCACAGACGTCAAAATGTCGGGAGTAACGCGTACTAACTACCCGACAGTCGGTATCGCACTGCAAGCCGAGAGTGCGATTTGCGAAACTGCGCCCGCGCAGAACACCGGCCTAGCTTAGAAGGCCTATCATTAGGTGCGATCTGCATCAACAAAGTTAGCTATTTAGCAAATATATTTTATTGACCATACATTAACATTTTAATACCAGTTAGCATTTGACACGAATTTTCTCACTTAACCAGACTTTTGACTTAAATGATATGAAATGTTTAATGTTGACCTAATTACTTCAGAGGTGAAGTACCAGCTTACGTAGTCAATTTTTGTTCTAATTAAATTTTACATTAATTTTTAATTAATTCTTCTTTCAGTTACTCAGTAACAGATATCGCTAATTACTTATTTATTTCTTTTGTTTTGAAATATTCTAATACACATGGAATATTGTGGTCGACTAAAAAGTTCAACTGATCGCCGGTGTAGTCTTATTTTACCAATTGCGTATACATTATTATGATCCTTCGAGCCGGATATAAAATATAATCATAATTAATTTTATACTCACAATCTTTGGTCCTGCGTTGGAAACTGAGCGATGGCGTACACATAACAACGACGAGCTATATGAGCTGTACAATGAGCCGAACGTCATCAAAACCGTTAAGATTGGACGCCTTCGTTGGGCTGGGCACGTGGTACGAATGAACGAGGCTAGAGTACCCAAACGCCTACTCGACAGCAAACCAGATGGTAGTAGAAGCCGCGGAAGGCCTAGGCTCAGATGGCTAGATGGAGTCGAGGACGACTTAAAGGCAATCGGTGTGAGGGGCTGGAGGGAAAAAGCTAAACGAAGATCCGACTGGAAAAATTTACTGGACCAGGCTAAGGCCCACCCGCGTCTGTAATGCCTTGATGATCTGGATTAGTGGTGATCCTTTTTTCAATGCACCGTCACTACCTTAGTGGTTCTTCCGAACCAATGTGACACTGAAACCTTTAAAAAATAAGCTCACACATATGTTATTAATGGAGTCAGGCGTTACTTTGCGGAAATCCATCACTATATGGACAGTCAAAAGTTTTACTTAGCTAAGATCCGCGACAAGCAAAACAATAACAAAAAATTAATAATGTGTGTTTTTCCGTTGGGTTAAGTGGATTTATTTGGAACTTAAAAGACTTTTCGGTTGTCTTCCGTACAGTCTACTATACCTGAAGAAGCCTCGTGTTGGGGCGAAATACGCGTCGTTTACAAGATGGAAAAGTGATAATGTGTGTTTGGTGTTGTGTATAAGGGTGGTTGTTGGGTGGAGAATTGATGGCCGATTTTCGATAAGTTTTTTGGTTTAAGTTCCAAATAAATCCACTTAACCCATCGGAAAAACACACATTATTAATTTTCTGTTATTGTTTTGCTTGTCGCGGATCTTAGCTAAGTAAAACTTTTGACTGTCCATGTATCAATTTTTTTTTGTATTTCTATTTATTTCATCGTCATATAAATAATTTATACATTAGTCGCTTTAGTTATATGAAACAAACCTGTAATATCCCACAAGATCTAAACATTTTATACAATTTTTCTCAATGCTTACAAAACTTTACAAGATTAAAATCTTGTATGTTTTCTTATCAAAACATATTTTAAATGGCTTCGATGTTCTTATTGTAACTACGATGGCTAACGAGGTAAAAAATCGCTCAAAAGAATAAACAGAAATAAAATATTTTATCGTTTTTAAAGGTCATGGCAGACAGTAATTATTTTTAACGGGTGTTAATTTTTTTTCTATGGAAAAGGAAGGCAAACGAGCAAGAGTGTCATCATGATGATGGAAAGCAATCAACGCTTTTGGTTATGGGCTGTTATGGACATGTGGACAGTCAAAAGTTTTACTTAGCTAAGATCCGCGACAAGAAAAACAATAACAGAAAATTAATAATGTGTGTTTTTCCGCTGGATGAAGTGGATTGATTTGGAACTTAAACCAAAAACTTACCGAAAATCGGCCATCAAACTTCTCGGTCTTCTCACTTTTCGGTTGTCTTCCGTAGAGTCTACTGCACCTGAAGATGCCTCGTGTTGGGGCGAAACACGTGTCGTTTACACGGTGGAAAAGTGGTAGTGTGTATTTGGTGTTGTGTATAGTGGTTGGTGGGTGGAGAATTGATGGCTGTATTTCGGTAAGTTTTTGGTTTAAGTTTCAAATAAATCCACTTCATCCAGCAGAAAAACACACATTATTAATTTTCTGTTATTGTTTTGCTTGTCGCGGATCTTAGTTAAGTAAAACTTTTGACTGTCCACATAGTTATGGATTTCCGCAAAGTAATGCCTGATTCTATTAATTATCTGTTATGGACAGTCAAACTTATTATATAGTAAATTTGTCAATCTTTGTAATGGATGTCCGCAAAGTAATACCCGACTCAACCAATTATCATATCATTATAGGTTTGTATTTAAAGGATTGTAATGTCGTATCGCTTTAGAAATACTGAAGGTAGGTATTCAAACATATTGTTGGTGTGTGGAAAGAAGTTTCGGAAAAAATGGACCACTAGTAAGTTCCGTATACATTGCTAAAATATTCATTTAATCCCGATGAAATTTCGGTGAGTTGTTTCTGGCATAATAAAGATAGATTTCGTATTAGTACAATCACTTTAGAAGCGCAGAAGTTTTAAATAGCTCTGATTTATAAAATATAATTCGTGTTTTTGTTTTTGTACACTAAAACCTTTTATGTAGCATTGCAGGCTTGTGTAACATTTAATAATTTATAACGAAATCAAATTGTTTGAAACGTATTATTTAAGCAAGCGATAGACAAACAAGCAAGGTGACCTACGGTAATAGTAGCGACACATATAGTTTCCATAGTAGCACACTTAAGTATGGACGTTAATAATGTTATAGTATATGAATAATAGAGGGAACGAACTAATTGCTTAACGGTTGTCTTCCGTAGAGTCTACTATACCTGATGATGCCTCGTGTACAGGCGAAACACGTGTCGTGTACATCGTGGAGGAGTGGTGGTGTGTGTTTGGTGTTGGTTTTGATGATTGTGGTTGGGAAGTGAAGAGGTGCTGACGGCCGTTTTTTCGGTAAGATTTAAGATGATTAATGGAGTCAGGCGTTCAATATCAGCCCGCGGCAGTCCACTGCTGGACATAGGCCTCACCCAAGGCGCGCCACCTAGCCCGATCTTCGGCTACACGCATCCAGTCTCTGCCAGCCGCCTTGCGCAGATCGTCGCTCCATCTAGCAGGAGGCGTCAGTCAGGCAGTCAGGCGTTACTTTGCGGAAATCCATTACTATGGATGACTTAACGGTTGTCTTCCATAGAATCAACTATACCTGAAGATGCCTCGTGTTGAGGTGAAACGCGTGTCGTTTGCAAGGTGGGAAAGCGGTAGTGCGTGTTTGGTGTTGTGTGTAGTGGTTGGTGGGTGGAGAGTTGTTGACGGCAATTTTTGGTAAGTTTAGTTTTAAGTTCCAGGTAAATCCACTTCATCCAGCACGAAAACACACATTATTAATCTTCTGTTGTTGATTGCTTGTCGCGGATCTTAGCTAAGTAAAAGTTTTGACTGTCCACACGGTAAGATTGAGTTTAAGTTCCATGTAATTCCACTTCTTACAGTGAAAATTACACATTATTATTTTTCTATTTTTGTTTGCTTTTCGCGGATCTTAGCGAAGTATAAATTATGTCCACGGGACGAACTAAAGTATGAGAGGGTGAGAAGGAAATTAATGTAGGGAAAAAGAATCCCGCTTTCGGCTCCCGGCACACGCCTTACGAAATCTGATATCGCAGAAATTGCTACCACATGACATGACATGATTTTACGTATGTATGTTACTTCCCTGATCGAATCGGCTCATGCATGCTACCATTCCTCTACCATTATTGATATAATAAAACAAAAAGTATTTAAATATAGCAAACATACACGAAACAAATTTGGCGAAAAAAATAATAAGAAAGTAACTTGTTTTACCGGTTGTGATGGAGTCTCAATATGGGAAGCTATAAAAAGTTTTCTCAAAACCTTTAGTGCTCGATTCGCAGGCCTTCAATTATTGCTCGTTAATTACTAGTGTTGTGCTATGCATGTAACCATTTATCGAAATGTATTGTTGCGTAACACATACATGGAAAATCATTTTTTTTTATAAAACCATTAAAACATCATTTTGAAATCCAAAATCCCTCTCAAGCGAGCAATTATAACTTTTAAAAATAAATTGACTAAACGTCCGTCAAAGCGTGACAAGAACAGTTCATAGATAACAGCTGTGTGCGGAAAAGAGACAGGACGATGTCTAAAAGTCTATACATGGCTGGAACATTTCGAATTTTGGAATGCTAGAACATTCGATCGTTTTATTATTTTTTACCAATATAAAGGGGCGACGGTGCGTCGAAAGGGAGAAATCGAAAGAAAATAGGAGAAGGGAAGAGGTGGAAGTAACTAAAGGTAAATAGAAGTGAAACTAGTGTCCGATTTATTTTTCTGATCCCCGAACCCCAGCTCGTAACAGTATTATGAAAATTCATTTTGAATTCTTTATTTTGTTCTTATCAGAAATATTATTTGCATGGATATATGTATATAATGTTATTAATTTATTTGTTTTATATATTAAAAAGCTGAAATAAAAAGCTTTGATGTGTTGTTTTGTAAAGAGTTTTTATTTTATTAAAACATAAAAAATATTTTATATAATTTTAAACTTCAAATAATATATTTTTAATTGTAATGAAAAACAATATTAAAAGCGATTATTTATCTTAACCTGAATATTAAGCCATTATAGGTCTCTGAGGTACAAAAAGCAATTATGAGATTGAAGCGCCACAAATCTCCTGACATCGATCAGAAATCTGGAAGCATGGAGGAGTGGTAGTTCCAGCAAAACTCTTCGAGCTCATGAAAATAATTTGGGAAACAACCTACCGAATGGAACGTAAGGGATTATCCGTCCCATTCGCAATAAAGGTTGCAAGAAGATGTGTGAAAACCAAACGTTATAGGGGAATCCCTTTCTCTGTTATCAAATATTGAGCTATTCTCTTTGCTCAGAAAATATAACTTATGTATTTACTTATGTAATGATTGTGAATTATATTCCGGAAATATCAGAAACCCCAGCATATTAATAAGTGATCATATTCCGAAAAAAAAAATTGTTATGCTATGTATGTAAAAGTACGTAGTAAATTTAGAGAATTTATAAAGATTTCAATCTATTACAAGGATAACGGTTGCGATGTTCTAAACAATTAGCATTACAGAGAATGATACTGAGAATAATAATTTCTTAATTAAAATTTGCAGTATAATTAACCCTTCTTTGCATAATGGTGGAAATTTCCATCATAACACTGAATGCCCAAAAATTATATAAAAGAACAAGTTCACTTCAAGTTGATCGTGTCTGGATACCTTTTTAATGTCCATTGCATAAAAAGAAACATAGCTGTCAAAAATAAGCAAGTGTCACTATCACTAAAACGAGCTTGAAGTTATCATTCCACTATTTGTTGTAATTGCAATAAACGTATTTTATTTTATTATATTATATTTTACAATTTCTTATAATAAAAATAATAATTCTTTAGTTAATTATGATAAAGAATAAAATATATCTAATGATATCCTCTGTTATTTCTATTTAGTACTAAGCCAATGATCTTACTTTGCATGATAATGGTAATTTCTATCATATGGTTTTTTACTAAATTTATATTATAAATATATACTAAGATTTTTTTAACCATTTTTCCTTTAATTTTAAACATGAATTATGTCACCTTGATTTATTTCACCAATAAAGAAAAAATCATGCAAAGAAGGGTTAAGAATTTCTTATTCTGCTTATTGTCATAAGCTTTTGCTTTTGTAATTAATGTTATATTAGTTAGTATCTGATTATAATCTACTGTATTATTATCATATATTATAATAATATTAATTTATTAAGAAAATGATTACGGATTGAAAACCTACTGACCTAAAAGATTCAATTAATAGATGCCATTTATCAAAGAAGATTACCTGATTAATATAATTAAAGTAAATTAATTAATTCCATTGTTATTGTGCTTTTGTATTTAATTTTACACTTTACGCGTTTTTGTACTTAATTTTACACTTGTTGATTTTTATTATAATGACATTTTATTAGATTTTATATTTTATCATTATCAGTCAAGCTGATTATGAAGATTAGAAGCCATATTATAAGTAATATGGGAAAGCTTGGGCACATGATAGATGTTCATCATAAGGTATCAACGCACTCCATTTAATCCAATTTTCAGCTTCATACACCGAGTTTCTGCCAGCTTTGCGAAGATCAGAATCATCCCATACTACGTATGCTAAGATGCGGTCTCGCCTCCGGCACTCATATACTCCAGCGATTGTCATTTCGCTGATAGACGGGTCCAGCCCGTTGCCATTTCAGTTTGCTAAATCGGAGAGCAATTTTGGTGACTTCTGATAGTTGTACTGTAATGTTGTACCGTTCTTTATCTTTGTATACAGCGTTGATACTGATTATTTTTGAGTGATCGGATACAATTTTTTTTTGAAATCTTAAGTTTTTTGGGTATGGTGGTAAGTTTTCATTTTGTCGTTTACTGCGTTCTCGCTTTTTTACGTCGATATATTTCATGCCAATTCATACATTCTGTGTTTGACTTTATCAGTACATAGATTTAAAAACTGATGAGTCTTATAACCTTAGCTTATCGATAGCTCCATCACTCCATTGACTAGGCCAACTAAATGCGTTGGCTTAGTACATATTTATGGCGGGAAATTAGAATCCACTTCTCGTACAAATTGTAAGCTTTGCATAAGGTTTCCAATCTTAGTGGTCGACTGGCCGTGAAGCGTTTCCGACAATGAATATTTGTTTTCGAATCAGTCGAAAAACATTATTGAAAATACCTTTCATTTTTTGTGGTTTATTCTCATGTAACTATTCTTTGTGTATTTCCTTATAAAAGAATACTAGCAATGTTTTAATATTACTAGAATTCTTGATAATCATTCCAACTAAGTTAATAATGCTCGCGCTAGGATATAGTTCACATAATAACAGTCCAGTGGAAGACACGAATTCACGACGTTCCGATCGTAAAACCGAGGCTTACCGACTAAGCTATATAATTATATAAAATATTTAAAGCAGCAATATCTTTTATATAATTATTAATAGTAATAATATTCTCAGAAAAAAATATAATTTAAATAAATTTGTGTGTTTTTTTGTCAATAATTTGTTTCTATATATACGTAATCCTTATTAGAAAAACCCATTGAAGTAAATAATCAACTATTGGAGTTTTTTTTTTAACAGCCCATATATGTGCCACTGGTTAGCACGGGCCTATCCATTTCTGGAGGAACGGATGTTAACCCACCACGCTTGTCCAATGCGAATTGGCGGGGTTACCAGATACAGAATAAATATTTGTAAACCATACATATATTAAATCCGATGCGGAGATCGAACTCGCGACCATGACTCTGCGGGCGGAAGGCCCCGCCACTAAACCAATTGGTCGTCAACCATTGGAGTCGCGACAGTATATTTATCTGCTTAAAGGAATGTCTTTCAAAACATCCAGACAACGAGACTAACTTAATAGACGTGTGAACATGACTTGGAGAAAATTCTGGAGCTATAAAGATATATTAAAAATCAACATTACCTGTAAGATTAAGAAAGAAAATCTAAGATATATGTCTTCTTCCTTATCTCTCTCTCTATCTCGTTCATTACATACACTAAAAGAAAAATTGAACTTGCCAGAGCGCCATGAAAGAAGCACCAAGTGTGCTTCTTTCATGGCTGTCTAGCAAGTTTAAAATATTCTAACACAGAGGTTAATATTCGTGTAGCTTACATAATTTTATATTTTCCAGTCTGGCCACTTAACTGTTATCTTTTCACTTTCTACCGATACAAATAAGCGTAGTGTGTTTCAAGTGTTTATTTAATTTGTATACACTATCGATAAAAATGTGTATGTCGTTGGCACATCACTAACGGCCGCCCGTATACGGCTCGCACGTCCCAGTTGCCGATTCACCTTATTCCGTGTTCAGCAACTTGAGGGAGAAATTGTCATCTGTCGAAGGGGAATTACGTTGGTCGTTGATTTTTGCGGAATAACAACTTTTGGATAGAAGTATTTTTTTAAGACTATCCATATTGGTAATGAATAAACCTTACTGAATATTAAAACGTAATTCTAAATAATGACGAACACAACACTCGTGACAGACACTAACATGTTACGAAGATTAAACAGATCGGGAAATTTAATTATTTTTAACAGCCCATATATGTCCCACTGCTGAGCACGGGCCTCTCCATTTCTGGAGGAACGGACGTCAATCCAACACGCTTGTCCAATGCGGATTGACGGGGCTACCAGACTCGGAATGAATATTTGTAATCCATACATATATTTCTTCCGATGCAGGGATCGAACTTGCGACCATTGACTCCGCAGGCGGAGAGCCCCGCCACTGAGCCAATTTGTAAAAGGTTAAATATTTTATCCGAATCGTATTACACTATCGTAGTATAACAATATCTTAGAATGTACAAATTCATTATTATTTTTCGTATTTTTGTGGTACAATTTATACCTACGAATGAAGCGGTAATTGAAACACGGCACTGGGATATGAAATATTAATATTTTTTAAAGATGTAAAATTTGTAAGCAAACCTTGAACAGAAGAATATAGGCGCTCGAGCAAGCGTGTTCCTAAATGAAAAATAATCAACAACGCCTATACCACCATAGGTAACGCATTTGTAATGCGAATGGGTTGTCCGCATTTGAATTAATATGAGTAGGCTTGTTTTTTGAAAATAGGCCTTAAAATAGGTCTTAAATCGAGTAATCATTATTTATCAATTAAAAATTTAAGTACCGATTTTAAATCCAATTTAGGAATCGTTGGCTTAATTATCAGAATTAGTAACTTGTCTCCTACTCTTCTACTTCGTAACATTTTTTTCACTTCTCATTTTTGATGCCATCAAATGGATAATCTTAAAACGTATCCGATGGAATATTTCGGATTTACCTCAAAAAATATTGCTTTTTATAATTAAAGTAAGTATAATTTCATGATATCTAGCGATAGAGCACGGCTGCAGGGAAACTTTGATAGCAAAGAAAAGATATTCATATTGCTTAATTAATTAATTTTGCACTGCTAAATTTTTTTTTCTTTTGTATATTTAGACAGTAGAAGTATTATTGATATACTACTATTAAAAGAAAGTGTGTCAAATACATTTTTTCTTCATTATAAACTACATATAAAATATATACTTATAATATTATTATACTTCACATAAACTACAAGTTTAAATATAAGTAGATATATAGAATATAAGAGTGTAAATATAGTTTTTGAATAGAGCCTATCACATTGGATTTTAATTGTTTTCAAGAACTTATGTAAAGGGGGGCACGGATTGTTTCCGTGACTTGACATATACACCGTGACTTTTTAATTACCCGAGAAAACTAAAATTCGCGTTTGTAAAAATATTTATGTTAGTAAGTAACATATATGGACAGTCAAAAGTTTTACTTAGCTAAGATCCGCGACAAGCAAAACAATAACATAATTCTGTTATTGTTTTGCTTGTCGCGGATCTTAGCTAAGTAAAACTTTTGACTGTTCATATAGTGATGGATTTCCGCAAAGTAACGCCTGACTCCATTAATAATTAGTAAGTAACATTCAAATATTATAGTGTTCATACAAAAATATTGTTTTATGGGACTTCAAAGAAATCCTGTAAATATTACGCGACCAAATTAGGTTGGTTTGGGTGCAGTTCATATTGGAATGATAATGATGTCTATTTGAATTAGCAATATTTTTTGTTGTATAATTTTTGGTGGATATTAAGGACATTTTAAATAAATATTTCATAAAAATAAATTAATGTATATCGATAACTGACTATATTATTTAATTTTCTCGGGTAATTAAAAAGACACGGTGTATACAACAGAAACAAACACGCTATACTTTTTTGTCTGCACCACCTAGAAGTAGGAACTAAATCGAGATTGAAGCTTTGTAAAAAATATTACAAGCTAACCTGGAACATTAATTATTAGTTATTAGTGCATTAGCTTATAAATTTTTTAAATCCATAAAGTTCATATATTCGTACACTCATTACATTAAAAATTCTAATAGTTTAAAACAGAGTCTAAGATAAGTATATTTGTTACTATGTAACTTGTATATAACCAAGCTTAGGGGGCCGTGAGCATTTCACTTTGTGCAGTAAGGAGGCTTGAAAAAGAAAACTTTGAGAACCTCTGGGGTCTAACACAATCTATATAATCAAAACTCATACCAATTCAAACGTATCGAGGTATAAGAACAAATCAAATATTATGTTCACATCAACTTAAATAGCGTAAGCGTGTGACGAATCTGGATTTCCCCGATTAGATCATTGCCAGATATACAACGTAACAAAAAAGTAGATCCAAGAAAATTTGTTATACTTCTTTTATGTGTGATTTTTTTACAGTCCATATAAATATCCCATCGCTGCACAATCAATCAATCAACAGCTAGTGCAAGTCCTCTGCTGGACATAGGCCTCCCCCATGAAGCGCCACCTAGCCCGATGTTTGCCTTCACGCATCCATTTTCTGCCAGCCGCCCTGCGCTGATCGTCGCACCATCTAGTCGGGGGGCGTCCCAAACCATGTTTTGGCAAGTCTCGGTAAGACGCGGTCTCCACTCCAGCACTCGTCTGTTCCACCGATTGCTGGATCTACGTGTCCAGCCCATTGCCACTTTAGTTGACTTTAGTAATTGTGACTTTAGCTCTCAGGTGGATTCGTTCATTATGATTCATATCTAACAGAGAAACTCCGAGCATAGCTCTCTGAGCGACTTTGAACTTGTGAAGCAGACGGACTGTCAGCGTCCACGTTTCGGCGCCGTAAAAAACTATAGCTAGGACACACTGTTCGAAGACTTTTGTCTTCAGGCTTTGAGGTATGGGCGACGAGAAGACCTGACAAAGTTTCCAAAATGCTGCCCAGCCTAGCTGAATCCTTCTATCGGCTCCTTTCTTAAAGTTGTCTCCACCCGATTGCATGACCTGCCCGAGGTAGATTTATTATATAAAATAAAAAAGATAATAATATAAAAATAGTTTATATTTACAAATAAATTTAAAAAGTAACGCCTGAATTCAATAAAGATCAATCTTACCTATAATTCAAACACTTGAACATAATAGCGCGTTTTAGTAAAATATAAAATACCTTTCTTTAAATATCTTTGAGCTTTGAAATATACAACTCATTTTAAATATTATTATAAAAGAAATGCGCCACAATAATGATAGCGCCTGAGATTTACGAGTTGAAAATTTATTCCAAACGAACATTAGCAGACGGTTTGGCATTTCGAGCGGCGTGTATTGTATGAAAATGGATTTAGAAGGAAAAATGCCAACACGATAGCGGGGCGAACGCTGTCCTGATTGTTATATCACAGTAAAAGAGAACAAGATTTCGCGTGATTAGCGAAATTAGTTTTTGTTTGAAGGTTTGCTTTTTCAATTCCTGCTGTTAGTTCACAATCTCCCTATATGTATATATTTATATTCCGATCAATGTTCAATTGTTAATAAAATACTTTTTATTCTTTCACCAAGTTCAAAAACATTTTTTTTAACTTGTAGCGAATGACATTGGATGTTAATACAGTTTTTTTTATAAAATAGGAAGGCAAACGAGCAGGCGTATCACGTTGGGCCTCCGGAACTCAACTGCTCACCGAACGAAGCGCGGTAGCTAAGCTACCACCAGACGCCGGTTTTCTGCGGGAGTGTGGTACTTCCCCGGACGAGCCGGCTTATTCATGCTACAGACAAATAATATGCCATTGTTGATAAAGTATTCATCTGCAGCGTTCCTCTACCATGACTAATTTACTACTTTCAAATATAAAGTCATTAATTAATTAATTTTATTTTTATATGGGCCAAAAACATCTCTACATATTTACATTAATTGTAATGATTTAATAAAAAGTACCTAAAATAAAACTTTTCTTTGTTAAAGTAAAAATTGAAGTTATTTTTTTTACATTACTTGTTTTATAGAGAGCAGGCAAACGAGCATACGGGTCAACTGGTGGTAAGTGATCACCACCGCCTATAGACATGCATACACATCATCACCAGAATGCCTCTTTCGTGTTTATTTGGAACACCGTGGAAAATCGAGCTATTAATCGAGTGATATTACTCATCGTTATAAAAAAACAGCCTGAGACAGTCCAGTGCTTAAGAGCTTCCCTAAGATACATCACCTAGCACGTTCTTCGGCTTCACGCACTCAGTTTCTGACACCAACCTTAAGTTGTTGCTCCTTATAAAAGTAACACCTTATACCTAACTGAGGTTAATTACATACATGTTATCACGTCTGTTTCCCGTAGGGGTAGGCAGAATTCACAGATCTGCGCGCTTCCACAATCAATTGCGCGCTGTGTACAGGGTAATTGAGATTCTAACAACTAACTAATAACTGTGTTATTATTCGAAAGTGAGATTAGGTGTGTAGGTAGAGCTTCAGTATTATCGGTGCAGAATATATACCTCAATTAGTTCTTCTTTTTTTTTGCAATATCCCGCGCAAAGCTCCTTATCGAAGAGATGCATGTACCAGTGGAGTACTAGAGAAAATTGATGTTGCCCGAAGAAGTTTACAAAACCATTGTTGACTCATTACTATAGACATGGCTTCTTAATAATTCTGTGAAGGGACGAGCGCAATAATATTCAAGGTAAGGTCAAATGAAAACGTGTCGCGAGAAATAAAAGGATACGGAAGTAGGATGATGTGTCTTATTGAAATGTTTGTCTTTTCTATTTGTTGTACTGTTTTCGACGCAGAAAACAGTACCGGCGTGATGAACTCTATTTTATGCATACAGATAACCGCTTTGCTTATTATTTAGAGTAACTAACTTGTGAGTATAGGATTCTAAGTTCAAATTCCGGTCGAAACTAAAATTTATTTTAAAAACATAAATTAATTCTTTGGTTGAATTATGTTTTGTGTGATGCTCATCCAAACTTACCCAGCCCCGGATCTTCATTTTTTTAAGGTGGGGCAAAATTGAAAAATGCCACCCCCGTCCAATTATATTTATTTTTAACTTTATCCTTTATATATTACCTTTATAATTTCAGTTATCAGATATCCATTAATTGATTGACAAGTGGACATAGGCCTACCGGAAAAAATGCATCCATCTTTGTTTTTCTATGTTAAGCCTATTTATTTACAAATATATAGACATGAGCGTATAGGATATATATTTTATATACAGGAGTTGTCCATTTGTCTGTAAAGTATGAATTTGGTCGGCTACCTACCTAGCTAACTTCAGCGGTATCTCCAAACCTAAACGATATCTTCTTCTTCGAGGATCGAGAGATCGATCGAGAGATCGATCGAGAGATCGAGATCGAGGATCTTAATAGAAGCCTACACATATCTTAAAGGCTAGCGACGCTTTCACATAAAAAACAATTCTTCAAACGTTACGAAAATATCGTTCCATAGACTTAAATAGATAGTCACTCATCACCAAAATATAAATTTGTATTGTAAAATTATCGTATCAATATCAATATTAGCCCGCGGCAGTCCACTGCCGGTCATAGGCCTCACCCAAGGCGCGCCGTCTAGCCCGATCTTCTGCTAGACTCTGCCAGTCGTCTTGCGCAGATTGCGCGCGCTCCATCTAGCAGGATGGCGTCTCACACTATGTTTGCCAAGACGCGGTCTCCACTCCAGCACTCGTCTACTCCAACGATTGTTCGTTCCTCGGCAAACGTGTCCAGCCCACAACGTGTCCAAATTGTAGCATACGCTTACTGTAATGATTATCAGATATCGTTATGGCTGCGTCGGTAAGGAAATGGAGAAATTCCTACAAACAAAGCTTTCAATGAAAATTCAAATTATAAGGATAATTTTGATTTAAACCAAACTTTATGAACAATTTATTTCATATAAAATGAAGAGTCGAAATGAATAACTTGTTTTTTGTCAAAAGTTGGCAACATTATAAAATTTGTCTCAATACAATTTTAATTAATAAATTCTTAGTGTGTGCCAAAGTAATCTAGTATGTTCTTTATAACCGAGAATTCATATAGCTTTGTAAACAAAACAATGGGCCATTGGGCCGTTCCATTTCTAGAGGAGTGTCCATCAAACCCACCTTGCTTGTCCAAGTCCAATTGCAGCACATCGAAATAGAAACAGAATAAATACTCACTGGCCATATACATATATTTATCCCGATGCGAAAATTTCGCCACCGAGCCAATTATTTTGGATTGTCTGCTCTGTGTTCGTTCTAATAAAAATATATCAATAAAATTGCGTTCCTTTACAGAAGAGATCAGTAAAAAAGCAAGCAGGTTGCCTGAAGCCTACCTTAGGGTATATTTTGTATTACCTTAGGGTAGGGATAATTTAAGCAGCAATAGCTCAGTCGGTAACCCTCGGCCTTAGGATTTAAACGTCGTGATTTCGTATCTTCCACTGGACTATTGATGTGAACCATATTCTACTACAAGCATTATTAGTTTAGTTGGAATGGTTAACACGAATTCTAGTAATATTTCAAACATTTATAGTCTTCTTTATATAAAAAAATGAAAAAAAAAAGAAACTACTTATGAGAGTTGCAGCCCAAAACCGAGGGAGTGACTTCCTCCTGAGAGACGCCTGCTCTTGTAATGGGAACGATCTTCAAGACAAGCTTCTTTATAATACTCAAACAGGACTTAGATGAATTCCTAAATTACTGGCGCCAGTAAAGTAACGAAACAACTAGTAAAAAAATATCAGACGTCTGAGCGACTAATTAATATTCAATGTCAATATAATTGTATCAATTGATTATCAATGTGAACCAAAGCGTACGGGACGAATGACAATGACCGACCCATTGCTGAGCACGGGCCACCCTATTTCTGGAGGATTAATCAACCTTTTTCCAAGGTACTCAGAATAGGAATAAAATACCTCTAGGCCATTCATGCATCTATACTAATGCAAGATTCAAACTCCATTGGCGACCATTGACTGTAGGGTTGCGGATGTTTATGCACGGCGTTGATTGATTTCCACCAGTTCACAGCTCTATGCCACGAACTGTGCAAAAATGGAACTATTTACCATAAGCAGTATTCTCACATAAATACGACATAGGGGCATTCAAGAGACGAACGTATGTGTTCACAAAAGACCGGTGACGCATCTGAAACACCCGCTGCTTTGCGGATGTCTAACGGCGATCGTTTCTTACCATCACTCACACACTTGCTCATTTGCTTAACTATTCCATAAAAAAAAGTTTTATAACTCTCCATATCGATTCACGGTCGATCGACCAAAGTCAATACCAAAGTGGTTATAATAGCAAATAAATATTTAATACAAGAATTCGTTATCGATCGATGGCTTACGTAACCATAGGTCATGGTTGAAAAAATGTCGTAAATAAAAACGTGAACGAAGTGGGTGAACATTTAAGCACCATATCTGCAGTGCACCTCGAGCAATCCAATCTGGGTCAAAGTTTTGAACAAAAATGGTATTTGTTTTGCAACAAATACCATTTTTGTGAAAATAATTGTAAATTTTCAAACGATCAAACTTGTTTTTTTATTTTTTTTTATATTTTATTATATATTGACGCCTATCCCCCGCAGGGGTTGGCAGAGACCACAGAGCTCCATCTGCTACCATTCATCGCAATGAAACCGTTCTCCATTGGTCGCTTCTCGCCCTCGTGAAAATCAGGACGTGACGGGTGGCGAACCATGTCGCCGTCATTTTTCAACAAATTAGATATATTATTTCATCTTAGTGAATCCCACGAGCCGCAAGGGATGATGGAGGTCAGCCCTGCATGCTGAGGTAAGGCACCATAGTTCCCGGGGAGCCCGATCGCGGGACGGTCGGCACACTTGCGACTAAGCTCGCCCTTAGCCACGCATCCTTTGGCACGGCAGACCGTGGATTGGCGGAGAGGAAGGGAAAGGGCGGAGAGGAAGGGAAAGGATAGAGAAGAAAGGAAAGGGTAGGAACGGAAATGCGGATGGGGGGGTTATCAGATTCGGAATAAATATTTATAACTGAGCCAATCGGTCGTCGGATATTGCTAGCAATGTACTATTTATACGAGTTGAAAGTTAAATTTAATAACAATCAGAATTCACTTTAGAACTAAAATAATAGACGCCATTCGTTGAATATTAAACTGTTTCAATATTTCAAATGAAACGAAGAAAACAATTCGCTCAAAGTCCCTTTACTTTCTATTAAATAGTTGAGATCCGTTGTCTCTTCCAGTTAATCTAGTCAGTTCGTAGTGTCCACAGGAATTAATATAAACTTCATGAACTTGTAATTGTTTGGAAGTTTCGTTTGCGAGTTAAAATCCATTAGACCATTAGTTTGTGCCAACATATCTGGGTAAGCATTCTGCGAATTTATTATAGCATGGTTTAGTTATAAGTGTAAACCAAATGGGTTAGTCATGTTTGTCAGAGAACCGACAAACATTACAGTAGACCAGCGGTGAAACATTAGAGCGAAGACTAGCTAGATGCAATGATTTGTGCGGTGCGGCAATCAGAAACTGGATGCGTGTAGACGAAGATATAACTATGTGATGCGTCTTTGGGTTTATGTCAGATAATGAACTGGCATACGTTCATGATGATCAAAAACGTTTAGTGGAGATGCTAGTTCTGATTTTTACACTGCAATAAGTTTTATAATTATATAAATAATTGGAAAAGGGTCTCCGATAGGCGTGAGTAGGGTCGAACCCATAGTATGCGGCAGATTCCTGCAACCGACCTAGCGTCCAATCGTCCCAGAGTGAGAAACGCCTAAATTCCACAATTAACTGATTTAAAATGTTCATATTGAAAATGTTGATTTTCTTCTTTAGATATTGCGCTGCCTGGGACGGACAAGAAGTTTTTAGTTTATCTCAAGCTTCACCACCTCCAAACTAATTTTCTCTATCTTGGTTGCAGGTTGGCTGGTAGAGAATGCCTAATGCGCAAGTTTTGCAAAAGTTTAAATAAATTAAAAAAAAGAATTATTCCATCATCTTTCTGTAATCACATGGATATATCGTACAGATGATGTTGTATATTGAGTCGTCAACAGCATCCTAACAATTATTTTATTGTATTATATTATTGTGTTAAATGGTACTTGTTGATATTGAAGGAAATCACGATTTCATATATAAAGTCGCGGACAAAAGATGTTATGTAAAAAAAAAATTTCTCTCAAATGGAACGAAGCTTACCGAACCTTAAAATATGGTGACGTTAAAATGAAAGTGAATTTTGTTTTCACTTCAAAGGTGTCAAAAACTGTCTCTTTGTATTTTCACTTGTTGTTTGTTCTTTGAACTCCATCTTAGAACGGCACAGAAGCTAATTTATATAAGATTTGGCGTAACATAAATCTTATTTATTAATATTATATAACTGTTATATATTTCAGACAGACATTTATTTGTTACACACACACACATACACATGCATGCACGCACACATGCAAGCACGCACACACGCACGCACGCACGCACACATGCTCGCACGAACGTACGCACGCACGCACGCACGCCCACACGCACGCACGCACACACACAAACTTCATCGGGATTAATATGTTTGGTCTACAGGTATTTAATTTGGACAAGCGTTCGCCTTTAACAAGCATTACTGGTTAATGTCGGCTACGCTAGAAATGGGAACACCCGTGTCCAGTAGTGGGACATGAATGGGCTGCGTAAAAAAATCAAAATGTTCTACAAACACCTAGCACTGGTTTTCAATAAGAACGAAGCTAATAAATATAATAATTGTGAGGAAAAATATAAAACAATTTAACGGTAATTTTCGCCACTTCACTTTGACTATTTTTTTAAAGCCCATATATATATGTCCCACTGCTGAGCACGGGTCTTCCCATTTCTGGTGGAACGGACGTTAACCCGCCACGCTTGTCCAATGCGGATTGGCGGGGTTACGAGACTCGGAATAAATATCTGTAGACCATACATATATTTATTCCGATGCGAGGATCGAACTCGCGACCATTGACTTCATAGCGAAGCAGCTTCGCCACTGATCCAATTGGTCGTCTACTTTGTCTATACCCCCAGAGAAAAACAGGGAGGCAACCTATAGTGAGATATATGTGGTCTCTTAAAATAATAATTATAATAGCAATGTATATTTTTTTCCTAAGAAAGTAGCAATGTTTTTAAATAATATTAGAATTCTTGTTGACCATTCCAACTGAGCTTATAAAGCACAAGCATGAGTTTGCAAATATATTATTTAAAGTATTTTCTTTAAAAATATAGTAATTTATAATAAAAAAGCGTGAATAGGTTTTTTTATGTAACTAGAATTTACTCTTTATTATTTTACTTTAGTGCATTGAATATATATTTTTTACTTTTTGGTATATAGTAAGAAATTATGTCTTTTTATATTACATTTTTTAAATAAATAAAGCCTTTAGTAATGCTGCTAAAAAGCATTAACTAACATTTATTTATGTATTATTTATTTTGTAACATCGATAGCTTGTCCTTGGACAAAGGCCTACTCCAAATATTTCCATGTTACTCTAACACTTGTTAATCTTGTCCATCTTTTGCTTGCAACTCTTCCTAGATCATCTTCTCAGCGTTTTCTCTGTCGCCCTTTGCTCTTTTTTCCATTTTTGTCCCTTTATCCTCTCTATAAGTCTATAGTATAAGTCCCTTCCCTTAGTATAAGTTCTGTCTATCGCCATTTTAACCTCTTACATACATTTAATGCGTCTAAAGATATAAAATACTTTTTATATCTTTTATAATAATTTTTTTAATACATAAAATTATGTTATTATTATAATGGTAGTTTCAAGTATACAACATCCGGACACGTGTATATCTGTTGATGGACACACACTTGAGGAAGTAAATCAATCTAAGTACCTCGGTATGTGGTTAAATGAATCTTGGAAAAGTAATCAAGAAATAAAAACCCGTATTGAAATCGCTCGTTGCTCCTTCAACAAGATGAAACGTGCCCTTTGTAATCGCAGCCTCAAACTTTCCTTGCGCATTAGAATGCTCCATTGTTACATCTGGCCCATTCTCCTATACGGATGCGAGGCTTGGACGCTTAAAAAAGACTTCAGAATATGTATAGAAGCGTTCGAAATGCGGCATATGGGCGGATGCTCGCTATTAGTTGGATTCAAAGGCCAATGACGAGGTCCTCCGACAAGTCAAGCAAAAACTTGAACTTTTGCAGACCGTCAAAGGTAGAAAAGTTGCTTACCTAGGTCATATCATGAGACATGGCAGATACAAGTCATCAACTGATCATGATGGGAAAAGTCGCGGGCAAAAGACAAGTTGGTCAAAAACGAGAGTCTTGGTTATGTAATATCAGGGAACGGGATGGCGAGTGCTCCAGAACTGCTGCACCTCGCGAAAGAGGAGGAGAGTTGTGCTGAATTGACTGCCAACCTTCGCAAGTCGGAGAGGCACTCTTAGAATATAATGTAAACTAAACCATTCATAAGAATGTAATTATATTTTTGTAAGGTTTTATTCCTTTGATCGGGAAGATTTCTGAATTAAAAGTAACAAGCATTTTATTATAAAACAGGTCGACTACAAGCTTCACTTCGCACGCTGGGTAAATACTAATAAACAATGAATAAAAGATCCGAACCGTTTCTATGTTCCTTAATAAAGTCATGTTAATAAATTCCTTCAAAATGTAACGTTTATTTATTTTGGTTTGATGTGAGTGGATAATTTACATTCAAGAGGAAAATTAAACTAACTTCAAGTGTTATTTTTCATAATAACAAAGTGTATATGTACAATATAAAGGTGATTAATTATATTATCTAATACATATGTATATTAGAAAGACGACTGATTAGCTCAGTGGCGGGACCCTCCGCCCGCGGAGTCAATGGTCGCGGGTTCGATTCTCGCATCGGAATAAATATTTATATGGATTTATAAATGTTTATTCCGAGTCTGGTAACCCCCCAATCCGTATTTCCTTTCCTACTACTTCCTTTCTTTTCTATCCTTTCCTTTCCTCTCCGCCAATCCACGTCTGCCGTGCCAATGGGTGCTAGGGGCGAGCCTAGTCGCAAGCGTGCCGATCGTCCCGAGATCGGGCTACCCCGGGTACTATGGTGTCTTACCTCAGCATGCAGGGCTCTACTGGGGCTGACCTCCATCCTCCCTTGCGGCTCGTGGGATTTACTAAGACGAATTTTATATACCTAATTTGTTGAAAATGACGGCGACGTGGTTCGCCACCCGTCACGTCCTGATTCTCACGAGGGCGAAAAGCGACTAATGAAGAGCCGTTTCGCTGCGATGAATGGTGGGGGATGGAGATCTGTGGTCTTTGCCAACCCCTGCGGGGGATAGTCGTGAATATATAAATAAAAAAATTAGAAATACATATAGAATACTTGTGTTTCACTATGTAGAACACTTGTGTTTCACTATGTAGAATACTGACAAGTTAAATAGTGCAGTAGTAGTAATGTGTACGCTTCTTGAACTAAGGGCGGTGGATTCGGATCGGTATACATATTTTAGCGGCCATTGGCTATTCTTACTATTAATTTACACTCTTCTTGTATATAATTATTTATATATCTTGTTCAAGTTTTCAATCGTTAATAAAATACTTTTTTATTCATCCACTCAATTTCAAATACATTTTTTTTTTCAATTCAATTCTTTATTTGTATAATGTGAGGTTATAACAAGATGAAAAAAAGAGAAGTATAAAAGCTTGCCGAGACGTATAAGCACATTGCCACTTACGGCATACAAATTTCATTAATAATGACACACTATTAGAAATAACTAAAACAATTATTACAAATCTAAATACGTATCTAGATTATTATAATATCATTAAAATTATAATTTATTATTACATTTATATATCACTTTTACTTTACACTATATATTTATCTATTATATACATTTGATCGACTCTTTAAAGCAAAAAAATCTTGAATATTATAAATATTGGCATCTATTAGCCATTTATGTAATCTTTTTTTAAATAAAGTTGCGTTCAATTCTTTTAATTCATGAGGTATATTATTGTAAATGCGTATACACATGAACAGGCAACTATTTATATATTTGCTGAGTCTAGGGTGATCATCCAACACTAATCTTCGAGGATCACGCCGAGAAAGACCAGCGTTATCATTGGCTGTTTTAAATAGTTCTTGATGCCTCGATACAAATACACACACCTCATATATATAGAGAGCTGGCAATGGTAGTAGGCCGAGCTTCTTGAATACTGGCTGACATGATTCCTGTGGTTGAATACCATAAATTGCCCTAATACATTTTTTTTGTGCTACAAACGCCCTATTTTGGTGAGTGCTATTTCCCCACATTATTAATCCATATCGCAATATTGACGCAACGTACGCATGATAGCATATAAGAGATGTTTTTATGTTAGTTATGTTTTTGACTTGTTTAAGGGCATACACAAACTTGTTTATTCTAATAGATATATCATTTATGTGTAATTTCCAGTTTATGTCTTCGTCTATAGTTACTCCTAAAAATTTCGTGTGTGTTACTGGTTTTATTTTTGAACTTGTTGTGGATGACACTTGATGTTAATACAGTTGTTTCAAATATTAATTCATTGTTCATCATTCAGAGAAAAATGTTTCTCTTATATAAAATATTTAGCAGGATATAAAAGTGGGAATTAATTTGAAATCTTTTTTATATTACTTGTTATTTCTGTTTAAAATGTACTTATTATACAGGGAATCCTATGTGAGTAAATACATACTTATTTTAACTATTCCTCCCATAAGGTTCGACTGTTAATCAATAATTAAATATGATATACATTTATTTAATTAAAAGTTTAGATCATATTTACCCTCCTATGGTAGTTTAATCATTTGAAGTGAATGGTTGTATCACAAATTAGCCGCAATAGCTCTATTGGCAAGAATTGAGCTTACGATTTGAAGTCGTGATTTCGTATCTTGCAGTATTGATGTGAACCATATGCGAGCACACATATATATAACTAGCTACAATATATAACTAGAATTTTGTTTTATTAAAAAATAATATATATGAAAACTCAAGTTTTTTAAGCACAATATCAAAAAAATTGTAATAATTAATCGAAAAACATCACCTTAAAAAGAAATTATTTAATAGAAACAATATTGCTATTTAAATTAATCAGGCGCAATCGATATATAATATATGATTTTGTTTAATACTAAACAATATTAATTTGTATAACTAATCAATTTGATTTACTTACACAGGTAATTGATTTGAAGAGACATTACTTTAAATATTTTTATTTTAAAAAATTACATTTCAAAGATTTCCAAGACAAAAAAATGTGCGTGGTAGATAAAAGTAATTAAAGGGTAGGGTCTTCCTGATAAGGAAGAGGTTCACTTACGTCTAGGGATGACTTGAAGTCACCTCAGGACCTAAATCTGTCACTTTCTTCAGTGACAGACGGTGAATTTGTCACCTCCGAATTCAGAGGTCCGCGCAATGGTGTTCAAACTCAACACATGCTTTTGCACTCTGCATACGAGGTAAGGTGCAAATGTCTCCTCCCGTAGATTAGGAGCCTTATTAAAAAAGGGTAAAGAATCTGAAGCGCTGGCTGGCTCTTATCGCGCAGAGGAGGAAGGGTAATAAACCTTTCTGTACCTTTTAATAACCTTTCTTTCACCTTTTAATAACCTATTCAGTTAATGTTTTAAGAAATTATTTTAAATTATTACGAAAATTTGAACTTTTGCAGACCGTCAAAGGTAGAAAAGTTGCTTACTTAATTGTTAATATGACCCAGATATCATGAGACATGATAGGTACAAGTTGGTGCAACTGATAATAACGGGAAAAATCGCGGGTAAAAGACAAGTTGGTCGAAAAAGAAAGTCTTGGCTACGTAATATCAGGAGTGGACCGGGACAGTGAGTGCTCCAGAACCGCTGCACCGCGCGAAGGAGGAGGAAAGTTGTGCTGAATTGGCTGCCAACCTCCGCTAGTCGGCGAGGAACTCCTAGAAGAAGAAAAAATTATTAACATAGTTACTCGTGAAATACAATTTAAATATGTTAAAATCACGGAATGAAAGTGTAGGTTGGATATTACATAGTTGTTGAGGACGCAATCCGCGTCGACAGAATGGTTCGTGGTGAGTGACGAGGGTTGCCCGTCTCAGCCCCCGCTTCGTCGCACCTGCGGTTCCCATGGCCGCGTGGAATGCAGGACAACAGTTTGGTCGAGACACTCAGCGAGACTAGTACACTCGACGTTGAGAATTAGTTAAGTGCATAAAACTAGTAACTCTGTAAATCTTGTAAACTTTGTTATCTTCAAAATTGAACCTCTGACTTTGGCTTATTTGTTATATTTTATATTGAATATACTGACAATTTATTATACTACTGACTCCATCGTTTCATTTATACAGTCCACATATTCGACAGCCTGGTATTTCATTTTAACATATTTTTCTTATACACATTTATTTAACGGGTTATTTCTAGCTTTAAACGGTAATCTTTTTTTAATACTTTTAATTAAAACTGCTACATACAATGCAAGTGGTTCTGCGATTCAAAGGTTTTCGTTATTTTATATGGGAAAATATAAAACAAAATTTCACAACTTTCGAGAGAATTTTAATCTTGTGAGAGTTCATATTTATTTGCGGAAGAGTGTTTGACTTCAAGTGCACTTCAAGTAAAATTACTTTTTTTACTTTGGCTTCTTCTTATTAATATTTTTTCATTTTTATTCATAAAATTTCATTGAAAAAAGCGTTGTTGAAAGAAAGGAGATACCTCAGGTCACTCTGCTTACTTTTCTTTATCATTTACGATTCATGTACTTGTGGAGTTCTTAAAGAGCTTCTTCCGTGTTAAGGGTCGCTCTAATAGTGATGGATTTCCGCAATGTAACGCCTGACTCCATTAATAATCTTCTTCATTCTTGACTGTTCCTTCTCATCATACAGGTTTTCTAATCTATTCTTATACGGTATCAGTTATTAAATTTTGTTAAATTTTGGTGAAAGTTATTCAATTATATGTATATATATGTGTGTGTGTAGTATATATAAATACGTATTCAAAATGCCTACCGACATTAGGTCCCGTATGAGACGGGTGTGGTAGTACGCACTAGAGATTTTTTCTATTACCACAGTAGACGCTGGAAGAGGAAACTAATCTGCGATCCCAAAACCTGTAGGATTAAAGCATCACCCCTCATTTGTGAAACATGTCAATTCTCAGAGGGCGACTATTACAGTTATATCGATGTGACAAATGATAGTAATATATTAATATGAAAGTTTCTCTAATGATGTGATTATAATCGATTAATTAATACTTGCGTATTTATACAACACACAGAAACACTTGTATTGGAATAAGGTTCCGTTCTCATCACCTGGATGGTTGGCCGACTACCATCCTGCGATTAACAGTAGATATACCAGACCAGTCAAAATGACTGTTTTCGGTATTTCAATTTAAAATTCCTACTACGTGTAATATTTTTTTTCGAAATGATATCATGACTTTTCTAGTTATAACTAAAGAATTAATTTTATAAAGTTTATATTACTGTATATATGTTGTTATTAAAAATAAAAAGGTTTGGTATAAATAGGTATACTTCAATCGCTGGTATATCTAGTGTTAAGTCGCAGTTTTCTGCCACGAGATGGGCAAATATGTTTACCACCTACGTTGTTTCAAAAAAGGGGGGTAAGTAAGAAGTCCAGCAACACATCTAACACGCGTCCAGCTTTGGCGGATGTCTATGAGCAGCGGTGATCACTGAAGGTATATATGTGCATATAGGCCGAACCGCCGACACGAAAAGGTGATCACTTACCAGCAAGTAACAAGCATGTGGTTGTCTGTTCTACTATAAAAAAAAGGCGTCGTGTGAATGGAAAAAAATTACAAATTTCTAGTATAGTATAACTTTAATTTTTAATGATACAATAAGAAAACACAACAACAAACAATATGATCGTATGAGCTTTTTATATCTCATTTCTACAGCTTTTGATGTACCTAGCGTTTTATTTTACAATGTTTTTGTTAAAAAAAATATAATAATAAAACAAATATATGTATTAACGTAAATGTATATGTAAACATTGTTCCTCCACGTTACTAGGTCTTTTGTTATGTTAGTTACGGCACCTACTGACGCGAACGAACGAAACAGGGACATCTATATCCCGCACGGCGGTGTGGGATTGAGCCTCAGGGATGAAACCCACTTGCTCGCGCAATAGCTCAATGGGGCGACCGCCTCGCGGTACTACTAGGTGTCGCTGTTCCCAGCGGCTTTCAGGCGTCCTTTAGCAATTTCGCGTCGTCGAGATATGGCCGAATCTATTCCTACGTGGGGTTCATCGCTGGGCCTACCTTCCTCGCAGAATATTTTCGTGAGAGCGGTCATCCCTCAGGGCGCTCTCACGCAAACGTAGGCTTTGAAGGTGTGATTGTAGTAGACTTTTTGCCGTTGTCAAACACTGACGTATACCGAAACGTACAGTTAACATGTCATCTTCGAGCATCTTATCACCGCGATGCAAGGCTGAGTGTTCACGACACAGTGACATCTAGTGACATTATATCAAGATGTTTGGAACGTAACGATTAGATGTGGCTGTAATAAATGAAGATAAAAATAAAATATTTTTGAGAAACAATTTTTACATATAATTTTGCAAAGATTTGCACATAAAATAATATATAATACTAAATTTTGTATAATACAACATATTATACCTCTCTATTATTCTCTAAAACTCTTCGTAAAACTAATATGGTTTAACATTATGTAAGATCGATCTTCTATCACAATAGTTTAAAGCTGGATGATTATGATCAGAATTGGTAGTGCTATTTCACATTAGTCACAATGGATAAGTATGAAAATGGCTCTTAACATTCGGAGATAGTCATGAAGAACTTATTTAAACACCTAGATGCTTTATAGTAAAAAAATCGGCGGCAATCATGAGGACTGCCGACAGAAGTGAAAACCTTAAAGCTGTATTTTGAAATTTAAAACTAATTGTAATATTATATAAATTTTATAAGTAAACAAAAATTGAAGTTTTAATAAAAAATAAATAAATAAATGAATAATAATATTAATCAATAATACTTTTAATAAATAAATAATATATAAATAATTTTGATAATATATACATTAAGCATTAGCGTGTTGCTGACGCGAACCCATAGATTTTTCCTTACCGAGAGTCGTGTAATGGGGCTATAGAAGGTTTCACTTATATGAACACTTATAGGAAAAATATAATTTAATTTAAAGTATAATTACCGGTTTTTTCGAAGATATTTCTCACCAAGAGTAGCATTGCCTTCGTACTATTAATTCTCTTGTAAAATATTTTTTTCTGTTTGTGCCTATAAATTTAAAAATGAAAATAATTTTTTTCTTGCATATTGGATATCCTTGCATATGGCAAGGTAGGCCAAATTATATTAATTTAATGATATAAAATATTTTAAACTTGTTTGTGGTGTAACTTTTTGGCAAAATAACAGATCTGTCGAACTAAGATTTAGGTGAGTTGGTTACATTCAAAATTGAAACAGCAGCCATATTGTATACGGCTAGTATAGTGGGAAGGTTCTTTTCTATGCATGCCTAAACCTTCGTTGGCTTGGTATACCCCACTACAAAGGATTAATAACCCAAGTTATAATATTATTTTTATAGAATTTTTATATGAATATGAAGAAGTTTTTATATGAATCATATTGTTGTTTAGAGATAATTGTGTAAAAGGCGATAGTAATAAACAATTATAATAATAATGATAGATTCATTCTTAAATTAATCAATAATTTCTCAGAATAAAGCCGTCTCCATGCTATGAAGCCATAAAACAAAAACCAAAACAGCACTACCTATTCTGTACAATGCAACAATATCCTAAAGTTATGCGATGGATTTCTGAAGCACCTTATTTTAAAGACAATTCTTAAAGCACAAAATATCCTATGTAGACAGTCAAAAGTTAAACTTAGCTAAGATCCGCGACAAGCAAAACAATAACAGAAAATTAATAATATGTGTTTTTCTGCTGGGTGAAATAGATTTATTTAGAACTTAAACCAAAAACTTACCGAAAAACGGCCAGCAACTCTCCACCCACCAACCACTATACATACACAACACCTAATTTTCTGTTATTCTTTGCTTGTCGCGGATCTTAGCCAAGTAAAACTTTTGACTGTCCACATAGTGATGGATTTCCGCAAAGTAACGCCTGACTCCATTAATAACAAAATATCCTATTAACTATCTTAATTTAAATATAACATATTTTAATATAGTAAATATTAAGGCATTTCAGTATAAATAGATCTTTTATATATATATACATATATTATATTTGTTTTGACACGGATGTTTGAAATATCGGTGCTCCCTACTCCCTACGGCATGAGCGTTACTGTGAATTATTTATTTACTTATCAAATTTAAATTATCTAATTAAGTTAAATGTATAATACCTGACACTGTAAAGTGTGTACATAACAATTGTTACGAAGAACTTTTGGTTTTTAATAAGAGAACAGGCCAGTATAACGTGACGAACAACAAGAATAAAGCCGGAAACACAACCCGCGATAGTTTATCTATTTCCCTCCAAAGAACGCGCTCTTGTCCAGTATCTGCGTCTAGCCAAGCTACCTGAAAAGAAAAGTTTTATAAGAAAACATTATTAAAGTCAATAACAACAATAAATTTAATTAATTAATAAACTGTATAACCAACAAGTGTCATCCATTACAAGTTTATAAAAATGTATTTGAACTTGAGTGATTGAATAAAACGATGGTAGAACCACGCTGCAAATAAATACTTTGTCAAGAATGGCATATTATTTGTCTGTCCCCGGGCGAGCCGGCACGAATGGGCTAGCTTCCCCGGGGAATTACTTAGCTACCGCGTTTCATTCGGTAAACGGTTGAGTTCCGGAGGCCCAATTCCTCTCCCCTATCCCATCTCCTCTCTCTCTACTTTCCTTAAAGGTCGGCAACGCTTCTGCATTGCCTATGGCGCTGCGAATGTTTATGGGCGGCGCTGATTGCTTTCCATCGGGTGACACGCCTGCTCGTTTGCCTTCCTATCACATACAAAAAAGTATTTTATTAACAAATGAAAACTTGAACAAAATATATGAAGAGAAAGTGTGAACTAATAGTAGGAGTATTTGAAAAATAAAATTAATCATACACCACTTTATATTTAAATCAAAGTTTATTTTGAAGGCGAAAATTTTATATAACCTAAAAAAATTGTTTGAAAAAATTTAGCTCCTGGAGCCTAGAAGTTGAGCAAAAATATTTTGACTTATTAGTCTATCTTTATAAAATCATTAATTCTGTTATTGTTTCAACAAAACTTCTATCGACTTTTTCAGTTTAAACGTAAAATTAGGCACCCACCGCTCTGTCAAAAGCGAGACAGCTTTGTACACAAGTAAAGAGACAGAATAATTTTTTTTATATATGTTCACGCCTATCCCCCGCAGGGGTTGGCAGATACTACAGAGCTCCATCCGCTACAATCCCGGCACACCCTCCTCGCCTCCTCAACACTCATTCATACTGTCAACCATTCTTCCTCTCACATTCATCGCAGCGAAGCGACTACGCTTCTCGCCCTCGTGGGAACAGGGACGTGACGAGTGGCCAACCACGTTGCCGTCATTTTTTCAACTAATTAGGTATATTAAAATTCGGCTTAGTGAATCCCACGAGTTTCAAGGGAGGATGGAGATCAGCCCCAGCAGAGCCCCGCATCCTGAGGTAAGGCACCACAGTACCCGAGGGAGCCCGATTCCGGGACGGTCAGCACGCTTGCGACTAAGAATAATGTTCGCTTAAAGTTATAACTTTAACAGTACTACCAAGTAAATAAGGTAAACACCACCTATACGTACTTGTAATATGCTCTGACGTCTCTCAACGCCAACGATGTGCGCTGTGGGTGCAGCGGACGTGGGGTGTACAGCTGGAGTCGTAGCGGGGGGTGAGGTGGGAGATGTGATGTCAACCTTACGACACCGCACTCCACTGCCCTCCCAGGCGGCCACTGTACCGCAAGAACCCTTTTCCCCATTGAGGCGCTGAAATACACATTTCCCATTCGATTAATCTTCAAACCGGCCAGATATAATATCAAGTAAAGATAGTATGTTTTTTTTTTCAACTTTTTTGCACAAAGTGCACACAGGCAGACTTAATACCATTGGGCATAACTCCAAGTCAACCTTTCATAATTCATTCATTCATTCATTCAACATTCATAAATGTATCACTAATACATTAAAACCTTTTATATTATATTACTTTTTTTTACATCCGTAATATTCAAATTTAAAATGAAAAAGAAATAAATTGTTATAAAACAAAATGGTTTAGTTCGACTGACGTCTTTTGGATAGACGTGTGGGTGACAATTGGTGGGTAAAAATTGAAGTATTATTGTTATATTATTTTTGTAGTTGTTATTGTTGAGATATAATATGTAATCTAAAGTGAAAAGTAAGATAATATATTGTATAAATGTACAATGAAACGCAAGAATAAATTAATATCATTTTGAAGAATTTTATTTGAAGAAACCCCCTAAAGATCCCGGGCGTCACCGTAAGCAGTACGGCAGGCACGCTACAATACACACATATATATATACAAAACACGAAATATATATAAAACACGAAAATCCGAATTTACTTTGTCACCACGTTTCGTACACAAAAGGTAATGCTCCGGACGCCCAACACTTTTATCCTTCTCTTATTTTTTTCGTGCCCACCCATTACTTCCTTTTCCCCCCTCTTTAATCCCTCTTACCCGCCTTATTTAAATCTTTCACCACAAGGTAGACAACGCATCAAGGTAGCACTACCTTATAAATATCCAATAAAATTATTTAAATATATCTACAGTGTGTCAAATTGGCTCCCAGAGCCCAGTCGGTTTGAATTGATATATTATGCCTAGTAGTATTTTGATTTAAATTTGGTTAACTACATTATCTTGGTTGGTTATCACACAGTTAGACGAAGTCCACAATCAGTACAAAAGAGTTAGTTTTAAGGTTGCCACGATAGTTTTGCCACGAGAAGCATTTATGGTGATCTGGACATGTGCAAAGACGTTCAGAAGATGACAGACAGGGATGCTTGCCCTAGATTTGCCTACGACGAAATATTCCCGTAAAAGATCACCACATGATTGATGATGGCCCAAAAAAGCTTAAAAGGAGCTTAGCTTCACAAAGACGTACAATAATGCATGCTGAATGAAAATTAAAGTCAAATAAGGCCGACCCCAAGTAGATGGGATTATGGTGTAGACAGAAAAAGATTCAATATTGTTTTTTTTAACAGCCCATATATGTCACACTGCTGAGCACGGGCCTCTCCATTTCTGGAGGAACGGACGTTAAACCACCACGCTTGTCCAATGCGGGGTTACCAGACTCGGAATAAATATTTGTAATCAATACATATATTTATTTCGATGTGGGGATCGAACCCGCGACCATTGACTGCGCGGCTGGAGGGCCCCGCCACTGAGCTAATTGCTCGTCAAAAATGTTAAATAAAATGAAAAGTTGCAATTATTACCACTGGTATGATCCTCGGCATGGATTCCTGCGCTTTGGTTTTGTTCATCTGATATTGCTTGTCCAAAACCTTTACAACTACGAACTCGCCCAGGGCCGCGAAAACGAACATCATACAACCGGCCATCCATAAATCTAGTGCCTGAAATAAAAAAAAAATAATTATATTATGATATTAATTAAAATAATTTATCCATTCTTTTGTTGTAACGAATATTAAAATATAGTTGAGTTATAAATTAATAAAAATTTTATTCAACATCAATTAAATACTACTTAAATTATAATCATTAATTAATTTTTAAAAAGACGGCCGCTAACCTTCATAAGTTTTCTTTCTTTCTGAAATTTAACATTTTTATATACACCCTTTGCAAAAATAACGGGTGGTTTTAATTTTACTACATTATTGGTAATAATTTAGTTCTAAAGAGGTTTTAATAGCCAACCTATGTTACTGGCACTTAATAAAGAGTCTGGGTGCGAAAAAGAAATTATTCCAAATTCGAAGCTTTTGTTCTTTTTTAAAATAATCCCTTTTTTAGTTTGTGACTTTTTATTTACTTTGTGCAGGTTTGTTCTTAGAACGTTATCATGTGGTTATCAGGCAACTAAAACTGACTTTTTATTATTTTCAGTAGAATAATTTATGTTTGTCGCATTATCCTGCCTTATTGTGACTTAAAACAGATATCTTTGTGTCTATGGTAATGGCAGAAAAGTTATAAGAGTTAGTACAATTATAGTGCTGCTGAAAGAGGGCTGTAGCGAATGTTATATCTCACAGTGGTTAAACGTGAGTCGTACAACCGTCCAAAGAACCTGGACTCGATACCAAAAGATAGATTCCGTTCAGAGAAGACAAGGTTCTGGAAGAAAACGTTGCACATAACCACGAGACGACCGCTCTTTAGTAACTCAGGTGCTGAGGAACTGCAAATGCAGTTACATTGACCTCAAAAAAAACCTTGAAAAGGTACGAGGAGCACACGTTAGCCCAAAATAATTATTAAAAAGAAAAAATAAATTTGTAGTCATCTAAGCTAATGACATAGTAAAAATATTAATATTTTCCATAGAAAAGCCAATGACTGTAAGGTTTTTTTGCAAAGTAGTATAGTAAATAAAAGCCGCTTAGAATTCATTGCGAAAAATTTATAGTTATTTAAAAAAAATTAAATAAAATAATAATGTACACATATTTGAAACAAGCTATTTACCTATGTGGGAAGGCGGATAAATATGATGGACCTAATGAAAGTGGGACAATATTTGTTTAGGGAAAATCTCCTATCTCTTTATGCGGGTAGTTAGAAACGTGAATTCCACCTGTTTAATGTGTCGTTTCGGAACTTTCGTGTTCACATAAAGCGTAAAACTTTTGGGAATAGTTAAACACAAATGCAACATATGCAAATAAATGTTTAAGTTTACGTGTGTTTATTTTAATATATACTCTGTGTAGATTTTAGTAAAAGACGAAATGATAAATTGCACATTTATAAGAAATAAAATGGCATCATTTTTTTATTAACAAGCAGCAATTGCTGGATTAGTAAGAGTTGAGTTTATGATCTTAGGTAGTTGGTTCGATTTTACTATTGGACTATTGACGCAAACCATATTTTCATAGGACATAGGCCTACCCCAAGAAACACCACAATTTCGGTCATCGGCTTCACGATTTCAGTCTTTACCAGCCACCCTGCGCAGGTCTTCGGAACATTTAGCCGGGGGGCGTCCCACATTACTTTTGCCAAGACGGTGCAAACAGTATATAATTCATTGCAATTGGTAGTAACATTATAATATTTAAGTATGAGAGTAGTTTTGATCTCAACAGATTAATCTTATATATATAAAAATCAATTGCTGTTTTTAGTCTTGATAAAACTCGAGAAAGGCTGGACCGACATGGCTAATTTTTGTTTTGAATTATTTTTGGAAGTCCAGGGAAGGTTTAAAAGGTGAGTAAATATGATAAAAATTTATGGATATAGTAAAAGTGTAGGTAGGAATAGTTTCTAAGGGAAAACAATTTCCTTTTCCCTTAGAAACTATCCCTATCTGTCAAATATTTGATGTTAGTCCCGTCGTTCAGAAATCAATTAAATTTAAAAGTCGTTCAAAAATCAAATTAAATTCAAAAGTGAAGTTTCTTTTTTTTTTCTTTGGTTTTGAATTGTGTTTTTTTTATTGATTATCATTTCATTTTGTTCCTGTTAAGTTTTGACCACATTTTTTTACTTAAGTTGAAATATTTTGCAATTATCGTTCAGCTTTTTTATTTATTGATTCTGAGGAGGTACGAAGTTTGCCTGGTCAGCTAGTAAGGTTATATTTAACACGATTCCTACTACGTGTACCATAAACGGTACACGAATGAAACGAATGAAACTATTCTAAACAAGCTAATTTTATTTAATGTTGAAATTGGAAAATTAGTCAGTTATATTTTACAGTAGACTTTAATATTATACCTTGACATAAGCTACAGGAGGGATGTCAGCTCTCAAGCCTGTGAACATGGTGACCAATGTCAACATGCAGGTAACTAGAAGTGTCACTCTGCCGGGTATCGCGTCCAAATCGAGCCAGAAGCTGAACCAGGACAGCATAACCACCAAAGAGGAAGGTGCGAAAGTTTGTATCAGGTGATGGCCGATTTGTCGTTCGAATCTGAAATACACCACCAGTCGGGAGTAGTTACCTGTAAAAAAAATTATATTGTAATTACAAGTGTTGTTTGTGTATACTAACGAAGTTATAAGAAACGTATGTGGAGTAAAGGAAGGTGTCGTGACAAAAGTTGAGAAAGGGATGCCTAAATGGGTTGAGCACATAGAAAGGAAAGATGAAAGACGACTGGTAGAAGAAATTTAAGTTGCAGATGCTGATGGTAAGGTCGTTAGGGGAAGACCAAGGGAAACTATTTGGTCAAGGTATAGCGACGAGAAGACAAATCGGTCAGGATTTCTTAAATTTGTACCTTTTCCACATATTTTGCTACTTTAAATAGATCGCGATTTTGTTTGACTTTAGTGTGGTACATATATGTACGGTATCTAACAAAAAAAAATATATCGCTGTTACGGGTATAGAATAAATACAACCTGTTTATCCCCGTCTGGGTTGTACGAGGCTATTATGGGTGCAAATTTCAGTAGATGGGCAACAGCGTCTGCTTAAGCAATAAAAACAAATTCCCAATCTGGGCAACTTGTTTTAACAAGTTTGGGAATTACGGCAACCCCTCTCAAGTTTGAGGAAGATCAATTTTAATAGGAACATGAAGTGAAAACTTCTATAGCCGCGTTACACTCTAGGCAGGGAAAAAATCTATGGATCTATGGAACATGCTAATGCTTAAGGTATATCTATAGCTATGAACTACTGCACCTCGTAAAGGAGGAAGAAAGTTGTGCTGAATTGGCTGCCAACTTTCGCAAGTCGGAGAGCCATTCTTAGAAGAAGATAAGCTAATTTTATATCTTAATTTTAATTATTCGAATTATTTACTTCTGCAACCCTGGTAGGTAATAACAAGCAATAAAATATATTGAAGCCACGTACCATCTTTGTCGATCATGTATCCGTTAGTTTCCTCCAGACGCAGCGGCTCCCCAATGTTATATTGAAGAAGTTTCAGCTCTGGGTTTATGGTAACTCCAGCTTCGCTCCATCGGAATCGCACTTTTTGGTTACTGTATGAAACTGTTAAATAAAATGATGGGTTAGAGTAGATGCAATTGTTCGCAAACCAAAGTTTGAGAGACAAAGGAACATAGAATTGGTTGGCTTGAGCTAGAGATGGGAGAAGGTAGCGCTATTAAAAGGGCATATATTAGGCCAAGATACACTGAGAAGGGGTCTTCAGACTGCTCGGATATATATTGTAGTTTGTGATGTGTCTGACAGATGGCGTTATGCTGTTGTGTGCATGTCTGATTCACAGTAAAATTGTGTTGTTAATAAAGGTTTAGTATTTTGTGAATTAAGCTAAAATATAATAGTATATCAATCATGTGAGGTCTCACAAGTAGTACAGTGTGCAGTTGCTATAGCCGAAATCGACTAAGAAGAAGCAAGTGTAGGATTCCTGGGAAATTCAATTGGAGATCGGACTCAGTGTAATTTTAGTACTCCTTTAAGGTATTCACTCTTTCAAATATTGCTTCAGAATGACCAACCAATTCTGAGAAAAGAGCCTTTGAAATTTTAAACTCAGCTTATATTTTTTTTTACACAGCCCATATATGTCCCACTGCTGAGCACAGACCTACCGATTTCTGGAGGAACGGATGAAGAACCCACCACGCTTGTCCAATGCGGATTGGCGGGGTTAACAGACTCGGAATAAATACACAGGCCATACACATATTTATTTCGATGCGGGGATCGAACACTCGACCATTGACTCCGTGGGCGGGGGGCCCCGCCTCTAAGCCAATCGGTCGTCAGCTTATATATTACAAAAAAGTTCACTGTGCCAGCTATGAAATTGCCAGCTACGTACTGCGTGCTACGTGAACGCTCTGGGTTCGAGTCTCGTTCTCATGCTTAAATTTCAAAAAATTAAATCTAAGAAATATACATATATTCGGAACGATATTTTCTAAAATAAAATATATTGTTTTTGTAATAAACAAGTGGGTAAATTTTATTTACAGCGATACTAGGGTAGAGTGTATTTACAAAATAAACATAAATAAATACTAACAGCTTTCGATGTAAATCGGACAAGACTGTATGTCCATGGGATAAAGTTGAAATTCCATCTGGCAGGCGATAATTGCGTGCATTCTTGCTGCGTACCTCACAGTTCTGTTTCTATAAAGTGTCACTGAGGAGAACTTGTGGGTGAGTTCCGCGATCTCTGTAAAAAAAGGATATAGTATTAATTTATTATTATATTATATAATTTATTATTATATAATTTTCACAGATCATTTTTTTAAGGGAAATGGAAGTGTAGGTGTATACTTTGTGGAATTAGCATGCGAAATATTTAGTTGCTTAGATTACAAACAAAAAAATAATAATAAAAACATGTGTGAAATTATAAATTTTAAACATTAATCCGTGAAAAAATATCAATATAATAAAACTCTTTCTCTTTGGTCGATCCTTCATGACCGAAGATCGTGATCACCAGACTTCACCCAGCGGTTCGTCACGCTCTTTCATTCTTTGCGGGCGGTTGCCAATGGGACCACTTCCACGAACCTGGAGGACTTGATTTATTTCAGTTGGTCGGACCATCCCATCGGGGAGTAAAATAATACGATACGAATAATATAATAATAAGATACGAATAATATAATAATAAGATACGAATAATATAATAATACGTAAAATCACCACCGCCTAAAATGTTATTCTACTTATTCGAAATCATCCGCTTTATTATCCATGAGTCAAATCGTAAGTTCAAATGAGTAAATTTTACGGGTATACCTTTCTTTCTTAGTGTGAGACATTTTTATAAAACCATCTTTACTTTACGTATAAAAAGAGACATTTTTGAGGTAAATGCGAAGTTATTCATCGGATATGCGGATATTAGATTATCCATGAGGAAAAAGTGTTTTTCATTGGAGTTACGAATCCTGATTATTAGGCTGAAGATATTTTATATGAAATAGGGAATGAAGCAAGCAGCTCATTTTATGGTAAGTTATGTTAACCATGTAACGATTTATCTGCACCTAATTAGGTACTAAATCTAGTTAAATTTTATAATAAATGGGGAAGAATAGAGTATTGGGAGAGAATGAGGGAAGTAAAGCGAGTATTGGATGTCAGATCCGAAACCGAAGTAATTACTCATAAGTCGGGTTTCTGCTAGAGTGTGGTACTATCTCCTAAGAGTGCCTCTCCAACTTGCGAAGGTTGGCAACCAATTCAGTACAACTTTCTTCCTTCTTCGCGAGGTGCAGCAGTTCTGCCCTGTGGTACTGTGGTACCTCATAAAGGTGCCGGCCTATTAGCTATAAGCAAAAATTTTCAAAAAAAATGTTTTTGAATAAATTTGCCTCTAATGCGGCTGCATGATATGAAAATCTCGTCTTACCTAACTCTTCCTGCCTTTTGAGATAATTGTAACATTTCTAGGATTAAGGAAGTGGAAGAGGTGTGACGGGTGGATGGATGTGAAAGATCATTGAGATCCTCTTACGAAACACTTACAACATAAAGCGAAAAACTCCCATGTTTTATAGAAGTATCTAAGTAAGCAAGATAAAGACGTATAAAGAATGAGCTAGGATATTCTGCTCTTATGAAAACGTTTATCAAACAAAATACAATGCTACTCAGTGTCTTCTTTCGAGAGTGCGGTATTTTCTCGCGGGTTGTAGTCTAATCATACTGCAGAAAAAAGCTGTTTACAGTGTAGACCCCTCTTTGTATTAGGATTTTCCTCAGGGGAATGATCGTTAATAGATTCCCAGGAAGAATCGGATAATGGAAGAAATAAATATTACACTGGATATGTACATATGTACATATAGAAATCGAATTATCCGAACAGTTGGAAAGAAATTGACGATAGATTATTTGCTTAGGAACAAGTTCACATTCGATCTGCAAATACGTAGATAAATGGATTTTTCCCGTCAACTGACATCAGTAACGTCGTGTTTTTATTTTATTTTTCATAATCTTATATTATTATCAGTTATATTGTTTGATTTTCGTGGTGTATTGTATAATATACTTCGGTTATTAATGGAGTCAGGCGTTACCTTGCGGAAATCCATCACTATATGTACGGTCAAAAGTTTTACTTAGCTAAGATCCTTAGCTTAGCTTGTCGCGGATCTTAGCTAAGTAAAACTTTTGACTGTCCATATAATATACTTCTATTAAGGCGTATACGTGAAGTAATATGAAATAAACGCGTGTATCGTGACTTCTTTTTAAGTGAAAAAGTCCATAGAAGGATTTGATAGAATAGCCACTATTTTATCAAGACGTAACGTTATGAGTTAACTAGTTATATTTCAAAAGATTTGATGTTATCGTATTTTACTTGATACTGGCATAATAGTTATAACTAATTGTGATCAAAAAAAAAAAGAAAGAAAAATAGACAAATAAACCAGAAAAAGGAAATGTAAAATTGCTCAGTTATTTAAAATCTAATTACCACAATGATGTCGATATTGTTCAGGATTGTTTATAGAGTTATTTTTTTATATGTCTGAATAAAAAAATGCTCTTGCTGTATTCAAATTCGTTTCATTATTTCTGTATTATTATATTACTATTAAGTATATATTATGGTTCTTCCAAAGTTTTTATGTGTATTCAAATTTGAAATAAAGTTTGGAATAAAGTATTCGTATAAGTTATCTGTGCGCTGCCATTTCTACATTAACACACTAAACAGAATATCACTAGCTAATTAGCTCAGTAGTGAGGTTATTGCTTTCGGTGTCAATGGTCTAGAGTTCGATTTCCGCATCCAAATAAATGCATGTATGATAGACAGTTATTTATTCCAAGACTAGATATTCTGTCAATCCGCCTTGGATAAACGTGACGACCCCATACCCAGTGTGGGAAATATATCAGTACAAAAAACGAAAACGCTGTAAATTAAACAGATGTCAAATTTTTTTTATTGCGTATTCGGTTCAGAAAAAAATAGTGCGTAGAATGGTGTTGAAACTGTGTATTTTTGAGTGATAACATACAGAGATACAGTTTTTTTTAGAAATATTAAAATTTATTTGGCAGAGCCAAATAAATTTGTAGTGACATCTCATTTTACGATTTATTACCTTTTCGCTTTTATTTTGGCAAAATAGACTGCATAAAAAATAACATCGTCATAAAGATAATTTCAATGTTTATAAGTGTAAAGCCACAACTTAATCAAATCTTAAGTTATGTTTCAAAACGCTTTTAACGTGTCTAGTTTACAAGGTGTAACGCAGTGTCGATAAATTTTAAGTGCTCTGAAACTTGTCAGCTGCATGTGCCTTACTGCCAAGTTATTGGCAAGCAATATCTAGCAATATCTAGATCCATTTACAATCAGTTTCTATTACTACTAAAACTATGTGTTTCCGAAGAATATTTTTACAAATCTAAAAATAAGTCTCATAATTTTGTATTCCACACATACATATGCATATGCTACATATGCGTTGCACAATTAATTTTTTAAGAATATAGGATATCTAGTGGCAGCATTAGGTTATTTTTTTTAACAGCCCATATATGTCCCACTGCTGAGCACGGGTCTCACCATTTCTGGAGGAACGGACGTTAATCCACCACGCTTGTCCAGTGCGGATTGGTAGTACCAGACTCGGAATAAGTATTTTTAGTCCATACATATATTTATTCCGATGCAGGGATCGAACCCGCAACCGCAGGCGGGATGCCGCGCCACTGAGCCAATTGGTCGTCTTATTGAATTAGGTTATAGGTGCAATAAATTATTTTCTGCCATTATTGAGAGAGCATCCTGACTTCACATCACTCATATGGCTTCAACAAGATGGCGCCACGCCTCACACAGCTAGAGAGACCATGGAGCTTCTTCGTGATTTCTTTGCCTATATATTTTTATATATATTCACGCCTATATTCACGCCCCTGCAGGAAGAAACGGCTCTCCGTTAGTCGTTTCTCGCCCCCGCGGGAATCAGGATGTGACGGGTGGCGAACCACGTCGACTTCATTTTTCAACAAAGTAGGTATATTAAATTCGTCTTTAGTGAATCCCACGAGCCGCAAGGAAGAATAGAGGTCAGCCCCAGCAGAGCCCTGCATGCTGAGGTAAGGCACCATAGTACCTGGGGGAGCCCGATCCCGGGACGGTCGGCACGCTTGCGACTAAGCTCACCCCTAGCCACGCATCCATTGGCACGGCAGACCGTGGATTGCCTAAAAATTAATGATTTGTTTCAGTGATATCCCCTGGCAACCCAAGTCGCCAGATCTCACCCCTGTGGACTTTTTCCCGGGGGGAGGGGGCACCTCAAAAGTAAAGTCTATGAAGCAAACCCGACCACCATGTCAGCACTAAAAGAAAATATCGTCCGCGAGATCAACGGCATTCCGACGTCCCTTCTTCACCAAGTGGCATAGGATATAGTGACTAGATTCGAAGAGCGTGCTCGACGGGGCGGCCAACATTTAGACTAAGTATTTTTTTTAAAAACAAAACCCGTACTTCTCTTCTTGTAAAAGTTTCTTATTTATATCCCTTTTAGATCTTTTTGATTATTTATGTTTGAATACCTTATTCTACTAATAGACACCCTATACAAGTATAATATATATTAACGACTCAAGCGTTGTAAAACATGTTCGATTACATCCTTGTCATTGTAGCTGTGTACATTACTTCTCTGCAATTTACTGGTATAGCTCCCTCTCTGATAGCATTCTAAACCGCAGTCTCGGCTTTACTTAATGGGAACTTGGACTTTTACTAGTTTCCACTTAGCTGTCGTGGTGAATCTTGTGTAGATTTAGTAGGGTTTTAGGACTGAAGGATAGCTTTTGCTGGCAGGTTATCGTTGTATGTTCTACATTAGACATTAGTCTCCATTCGCAGAACTCAAACTTGCGAGTCCTTCCAGCATGGTTGTGGAAGTATGCCAATTCAACGAACAACAAAAACAACCTTCAAAAAACGAGCTCACACTCTTCTTAAAGACCGGCTACGGTTCTGCATTGCCTATGGCGCTGTTAGTGACTAAAGGGCGGCGTTAGTTGCTGTCCATCAGGTCTCACACCTGCTCCTCTCTCTTTCTATCTCACAAAAAAATTACCGTACCTTCGGCAGCATGCATTTATTCAGGGCTGCCCCGTTCTAAAATTGCCATAATATTATACAGTGTCTAAATACTTGAATGGACAACACGGAATTTAAATAGACTCTTATCACTGAGAAGCAAGATTTTTGTTCAGGTCATTACTATGACTTTCCCTTTCCTCTTTTCTTAAATTTTTCTTTCCCAGATACATTGAGCAATGACGACTTATAACTAGATCGTTTAGTGACAAAGTCAATGATCGCAGTTTCGAGTAGCTTAAGTAGGTATTTAAACTAATTTTGGGTGACTCGCCAATCCATCTTGGACGAGCGTATAGGTTAATGTCCATTCTTTCAGAAATGAGGAGGCCTTTTACCCAGCAATAGGACATGTATGGGCTGTAAAATAGTCCAACAATGTCTTACAAGCGGCTGAACATATCAGATTATATATTATATATTACGAGATTTCATGTTATCTAAATACTGAGCAAAGTGAAAGTGAAACGGAAAAAGTGCATCAACTTGTGAAATATAAAACCGTAAAGCACTTGGTTCTCCTACCGGCCGAATGGTGACAAAAGTGGCAATCTCCTCCTAGAATTAAAAAAGAAATTTATGACTGTCTTAATTTATTAATTCCAACAAATATAATTTAGTTCGGATGAACATATAGTTAGATAATCAAAAATCTTATTCATTATTACTATTTATTTGAAATGAATATTATAACCAGATATTAGTCCATTATTAAGATGAAATTTTGTGAATAACTTCCAAAATAAAGAAATTACTTAAAGAAAGTACCTCTTCAAGGTAGTTCAAATGAAGTGAGAAACTGACAGAAGAAAAATTCGACTACAAGCTGTCTTTTCGATCTCTCTGTTCCTCTTCTAAATCCTTTACGTTTTATCACTTACGAGGACTGCCGACAGTAGTGAAAACTTGAAATTTTATTTTGAAATTTCAATCTAATTGTAATATTAAATGCTGCTATTATTACAGTATGTTGCTGATGCGGCTCTCAAAACTTTAACCATCCATGAAGCGTCCAACGCACACACAGACAATCGGGTATATACAATTTAGTAGCGTGATGCGTGTACGTAGGCAGCTGCGCGCGCATTAACTGTGTTTAAAGTATGTATGTATATATACTAATATATATACTGTATGTATGTATACTAATAATATATACTATAGCTATATATACTAATATATAGCCTAGAATGTTGCTGACGCGAACCCATAGTTTTTTCCCTACCCAGAGTCGCGTAACGCGGCTATAAAAGTTTTCAGTTCAAAAATAGTAAAAGATAGAGAATACATTTCTAGAATTTTTTTGTTATACAAAAGCCTTACATAAGCATGTGAGCTTACAGTGGAACAGGTATATCATCTGTGGCAATTGGAGAAGCGTTTTCTGAGCATTTGGCTATTTTTGCAAGCCTTCTACAGAGGCTACAAGTGATCATTTTTTTAAAGCCCATTTACATAAATGTCTAACTAGTAAGGATGGGGCCCCCCTAATTATGGGGTAATGAACATTAAATCATTAAACTGTCGAAAACAAATTTACCTTAATTGAAAATAAATATCGATAATTATACATATATTTTTCCCAATGTGGTATTTAAACAAGCGAGTATTTACTCCAAAAATGGTAATTTGGCAGCTAGAAATCCCTGAGGCTGACTCTTGAGATTGGTTCGAATTGGCCACTGACATAAAGATTTTAAGTTTTCACTTTTGTCGGCAGTCCTCATGACTGATAAAACTTTAGGATTTAGAAGAGAAACAGAGAATTCGAAACACTATCTTCTTAATCTCTCTTACCGTATCATGGATTTGTTGTTCATTTCGAGTAACAATGATCATCAATCAGCATTTGTGAAAACGGAAATGTTTAAGGTTGTTTTTTTTTGCTTAATTGTATTTGGATTAATTAAAATTAATTGATCTTATCACGTTTAGATAATGGGGGAGGATCGCGCAGTCAAAACAGCTTATGTGGGTCGTCGAAATGGATGTCATCCTGTGGGGCGCCCCAGGTACCGCTGGAGAGACATGGTGGAGGCTTACTTGTGCAACCTTCGAATCAGTAACTGGCAAGAGTTGGCGCAGGTAGGATAGCAGGCACGATAATGAAAGATCTTTTCGGAGGTCAAGATCAATTTTGAATCTTTGAGCCAAAAAAGTTAGTTAATTGATCTTATGCGATTAGGTCAAGCTACTTTATTATAACTAAAGAATATATAAATATGCGTTATTTTTGAGTTACGCGTAATTTATATAATTTTAATAAACAAAATTTTGGTTTTATTATATATTTATTCTTTTTTTAAAAAAATTGTACAGACGCGGGCTCTACGCCGGAAGGCATTCTATATCAGTCAATCTTACGGTTAATGAGGAAGATATTTTAGACATGCAAAAACAAATTATATTAAATACAGAGATGTAAAAAATCTTTGATTTTACTTTTTTTTCTACGATTTTTATTTCCTATTTAATTTGTTAATGCCAACCGTATCTCATATTCTTCTGCATATGAATTATATTTTTATGGATCTATCAAATAACAGAAACTTTGGATGATACGATGTGCTTTTTTTAAGTTCACACATAAAGAAATAAAAAAATCTTTATTCATGACACGTTTTTTTTACAATAGCTAAAATTGAAACCTAATATTATTATTATATTACAAATGAACAAAACAAAAAGAACGAAAATTATTTTAATCTAACTACTGTCATAAAATGGTTCGTGCTCAACTTATGCCAGGCATTCTATTGGAGCAATTGGCGCTGATTTTCACCAAGAACTAACGTGATCAGATCGCAGACCACACTGACGACATTGATACGAACACACACATACATCCAGATATATACTACTACTCACACTCATATACACATAAATATACAATACAATAAAATTCTAAATCATGTAATAAATTCACCGCAATCGAAAGAACAAGTGTCTGTTAGCATACTTAAAATTAGATTTTTGTATTTTTATTTAAACATATTATATTTATAGTATGCAAGTTACAAAGAGGTGGTGACAAGTTGTTCCAACACTTAAGCAATTATCAATATATTGAATATTAATTCTGCGCAGTAGATTCATCTGGCCTATATCATAATTGATCACCGTAAATGAAACACCCAAAAGACTTTTGTAACCAACCTATATAACTACAACAAACCTATATAACTTTCACCACTTAAGTGATCCAAAAACAAAATAAAGGCGCGAATAAATTTATAAAAGAATCGTGGTTACCCTATTTTCAATACAATAATTAGAAACTCTTGCTTTGTATAAAATAGCTGTGGTTACCCTATTTTTAGTACAATAATTAGAAACATCTAATAAATTGTAATAATCTTACCGGTGACTTTAGAGTTAAGGAAATATGGGTCTGGATGCCAAAGGTTGTCGAAGAATTCTGGGGGTAATGTCACGTGATCGTCGCCCTCTTCGAAAATATCTTCCGGAAGTTGAAGCCGACTCTCACTCCAAGTTTGTCTGATAAACATATCGACTCTGAAAATATAAAGCATGCTATCAATTGTTTATGTGATTAAATTATTACAATGTTAAAATTAGGCTGAAAAGGCAGTATGCGATACGGCCTTTCACGGCTTTGATCCCAGTATCTTATTTGACTACAGAGCAAAACACATACAGGTTGGTGATGAGCAACAACTGGTAATGCAGTCACCATTTCACGCACGTATAGTAGCAACTATAGAAAATCCACTTTTACTCAAATAGCTCTACGTTCAGCTGATGAACTGTTTGATGTTGTTGATGATGACGTTGATTTTTAAAGTGTCGTGTATCCTTTAACCATTTGATGACACGAATACCACGACACGACCAAAATGACATGACCAACACGACACAAACAAAACGACATGACCAACACGAGACGATTATCACAACACGAAACGACCCACTCAAAAATAAATTTTTAATTTGACCAAATATTAGTGAATGTGATTTAGATTATTATTTCTTAAAAGAAACAATCTTTGATACTAGTATGAATAATAAATTCGAATTCTCACATATAAGCCACTGAAATAGGAAATAATTCAGAGTTATTGCGTGTAACATAAAATGTTAGTGAAACTCCTTACTCGATTCAATTTGAGCGGATAAAATAAAACGAACAAAAGCGATATCACAAATTGAACAAGCTCCGGTCTATCGCTTCTAAATTTATCGACTATGTCAACTGATAGAATTTATGTGAGCTGAAACAACTCCGTTAAGGTTAAAATTATTCTTGGTCATGAATATATAAATTTATACTATAAACTGACCAGATGACAATGATCTAAATGGATCAGGAATTAAGTTATAAATGCCGTAGACAATTTTCTATCTTTTTTTATGCGATAGGAAGGCGAACAAGCAGGCGTGCAACCTGATGGAAAACAATCAACGCCGCCCATAGATATCCGCAGTGCCATAGGCAGTGCAGAAGCGTTGCCGGCGTTTAAGGAAAGGTCATTATGGGAAGGGAAGAGGAGGGGGGGGTTGGGCCTCCGGAACTCAACCGCTCACCACACGAAGCGCGGTAGCTAGTCCTACCACTCAGACGGCAGTTTTCTGCTGGAGTGTGGTACTTCACGAGGCGAGACCGTCTATTCATGGTAGAGGCAAATAATATGCCATTCTTAAAAAAGTATTTGTCTACAGCGTGCAGCGCTCCCCGCCTCACAATTAATATAGTCTACAATATTAGGTAAAATTTCACGATCAAACCCAAGCAGATCGGCCTTGAGAAAGCAGAAATTGTTCATGAGTTGACGTGCGTTAGCCCACAATCTCCTTAGCAATGTTAATAAGCTTCAAATAGTAATGGCTATTGCTTATTGTACTACCTTCGTGCACGACACAAAGCCTCCAAAGCGTTTATTTTCTCATTGATCGCAGTTAGCTATAACTATTATGCCGGTGTCAAGTAAAATAATAGCAAATATTGTACTTGGCACTGGCATACTGATATTTTATAGTAGTAGAGCCATTCTGCAGACGAATTCTTTGTGAAGAATGATATATTATTTGTCTATAGCATAAACGGGCCGGCTTGCCCGGGGAAGTACCACTTTCCCGCAGAAAACCGGCGTCCGAGTGGTAGCTTTGTTACCGCTTTGTCTGGTGAGCGGCTGAGTTCCAGACCCAACCCCCATAATGAGAGCGGTATTTATTGAAAGAGAAGAAAATGGTACTCTAGGAGTGTACCAGCACAACCCGTGCTGGAGAATCCCTCCCTAAGCGCTCCTCGTTTGCCGTCCCATCAAGTCACGAGATTATTTAGTTATCCATTTGTTTTTATTTTTTTTTATTTTATCTATTTAATGTTATTGTATTTCATTATAATACACATAAGTATGAATAGGTACCCTTATTGTGATAATGGAGCCATGCTTCCAGTTATATAGCATCATATAGTCTGGGTATTATTTAAGTTATATTATATATTAACCGTTTGAGTGCTGCTGACCGCTATCGACATTTTAACTAAATTTGCCACGAGCGCGATAGTGCCCCACATTTTTTGCACCATCGTTCAAATTTGAAATCTCAAACTCGTGCAAAATCGTGGAAGCCAGTCACCATCCCAGAAATGAGAGGATTTATTGCCGTTATATATACTGGAAACAGGCATCACAAGGAGGCCAACTATTTGTGACAAGGGTAAATGACATCAAAAATAAAATATTGCTTTGGCATTTCCGAGTATATATGAGTAAATAAATTGGCTGGAAAAGACAAGCGTTTACTTAGAAGCCGTCAGATTATGATTGGTTTTTCAAATAAGATTATATGTATGTAATATGTTGAAGTATTTAATGTAATATTTGGAGTAAACGAACAAAAATGCCTCAAATTTATTTATTTATTCTTAGTATTTATTTTTTATTTATGACTAAAAATTATTCTTCTTTAAGGAAGAAGTTGGAAAGCAAACAATCGGGTCATTAATAAGAGAGGAAAGTGCAACTATAGAAATGGGAAATCAATCAGTAAGGATTCAGAGGTCTTCCGAATCCTTACTTTCATGAAGAATGAGGAAGAAACGCGGTATCTTTTGAAAATGTGGCACCTGCCAGCTCCAATTGGTCCATTCGTGATGTTGCATGTCTCTATTCCACTATTCTTTATACTCTCTCTCCGAATAGACAACAGTCTTGAGAAATCCACTTTTGGTTGTAGAGTTTCTCCAACCTCAGAGGAACTACTCATACTGACAGGAATATTGGCTACTGCAGAGTTAAGTATTTTGCACAAGTATCAGTACCTAGCACTGCTGCCATTGTCTTGCATCTGGTCTAACACGGCTATCGTAAGTCTGATTGTTCGATCGTCGTCGATCGAGACAAATCGATCGTCAAAACCTCGTACTTTGGGCAGCAGAACTATTTCAAACTTTAGGAGTCAAGTTTTACTAAGCTCATATAGGACTATATGCATTTATGCAATATCGAAACTTATATATACGTTTAAAAATGTCTGTTCATTTTGTGCTTTGCTACTTTTGAAACACAGAGTAGATAACACATATAAGAAAGGTACCTGAAATCCATATCTTCTACATTAATAGAGTTGACATCTACCACGTAAATGCTAAACTCAACAACAACCGGCTGGCCTTTTCGTGATGGAGGTCGCATTTCTGAAAAACATGAAACACGGATAATATTTATTAATACTATATTAAGCTGCATTACCACTCACTCATTTGTTCACTCGGAAACTGTAAGAGATGGATGGTAAGTTTGTTCTAGGGAAATGTTCGAATAGTACTCGATGTGGAGGTTTTATATCCAAACCTTCAAAATCTGAACCTGGTAAAAGGTGCTCCACGGCCCGCTTGAACCGTAATACCTACCTGGGTCGCCTTCAAACAAAAAACAGTGACAAGTACGAATATGTATTCGTACTTGTCACTGTTCGTTCAAAAAAAACCGTATATACCTATTTAGGTATATGTTTTTTTTAAGAGCCCATATATGTCCCACTGCTGAGCACGGGCCTCTCCATTTCGGAACGAACGGACGTTAACCCACCACGCTTGTTCAATGCGGATTGGCGGGGTTACCAGACTCTGAATAAATATTTCTAATCCATACATATATTTATTCGATGCGGGGATCGAATCCGCGACCACTGACTGCGCGGGCGGTATGGCCCCACCAGTAAACCAATCAGTCGTTGTCATGGGTATATATTCATATATATTTATAGCTCATGCAAAAGTTTAATAGCTTTAAATAGAAAAATTATAAAGTATAAAAGAGGTAAGGTGCACCTAATAATCTATATGCTAAGCAGAATATCTTTTCACGTATCAGTAGAAATTATAATTTATGCGCTGAGTTTATATTATTCCGCGCATTTTCAGAAATTGTGATTCTTCCTTCCATTCTTACACCATTTCAAGCATTAGAGAGAATTGTCATATTTTTTATTGATCTCAATATCATTCGTGTATCGTTGAAAATTACTATAGTTTCATAAATTATTTGTGTCCCCCGTAAAACTTTTTGCATATTCTTAAGGGTTTTTTTTATTGAAGATGCTGTCAGTGACTAATGAAATTTTAGACCTATGAACTAATTCAATATCTGCGGATCTTAAGGCTGTTACTTCGGGGGGTGGTAATTAAAACTTTCTTCTGTCGACAGTTGTTTCAAAAGTACAGCCTCCTGGACAAATTAGCAGAAACTAACTTTCAGGACGGGTAGCAAATAGAATGTTAAACAACTTTGGACCCCGTTGTTTCCCGTACTGAATAGTATGGATTAGAATAGAATAGAAAAAACTTAATTTATGACACATTTTTTTTACAAAAGCTAAAATTAAAACTTACTACTATAATAATATACCCAAAAAAAAAACAAAACAAAAAAAAAATATTTTTAATCTAACAAGTGTCGTAAAATGGTTCTATTCTATTTATTTTGGTGGTCAGATCGCTGAACACAGTGTCGACATTGATACGGACACACACACATGCATACCTATACATCCATATTTATATTACTAAATGCAATAAAATTAAAAATAACTAAATCATATAATAAATTTATCTCAACCAAAAGAACACGTTCCTGATTTTTTTTAACAGCTCATATGTATCCCAGTGCTGAGCACGGGCCTCTCCATTTCTGAAGGAACAGACCCACCACGCTTGTCCAATGCGGATCGGCGGGGTTACCAGACTCAGAATAAATATTTGTAGTCCATACATATATTTTATTCCGATGCGGGGATCGAACCCGCGACCATTTAAAATTAGATTTTTATAATAATGTGGTGTTCACTTGTTTCAATTTCGGCATCATTAAATGTACGTAAAGAAAATACATCTGCGATTATAAAATTATGTGATGTTTTACTCCTACGAGCGTCATAGTAAACAACTAAACAATACTTTTTAGGTTTCATATCAGATTATTTAACTACATGTATAAGGATTTTAAAAGCATCATGCAATTCCAAAATTTTCACAATAAAAATTAATGAAGTTAGGCGTCACTATGCGATAATGCATTATTCAGATGACAACTTAAGAATTATTATGCTAACATATGTAAAAACCAATTATAAAAAAATATAGCATGTCCACGGAAAACAGACAATGACCAAATTGCTGAAGTTTTTAAGAAAGGCCAGGTGAAGAGTATCCTTAATCGGCGGGCTTGCATGAGGAGAATAATGAGTGTGGAGGAAGCAAGGGAAGTATGCCGAGATCGTAGCAGATGGAGATCTGTGGTCTCTGCCTACCACTACAAGAGACAGGCGTGACGACGTAGCAGAAAGACGTTCGTCACCAAGTATATTAACCACGGTCAAAATATGTGCATATATAAAATATTCTTACCTTTAACATAATTCTCTGGCAACACCACTCGAGGCTTTAATGTATGATTCCTTTTGGATACGACATCATTGCATAACCTAGAACAAATTGTCACAGTATCAAGATCATATTCAATTTCAATATTCATACCAAATACATTTGCATGTCATTGCATTCTTGTTATGTTGTGTTATTATCTTATCCTAAGGCAGGCAATTTATCTGTAATAGGTTTAGTTTCTTTTAGGCAAACATGTCACTTGATGTGAAGTAATCACTGCCATCTGTAGATGACGCTTTCATAGTGGTAAAGCCACGCTGCAGATGAATACCTTGTCAAGAATGGCATAATATTTGTCTGTAGCATGAATGGGCCGGCTCGCCGGGGAAGTTCAACGCTACCGCAGAATACAGCGTGAGTGGTAGCTTACCTACCGCGCTTCGTACGGTGAGTGGCCGAACTCCGGAGACCCAACACCATCCCCCCCCTCTACCCCTCCCCCTACCATTCCCACCCCCATAATTACACTTTCCTCAAAGGTCGGCAACGCTTCCGCACTGCCTATGGCCCTGCGGATGTTTATAGGTGGCGTTGATTGCTTTCCATCAGGTGACACGCCTGCCCGCTTGCCTTCCTATCCCACATTTAAAAAAAAAAAAAACGGAATCATCTCATACGCGTTGCCGGTCTTTTGTGAACACATACGCTCGCCTCTTGAATGGCCCTGTGTCGTTTTCACGTGGGAACATCGCAGGTTATAAGTTGTTCCACATTTGCACAATTTGTGGTAGAAAACTGCGACTAAATCGAATAATGGTGGACGGCCAACCTTGCTGGTGATGGGGATACAACTTATTTTTGTGGCATGAATGCCGATGATTGAATTATACGGCTGGGAGATCAATCAACTCCTCAAAACAATAGTCTTACTATTGTAGATGTCTATGGTGAGCGAGATTACTTATCGATTATCGTAAATTATTTATTATTATGTTATTTATTATTAAATTATCGCTGTGGTCATTACTTGCTGTTCATTTACCAATATTCCATAAAGATGTTAGATTGTTATCGTATATTATATATTATATTATTATTCTTAAGCTACCAAAGTGTGGCTGCTTCTTATTTGTCATTTAGCATGTGTGTGTGGTGTGTGAGTCCAAAATTCAAAATTGCATTTCTACGAGATAATCTTACACATACATACCTATCGTCACGCCTGTCTCCTGTCTCCAGTAATAGACAGACCACAGATCTCCATCTGCTACGATCTCGGGCATACTTTCCTTGCTTCCTCCACACTCATTACTCTCCTCATGCAAGCCCCTCGATTAAGGGTACTCTTTTCCTGGCCTTTCTTAAAATCTTACTAAGGTAATTTACTGCAAATGTATAATTCTAAAGTTTTCCTGTTTGAAATGGTGAACAACAAAAATTTGCTGAACAACCGGATTTATAGTTTCCATTTTAAAATGTTAACACAAAACTGGAAGTTGAGGTTCCATTAATAGAAATTGAACTTTTTTTACAATGCTATAAGGTATGTGATCGTCGCGAAAATAACTTGGCGGCTTCGTGTATGACGTCAACGGAATTAGTTGTTTGCTAACATAGCGTGTATTAACCGCTTACTTTAACCCAGTGGCGGGTTTGTGACCCAAGTGTTTTCACAGTCACATTGTCTGCAGTGTTCTTGATGAATTTTCGAAGATTTAAATCGTATTTTATTCTAATATTAGACCATGGACGTGAACCATATTTTCGTAGAATAAAAATTATTATTTTATTCTAGGAAATATGGATTAACTTGAATTCTTCATCAAAAATTTTGGTTTATATATATATATATATATATATATATATATATATATATATATATATATATATATATATATATATATATATATATATATATATATAATGTAACAGCATTTACATACAATACTGCTGGACTGGACGATATTAGAGAGTACAGCTTACACGCAAGATTAATTAGAATTAGTATGTTGCGTGAATCGTACTATATACTATCTTATGCATATCTAAACAATTATTATTTTTCATATGAACTCCTTTGCGAAATAGAAAGGTGCACCTTACAGTCATTGGCTTTTCTGTGTATAATATTAAATTTTTTAGTACGTCATTAGCTTCGATAACTAGAAATTTCTCATTTTCTTTTTAGAATTTTTTTAAACACTTTTATACTAAAATCTGTTATTTAGGCAATGTAAACAAAAATTCGTATGAAAATTGACATTTTTATGGGCACAGTGGAATTAAGTATACGAGTATTTTTATGGTACTTTAGTAAAAAAAGACATTAAAAAAAATATAAAAATTAATAAAGAGTATGGCCTCCAGTTTCAAATAACGAACACAACACGTTTCGCCCCAATAAGAGCCGTCATCAGGTGTAATAGATAAACGGAAGATAACCACTGAGACAACCTCAATTATAAGATACCCGTATGACCTTATATTTTCAGTAATACCTTAAACCCCAATCCTGCACTTTTCCTTACTTCTCTATCCTTTCCCTTCCTCTCCGCCAATACACAGTTCTGCCGTGCCAAAGGATGCATGACTAAGGGCGAGCTTAGTCGCAAGCGTGCCAACCGTTCCGGTATCGGGCTCCCTCGGGTACTATGGTGCCTTACCTCAGGATGCAGGGCTCTGCTGGGGCTGACCTCCATCCTCCCTTGCGGCTCGTGGGATTCACTAAGACGAATTTAATATACCTAATTTGTTGAAAAATGACGGCGACGTGGTTCGCCACCTGTCACGTCCTGATTCTCACGAGGGCGAGAAGCGACCAATGGAGAGCCGTTTCGTTGCGATGAACGTAGCGGATGGAGGTCTGTGGTCTCTGCCAATCCTTGCGGGGGATAGTTGTGAATATATATATAAAAAATACCTTAAATTAATATTAATTAATAAATTAATAGTTACATTACTCGTACTTCCACTTAGTGCCTCAGATTTAAAATGATGGACTATCTCTTACCTAATTGCTTGTTTACATTCTAGGGAAGACAACAGTTGAGTCTATTACATCTAACGATATCTCAACGATTGTCTTCAGAAAGGACTATTACATCCGAAAATGCTTCGGGTTGAGTTAAACACGTGTTTGTTGTTTGTTAGGGTTGTATTCTTTGTGTTGTGTGAACGCGATATTATTGTTCGAATTTGTTGTTTCGTAGATCTTAGCAAAATAATTATCGTCTCTTTATTTTTATTCAATTCCAACTATCAGTTTATACTCTCCCTATATATATTTATAATATTTATATATCTTGTTCAAATTTTCAATCGTTAATAAAATATATTTTATTCATTTATTCAAGTTCAAGTGACTACATTTTTTTAAACTTGTAGTGAATGACACTTGGTGTTAATACAGTTTTTTCAAATATTAATTCATTAATAAAAATCAATTTTAGATTTATATGAGAGTATACAATTATTTAATATGAGAGTATACAATTATCCTGCTAATTATATAAAATATTTAGCAGGATATAAATTTAAGAATCCTTCGTCGGCAAAGCGGATAGATTGCTAGAAAATAGTAGGAGTTGACTCGAATTTTTCTTTCCTTGTATTAGTTAATATTGCATTCCTTTGTCTCGGTAGTATACAAAGGGTTGCGAGAGGTACGTCACACATAGAATGTGTTCGATATTTTAATTAACTGGAAACGTTACAATGCGAAAAAATTAATTATATTTACGAATAACGTGAGACTGTCCAATTTTCAGGCCAAGACAACGTCATTTATTATTATATTGCTCGCACGCCATTCTATACTTAGATATACATATGTACCTATTTTTGTGTTACAGCTCGTACTTTTAAAATTGTAATTATAATACGTGTATGTACAATTTCTTTTCTTGTTGAGCTGCGCAAGATTTATTTGAGACGTACAAAAGAGGACAGCTTTTTATCGGACAGGAAGTCAAACGATCAAAAAGTTTTAACTATTATGCCAGTGTCAAGTAAAATAAAATAACAACTAGTCTCTTGAAATGTAAATATTTATCTTGTTACATGATGTTTTGATAAAATGGTGGCATTTTACCAAAAACTTCAATACACTTTTTCAGTCAACTTAAAAAGTAACGATACACGCATTTATTTCATATCACTTCACTTATAGGCCTTAATCGAATTATATTGTATAATACGCCACCACAATTAAACAATATAATTGATAATAATATAAGATTGTGAAAATGAAATAAAAACACAGCGTCACTGATGTAAGTTGACGGGAAAAGTCAATCAAGCATATTATTTAATAGAAAAATGCAATGAAGCTCATAGATAACACAATAGATATTGCAAAGGCACAATAGATATTGCAGCCATTAAAATATGATTTTTTAACGTTCAAATGTCCTATCGGTTCGGAAATACCGTTGAAAACTGCTGATTTCACGAAATGGTGCTGCATAGTAAGAAATTTCGTATAAAACGCACCGCACTGGCTCGCCACTCATCCATATAGTTCGTAACAAAGTTTATATGTGGGGTTAAATTACTCCAAACAATTTCTCGGAGCGTTCTGCGTGGTAAAAGCGGTAAAATCTCTAAGTGATGAAATGCTGGCTAAGAGGTTCTCCGACAAGTCAACTCAAAACGTGAACTTTTCCAGACCGTAAAAGGTAGAAAAGTTGCTTACCTGGATCATATCATGAGACATAACAGGTACAGCTTGCTGCAACTGATCATAATGAGAAAAGTCGCGGGCAAAAGACATAGCAGACAGAGATAGCGAGTGCTCCAGAACTGCTGCATCTCGCGAAGGAGGAGAATTGTGCCAACATTCGCATGTTGGAGAGGCACACTTAAAAGAAGGTCGTTTATATATTTTTAAGCCAAAATAAAATCTCTAGGTGAAACTTCTTTTGGGTTTCCTAAATTATAAGCTGTACTGCTGATTTCTAAAACCTAAAAACATGGCCACTTATATAAAAAAATTGTGCATTAATAATCTACATATCTTTAAACATTCATAATTCTTTGTACGCTTACTTTCTATATATTCCTAACTATTCATCTAATTGCGATGAAATTTTTCATCAGTTGTATACGACTACGAACGTTCCTAAACTTAAAAAATATTATTTTTCTTTCTTACTTTTTTTTACCTAGCATCGCAATGCTTGCCGGGTAAAGCTAGTTAATTATATAAATTGTTTGAATAAATAAATAATAGAATAAAAATACAGAAAATTTTCAATTTTAACGAAATTTGTTATTTTAAAATATTACTACAATTTTTGTTAACCATTCCAACTAAGCGTTATAATGCCTATACTAGGAAATGGGTCACATCAATAATCCAATGGAGGATACGAACTCAGGATGTACAGATCAATTGAAGACAAGATTATTTAAAAAAAGACTATATGAATGCTTTATAGATGGCAATATTTGTAATACTTAAAAATTGGATCGAATGTATGTAATAGATAAATCGATTATAATTTTAATGATAATGTGATAGTTTATTAATAATTTAATGCTTTGTAACCATAAGCGACTATATTGTCCTTCCTTCTGTATGAGGGTCGTTGGCATAATGCCCAAGTTTGGCAGGTGGACTGGTGACCCTAGATTATATTTTCTTCTCAAACGCTGTTGCTCGTCCTCTTGTATTTGCTGCTGGAATAGTAAGACACATATAGGAAGAAATCAGTATTTCTTCCTATCCCTATTCTATAGCGTTATATTTAATCAAAAAATCCTTTACCCAAAACTTCTTTTCACATTTAATTTTTTTTATGGGATTAGGAAGGCAAACGAGTAGGTGTGTCACTCATGGAAATCAAACAATGCTACCCATAGACATCCGCAACGCTATAGGCAGTGCGGAAGCATTGCCGACCTTTAAGGAAAGTAACATTTTTAGAGTGGGAGGGGGAACGGAAAAGGGAGGGGCAGGGTGTTGGGCCTCCGGAACTCAGGCTGATCACCGTACGAAGCGCGGTAGTTAAGGTACCACTCAGACGCCGGTTTTCTGCGGGAGTGTGGTACTTCCCCGGGCGCGCCGGCCCATTCATGCTACAGACAAATAATATGTCATTCTTGACAAAGTATTCGTCTGCACTAAAATTATCTTGATTTATTTTTGCACATAACACATATATCACCGTATAAAGGTAACATTAACGTTATATATCAAACATCTGTGCACGAAAATACATACACACATTTCATCATGCCTGTTTCCCGTAGGGGTAGACGGAGACCTCAGATCTCCATCTGCTAAGATCTCGGCACACTTTCTTTGCTTCATCCACCCTCATCACTCTCCTCATACAAGCTCGTGTATTAAGGGTACTTTTGCCCTGACCTTTTTTAAGAACTTCGACAACTTAGTCAAGGTATGTTCTCCTTGACCTTCCCCTACCGACCCTTCATCAACGTCCGCAACGTACATTTATTTTATTAGCTTAAAAAAACCTTTTATAAATTTTTATAGATACATTAGTCAATGTATCGCTACAGTACCTAGGCTTTTGGTGTCAAAAAGATAAGATTGTAGATTTACAGTGGCCTTCTACTAAGCGACACCGCGAAGGGTAGCCGTTGGCGTTTTGTAATGTCAGGGTCGGCCTGCAAGACAAATGAAATGCCCCCGATAAGCCTAGAATTAACGACATCGGTATCTTTGTATTTCACCACTGTACAACGGTCAGTGTAAAGTGACCTTTGAATTCTAAAATTTATAGTCCAATGAACTGAAAACATTTTGAACAATAACGCACTTAGAAAGACACAGACTTATGATAATAATAATATTTTTTTATTTGCATGTGAGGTATGACAAGATGAAAAAAGACGTACAGAAGCAGAAAATTGCCACTTAAGGCGTACAAATTTTATTAATTATTACATACATAGACATCTAAATATTTATCACTATTATATTAAAACTTTTTAATTCAGTATAGTAAAACCTTTTTACTTTTATTAGATTCGTAAATTTAAAATATAAAGAAATAAATTATTTTATATAAAAACAATTCAATCGATTCGATCGATGGACGTCTTTCAAATAACATATCGCCCTTCCTTAAATAAGAAATTAATATTGAATATATAATGTGAAATGATTCATTAATATGAAATATAATTCATTGACATAAATATTTTTAACGTAAAATGTTAAGTGATTCATTGATAAATTAACTTCACTTGGATGAGTTTTACTATGACGAAGATAAAACACCCTATAGATCCCAAGTCACCGTATCAGTACTGCTGGCACGTGATATGGTCGAATAATCCTTTAATATACAGTTCTTTTATAATTAATAAATTTTTTCCAAACATTAAATGTTTAATTAAATTTAATCAATTAATTTTTGTTTTATATGAGAGGAAAACATTTCTCTTATATAAGATATTGAGCAGGATATCAAAGTCGGAAATTACTGCAAATTTTTATTTTTATATTAACTTGTTACGTTATATTTGAATCAAAATTAGTTTTAGAGGTACCTTATAATTGATGTATATCCACTTATAAAAAACTGTTATGAGGTAAACATAAAGGACGATTGTAAAAAAATTTGAACCCAAAGGCGTGTGCAATTTCCATTAGTGCTGAAGTAGCAGACCTTGGGGATAACATCGGCCTTAGTCACGGCTATCAGCTAAGGTCAGCTGTTAAGATTATGCCAGTCATAGCTATCGGAATCCAAGTATTTTATCTACTTAATACATATTCATGGAATGAGAAAAACACACCAACCATTCAGAACTAATATAGTGTAAAATAAATTGATATCGATATAATGACCTATTTGATATCGATATAATGACCTGTTTGATATCGATATAACGACCTATTTGATATCGATATAACGACCTATTTGATATCGATATAACGACCTATTTGATATCGATATAACGACCTATTTGATATTGATATAACAAACTTATTTCGATCAGTGGCGAAGCTATTACTTTCGGTTTCGGTTGTGTCCTGCAATCTGGCAGTCCAGTCAATCCTCCTTGTACAAGCGTAGTATTATTTCAAAGGACGGCAACATATTAGCGATGCGTATGGTGTTGCAGATGTCTATGGGTGGCATTGATTGATTTCCATCAGGCGATACGTTTGCTCGTTTGCCTTCCTTTAAGAAATAAAGAAACCCGTGCTCAGCAATGTGTCATATACTGGTTGTGATATAAAATGAATGGCAGTAATATTAAATGTAACTAAGTACGTACTTGTGTGTATAATGTTATTTTGTTTGAAAAATCTCAAAGACATCGACTGCATAGGCTATGAATTTACATGCTTTAAATTTACGCGCAGTAACAAAAGACACGTTCCTTCCTTGATTAATTGAAGGAATGTATCGTATTATTAGAATTTTAGCCGCTGAGACAATTTTTGGTAACCATGGTTGCCAAAATTTTGGATCAACTTTGATTTCTGATTTTTTTCTCGATTTCAATAATTTCTGATAATTTTTGATAATTAAAAATAATTGATGAAAATCACCTTAGATAAAAGGAGGATTTTTTTTTGAGTTTAATATGGAGAATTTGAGCGGTTAGAGAAACAAGGGTTATACACAACTCCTAAATATCGACGCAAAAAAGCGAAAACGTAACGTAACCGCAAAATGAAAACTAGAGCCAATTAATGGAGTCAGGCGTTACTTTGCGGAAATCCATCACTATATGGACAGTCAAAAGTTTTACTTAGCTAAGATCCGCGACAAGCAAAACAATAACAGAAAATTAATAATGTGTGTTTTTCCGTTGGGTTTAGTGGATTTATTTGGAACTTAAACCAAAAACTTACCGAAAATCGGCCATCAATTCTCCACCCACCAACCACTATACACTACGCCTAACACACACTATCACTTTTCCATCTTGTACACGACACGTGTTTCGCCCCAACACGAGGCATCTTCAGGCATAGTAGACTCTACGGAAGACAACCGAAAAGTTTCGGTTAGTGTGTGTTTGGCGTTGTGTATAGTGGTTGGTGGGTGGAGAGTTGATAGCCGATTTTCGGTAAGTTTTTAGTTTAAGTTCCAAATAAATTCACTAAACCCAACGGAAAAACACACATTATTAATTTTCTGTTATTGTTTTGCTTGTCGCGGATCTTAGCTAAGTAAAACTTGTGACTGTCCATATAACTAGAGCCAAAAAAATAAACTTAAGATTTTCGAAAAAATTGTATATCACTCAAAAACTGTATCTAAATTTTCTCTCTCGCCTTCGACTCAGGCCATTCGACGCAGTATTTTTCTTGATCCAAATGTGCAATAAAAAAGTTTTGGCATCTGTGTAATTTACAGCGTTTTCGCTTTTTTTACTTGACCTATATACTCATACATCGAGAGACCCGAAAACGAATTTCCGTGAATTAAACAAAAATAAGTTTCGATCACGTTCAGAACCCGGTTGTCTCAATTAAGTGAATTAAGTTTCAAGTCGCGGAGGGCCGCTACAACTTTTGAGTGTTTAATTTGCTGACATGAACGTGCTCGTGAGTTCGATTCGTGTTTCAGAATGAGATACAATTATATTTAAATACTTGATTGTTAACGTATTGATGTGAATAAAGAAATTGGATTTGAATACAAGAAAACTGAATGTTATGTTGTAAGTAGATGTACAATGGAGCCACGGTTATTCGACAAACGTTTTGCAGGGCTAGGTCGGATTATTTTTTGTTTTATGGGATAGGAGGGCAAATGAGCAAGCGTGTCGCCTGATGAAAAGCAATCAACGCCGCCCATAGACAACCGCGACACCGTAGGTATTATATGTATTCCGAAATTTTTCGAGTAATATTACCTTGTAATCCTCAACATTACAAATCAAACAATCTATTTGAACCACGAATCACACTAAATAATTATGAACATATATTTCTTTATTGTATAGGAGGGCAAACGAACAAGCGTGTCACCTGATCGAAAGCAATCAACGCCGCGCATAGACATCCGCGACATCGCAGGAGTCACGGAAGCGTTACCGGCCCTTTAGGTATGTGTAGTTTTGTTTTTTGAAAGTGCTTATGTCGGTTTCGAAAAACCGCCAAAGGTAGTTGGTTCCACAGAGTGGTGGTGCGCGGAAAGAAGTTTCTAGAGAAGCACACCGTAATGGATCACCACTTGTTCAGATGGTGGGAATTAAACTTTTTTTAAACTTTTTTTTCATACGTAATATGAATGTGGAATTTAGTAAATTAAACATCACAATGGAGACCTACTATTATATTATACAACCAATATAATCAGTGCTATAGAACTTACAGAAACAATAATGGTGGTACAGACATATATTTACATTAATTGACTTACCATATTAAGAAGAATAATATAGTTGGCCAAGTACAAGGAATCATCTTAAATTGAAAAGAGCTTGGAGTTCATTCCAATGGCGATGATTTATCTGAAAAAGATGAAAAAAAAATATATAAAATTGATAGAGATAGATAGATATATTCTTTAGTGTACACCAAAAACAAAATTATACGATTATTGATTGTAATATTTATACACAAATAGGGGGCTTATCGCTAATAGTGATCTCTCCCAGACAACTGTTGGATGGACACAGTGTTAAAAAGATAATTTGGTGTACGCTGGTGATATAATATTGTCAACATGATAGAAAAAAATATTAATAAAAAATGTTAATAGCCATAAAGAAATATAAAAGTTTTTTTTTATGGGATGGAGGGCAAACGAGCAGGCGTATCACCTGATGGAAAGCAATCAACGCCACCCATAGACATACGCAGCGCCATAGGCAGTGCGAAAGCGTTACCGACTATTAAGGAAAGTGACATTATGGGAGTGGGACCCCCTCCGACTCGGGGAGTGGGAGGGGGAGGATGGACCTCCGGAACTCAGACCGCTCACTGTCCGAAGCGCGGTAGCTAAGCTACCACTCAGACGCCGGTTTTCTGTGGGAGTGTGGTACTTCCCCGGGCGAGCCGGTCCATTCATAGGGCAGACAAATAATATGCCATTATTATATGGACAGTCAAAAGTTTTACTTAGCTAAGATCCGCGACAAGCAAAACAATAACAGAAAATTAACAATGTGTGTTTTTCTTTTTTGTGAAAGATTAATTGGTTCGAAATTACAATCATTATCAAATTTTTCTTCGGTTGAGAAGGAACGAGATAATTGAAGTTATAGAGCTATTGTAATTACATAAGTTCTTTGTCAGAAACTTTGTCAATCTCTAATAGGTCAAAAGATGAAAGGACTATTAATGAACGCCGTATTAAAAGGAGACAGTTCAACGATCCAAGAAAGTAATTAATAAGGGTAATTAGCTAGTTTCCAGGGGATTTCCACGCGGTTAATTTACACGTTTGGTGCTAAATTTACGGAATACCGTGTTGGGTTGGAAATGGCTTATTCCTTGTATGATTAAAGATTGAATATATATATATATATATATATATATATATATATATATATATATATATATATATATATATATATATATATATATATATATATATATATATATAATAACGTATATACACATGTGTGCCACAAAATGGTTCTTGCTCAGGTCAAGGCTGCAAGTCAGGCGCTCTGTTAGGGCAATTGAGTTGTGGATTTCGGCAACACCCCTCAATTTTGAGAGAGGCCCATGCCCAGCAGTACCGGAACGTCTTCGGACCGGTAAGGGAAAGTGATGGAGTATACCGCATCCGTATGAACCACAAACTGAATTGCTTGATAGGCAATGAAATCATTGTTCCATTTTTCAAAGTCTTCGATGGGTAGGACATATCGAGAGAATGTCTGATTGTAGACCATTTTAAATCGTTACAAACTGGACAACCCAGCAGACAGAAACCACGCGGTATACCTTAGAAGCGTTAGAAAGTCTACATCCATGAAGACCTGGCTGGCGCGTTATTCTAAACAGAGATGGCTGGCAAATTGTGGGAAGGAGAAGTTGTAGTGCCAAAGGAAAATATGCCCAGCAGTGGACTGTTACAGCTGTATTGATTGTAATGGTTGATGAGGTAAGGTCTATCGCATTCGTAATTCAATTTGTTCAGTGTTCAAGTACTTATACAGATACTAGTCTACTGACCGCAGTAAGTAAACTTTCCATGTACGTATCGATTGAAACAAAATCGATTACTTTGTTAAATATTAAATTGTAAGGCGTCCTACTGACATTTCTTGCGTAACGTTCTGCGAAACTATTCATATGTATTAAAAATTGACTTTTTTGAAAAATTTACTTTTTTGAAAATGAACTCATGTGTCAAAAAAGTGGTCGGATGGCAAAACTACATTATAGGTCGAATAATCAATAAACGCACGCTTACTAATTATTTTCTGCTAATATTGATAAATAGGTCTGTCGTGTCAATGGACGCTAGGCTAGGGGCAAACTTAGTCACAAACTTAGCCGACATTTCCGGGAATGGGCTCCTCGGGTACTATAGTGCCTTACCTCAGCATGCAGGGCTCTGCTGAGGCTGATCTCCATCCTCCCTTGCGGCTCGTGGAACTCACTATGATGAATTTAATAAACCTAATTTGTTAAAAAATTACGACGACGTGGTTCGCCACTCCTCACGTCCTGATTCTCAGGCGAGAAGCGACTAACGGAAAGCCGTTTTGGTAAGATGAATGTGAATGGAAGGATGGATGAAAGGATGAATAACTGTGGTGGAAGCAAGGAAGGTGTGCGGGGATCGTAGCAGATGGAGATTTGTGGTATCTGCCTACCTCTGCGGGAAACAGGCACGATGATATGTATGTATGGTTGTATGCAATATTAATAGATTATGCCCTCACTTCACGCACATTTTACAACAAAATGGCGCCATGCCACACAGTGCTTGAGAGATCATGGAGCTTCTTCGTGATTTCTTCCCTAACAAATTAATAAGCATTTAAGCGATATCCCCTAGACACCTAGGTCACCAGATCACACTCCTATGGATTTTTTTCAGTGGTGGTACCTCAAAAGTAAAATCTATGAAACAAACTTGACGACCACATCAGCATTAAAAGAAAATATCATCCGCGAGGTTAAGGGTATTCCGACGTCACTACTTCAGCGAGTGGCACAGAATACTGTGGCTAGATTCCAAGAGTGTGTCTGACGTTGAGGTTAACATTTATACAAAATATTTAAAAAAAAACCCGCACTTCTTTTCTTTGAAAACGATATTTAATATCCTTTATAGTTTTTTCGTTTCGTTTAGAGACGACCAATTGGCACAGTGGCGGAGTCAAGTTTTAAAAGTGGTAGAGCCACTCTGCAGACGAATACTTTGTCAAAAATGGCATATTATTTGTCTGTAGCATGCATGGGCCGGCTCACCCGTGGAAGTACCACACTCCCGCAGAAAACCGGCGTCTGAGTGGTAGCTTAGCTACCACGCTTCGTACGGTGAGCGGTCTGTGTTCCGGAGGCCCAAACCCCTCCCCTTCCCACTCCTACTCCCCCTCCGATACCCACTCCAAATCTCCCTCCCACTCCCCCTCCGATTAGCACTCCCACTCCCACTCCCATAATTTCACTTTCTTTTAAGATCGGCAACGCTTCCGCACTGCCTATGGTGTTGCGGATGTCTATCGGTGGCGTAGGTTGCTTTCCATCAGGTGACACGCCTGCTCGTTTACCTTCCAGATGTCATAAAAAAAAGGCAAAGGTCGCGGGTTCGATCCCCGCATCGGAATAAATATATGTATGGATTACAAATATCTATTTCGGCTAGATAACCCCGCCAATCCGCATTGGACAAACGCGGTGGGTTAGCATCCGTTTGTCCATTAATGAAGAGGCCCGAACTCAGCAGTGGGACATATATGGGTTGTTAAAAAAAATTGTCTTTTATTACTTATATTATATATACAAATCTAATTTTACCACTGGACACCCTACACTTATTATATTATATCTCAGTATTATTAATGGAGTCAAGCGTTACTTTGCGGAAATCCATCACTATGTGGACAGTCAAAAGTTTTATTTAGCTAAGATCCGCGACCACTTTTCCACCTTGTAAACGACACGTGTTTCGCCGTAACACGAGGCATCTTTAGGTATAGTAGTAGACTCTAAGGAAGACAACCGAAAAGTTGTCACTTTCCGAAAAGTGGTAGTGTGTGTTTGGTGTTATGTATAGTGGTTGGTGGGTGGAAAATTGATGGCCGATTTTCGGTAAGTTTTTGGTTTAAGTTCCAAATAAATCCACTTTATCCAGCACAAAAAACACACATTATTAATTTTCTGTTATTGTTTTGCTTGTCGCGGATCTTAGCTAAATAAAACTTTTAACTATATCTCAGTAGTTGATAACATAATCGCACGCCAAACAGGTGTTCGTTAAACAAAAACTTATGGAAATGTTAACTGCTGAAGTTATACGCGATCCTAACTTATATCTCCTTTACCCTTAATGAAACGGAACACTTTGAAAGATGCCTAAATGGTCCAAATGGCCTGATATGGGAGAAAGTTCACTAATAATTCTTTCTCTTCCCGCAATATTCACTCTGTTTTCTGAGAATTCTTGCAATTACTTGACGTAACAATGTATTATTTAATGTTTTTTTTTTTTTTATAGTGGATAAGGCAAACGAGAATGCGAATTATCTGCGGGCATAAACATCTGCACCGCCGGAGACGTCGCAGATGTGTTGGCGGCCTTTAACAAACACATAAGCTCTTTTTTTATACCCCCATGTCATAATCACGTGGGAAGACCGTAGGCGGGAAATTGTTCCGCGTTTCCACAGATCGTGGCAGAAAACTGCGACTGCATCACACCGTGGTTGACGGCCAGCCATCCAGGTGATGGGGATGGATATATTTTTGAGCTTTGCGGCTGGGAAGAGATTAATCAACTCCTCATAGCATACGTCGTAATAAATTCGGTACAGTACGCAAAGAGATGATACATAACTGCGTACAGCGACAATTCGGGACGCTCTCCGTTGGATGCGGTCAAATAGAAAAGCTGTACTTATGAGCTCTAGTCCAGAGATGAGAGCAGTACTCCATATGTGGCCATATGTACTCCATATTATTTAATATAGAAAATACTAGTATTATAAGGTTAATCATGTTTAATTAAATCTGTGCTCCATCGTAAGCCATGATACCACCAACAGATTTGAGGAGTACTCTCATCCGGTACACCCGGAACTCGACCGCTCTCCATCCCAAGCACGGTAGGTAAGCTACCACTCAGACGCTGGTTTTCTGTGGGTTTGGCAGTCATATGTTAATATGACAAGATGCACATAAACTTTCCATTTTTCTTTCATTGACATGGCCTTGTTTCTCATGTCTTTATAGTGGATTATGAAACCTCAAGGCAAACTCAAGCCCAACAAATCTTGGTTACGCTTCAGTTATGCGAGATTCAAACTTTAGCTTCTAACTTTATTGAAACGGAACAATATGGAAGGTGCTTAAATTTTCCAAATGGCCTGCTATGGGAAAAAGTTTGCTTATTTCTCTCTATTAGCGGATTACTAATGGTCCGCGAACCACCATTTTGGCGACCGCTGTTCTAGATCACTTAATTTTGTTTTTAAGTGACATGTAACTTGCGTTTTGCGACGATTGAAAAATCATTATAAGAAGGTTTTTATAAATGGTATTACGCAATGTAAAGTTATATTTCACTTCTAACTTTTACGTCAAATTCTAGTAGATTTCTAATTTGTTAAACCGTATAAACGTTTCATTACACTTAGGTTTCACTGTACCACATTCGTTGTATTGTATATTATATTACACAAGCGCCTGCTATAATAAAAGAGCAATCTTCGCTCAGTACTTATTTAAATGATATATTACGCAGGAATGTTCCTTTGAATTATTACCGGTTTTTAACGGTTATGTTCCTTTTTTATTATTTTTTATATAATTCTACCTTTCTCTGAACAGACTGCATTCTTAAAAAAATTAGTTTTTCAAATTTTAATCTCACTTTTAACATATTAAATTATCAATTGGGATGAATAGTCTAACAATCATAATGTTCTTATCACTAACTACAGCTATAAGCAATCTATTACCGGACATAGATATCTTCCGATAATGAAGATTTGTTCATAGTTACGATGATGGTAGTTGAAAGTATAATAACTTGCTTTATATACTGTTACATTTTTTTAGTTAATTAAGATTGTGCTATTGTTTATTGCCCTTAAAAAAATTACAAAAAAAAATGCAAAAGAAGACCTAATCAGTCTCTACAAAGTAGCCTCTTTTCATAATTTTACGCCTGTGGCAGCCATCGCTCTTCTGTGAAGATTTTCTCCACCTCACGCAACGTCCATGAGGACGAAATATGAAAACAGGTTGAATATTCATTTGTCTTCGTAATCAAAAGACCCATCTGTTCTTATAAAATATGCATACATGTCACTGTTACTGTGTAATGGAATGATACTGCCGTACCCGGATATCATTACTCGGCGCATGAATTTTTTATAACCGGGGTTACACAACTGGAGTTCCTTTTAATAATTTCTCCATCCTTCCGTTTATTTACATCTTACTCTAAGAAAAGCACCGAACTTGCAATTCCTTTGATATTGCAGTTGCATTTGATTTGCAAAAACAAAGTACCTGCGAAGTTTCTTTCGCCGTTTCTTCTCCTTTTGACTGTCCACATAGTGATGGATGTCCGCAAAGTAACGCCTGACTCCATTAATAAAAGCTTGTTTGTCAGCGTACTAACGTACGAAAAATAAAGAGTTTGAATTTCAAAAATTGTTGATGGAATACACCCTAAATTTCTCTTTGAATCTTTTGATTAATATGATAAGATTATATAAATTCGTTCGCTTTTCTAAATTCTATATGCCAGTAGAAACTTTCATAAATCATGTCTTTTTGATAAGCGAAAAGTAATTTCCGTTAAAAGATTTATGAAAATGCTCAGAGCTCGTAAGACTATCACAAAAGATTTTTATTTAGCACATTAGATAAATATAACATGTAAAAAATATATTGAAGGCGTTTTCCAAAATTATTTTTTTATTAATAACACTGGCTGAATGTGACGACTGTGTCAGCATTGAATTTAAAAATAAAAATATAATTTCAGTCAAACTTCTATCTACGACTATTTATTCATTTTTAAATTAAAAACAAATAGACAAAGGAAAACTATTTTTAAAACACGTTTTTTTAATGTTGGTAAGGTAAGGTTTTTGTTGTAATGTTGTTTCATTTGCTAGTGGTAGGGCCACACTGTTTGAATACTTTGTCAAAAATGGCATATAATTTGTCTGTAGCATGAATGGGCAACGCTCCCGCAGAAAACCGGCGTCTGAGTTGTAGTTTAGCTACCGCGTTTCGTCCGGGAACGGTTGAGTTCCGGGGGCCCAATCAACTCCCCCCTCCCCCTCCTTCTCCTCCTCGCCCTCCTTCTCCCCCTCCCATAATGACACTTTCTTTAAAGGCCGGCAATCCTTCTGCACTGCCTGTGGCGCTGCAGATGTCTATTGACGGCGTTGGTTGCTTTCCATCAAGTGACACGCCTGCTCGTTTGCCTTCCCATCCCATAAAAAAAATGTAAATTTTATTATCTACATGGTTAAACTTATTTCTGCCACTGTCCATCGTATATATAAAGAAAGTCTTCATTCATTTATTCATACTGCTGACCGCAACGTAACATACCTAATGTCATATCCTGTGAGAGCTGACAGTTCCTCGGGCGAACAATCATTGGCAGTTTGTTCCAGTGTCATCCGCATGACACAGTACTGGCTAAGCCGAATTTAATAGACATAGCTTTTTGTTTTGGTTTTTTATTTAAAAGAAAACCATCAATATTTTTAATATTACTAAAATTCTTATATGGACAGTCAAAAGTTTTACTTAGCTAAGATCCGCGACAAGCAAAACAATAACAGAAAATTAATAATGTGTGTTTTTCCGTTGGGTTCAGTGGATTTATTTGGAACTTAAACCAAAAACTTACCGAAAATCGGCCACCAACTCTCCACTCACCAACCACTATACACAACACCAAACACATTATCACTTTTCCATCTTGTAAACGACACGTGTTTCGCCCCAACACGAGGCATCTTCAGGTATAGTAGACTCTACGGAAGAATATAGTGGTTGGTGAGAGGAGAGTTGATGGTCGATTTTCGGTAAGTTTTTGGTTTAAATTCCAAATAAATCCACTAAACCCAACGGAAAAACACACATTATTAATTTTCTGTTATTGTTTTGCTTGTCGCGGATCTTAACTAAGTAAAACTTTTGACTGTCCATATAGTGATGGATTTCCGCAAAGTAACGCCTGACTCCATTAATAACTAAAATTCTTGTTGATCATTCCAACTAAGTACTGTAGTACATTGACAAATGTATCACTAATGTAATAAAACTTTTTATTTGAATATATTAAAACCTTTTATATTATGTAATTTAAAAGGTTTATACTATAGTAATATAATATAAATCTTTTATATTATATTACTATATTCGTTTTAAATGCGTAATTTTAAAATTTGAAATAAAAAAGAAATAAATTGTTTTATAAAAACAAAAAGTCTTATCGACTGACGTTTTTTGATAGACATGTCATAAGAAATTGAAATTATATTATATAATATATATTGAGATATAAAATGCAAAGTGAAAAGTGTAAATATAGTATGAATAACATATAAATATACAATGAATAGAAAAATAAATTCATATGACTTGGAAGACTTTCAATTACGTCAAAGATAAATCCCCCTAAAGAACCCGGGTGTCGCCGTAAGCAGAACGGCGGGCACACTACAGTACTATACTACTTACTAACGCTAGTGCTAGATAATGATCCACAACGATAGTCTATTGAAGATTGTACGAATCTTATCAACTGAGCTATAAACACGACAAGAAAAAGATAAGTAAAATTTAACAATCACCTGAATTCCCGTTAAAGTGGCTCTTTCAACAGCGCTTTCCGAGCAGATAGAACAAAAACATTTTAATATCATCATTTAGAGCACCAATACCATTTCAAGAACCATATTTTTTTATCGGATAGGAAGGTAAACGAGCAGGCGTGTCACCCGATGGAAAGCAATCAACGACGGTCATGGACCCCCGCAGTGCGATAGGCACTGCATAATATGATAAGATTATTAGCATTTTTTTATTTTATCTGTTTAATTTTATTGTATTTCATTATAATATAAGTACGTATATACACTATTGTTATAATGTAGCCATGCTGAGCACAAATCTTAAGAGTTATAGTCCGGGCGGTATTAAGTTTATATTAGATATTAATTTTTTTATAGGGGATAGAGGGCAAACGAGCAGGCGTGTCACCTGATGGAAAGCAATCAACGCCGCCCATAGACTTCCGCAGCGCCATAGGCAGTGCGGAAGCGTTGCCGACCTTTAAAGAAGGTTACATTATGGGAGTGGGAGGGGGAAAAAGTGTGGGAGGGGGAAACGGAGCGGGAGGGGGAAGGGGAGTAGGAGGGGGAGGGTGTTAGGCATCCGGAACTCACACCGCTCATCGTACGAAGCACGGTAGCTAAGCTACCACTCAGACGCCGGTTTTCTGCGGGAGTGTGGTACTTCCCCATTCATGCTACAGACAAATAATATGCTATTCTTGGCAAAGTATTCGCCTGCAGCGTGGCTCTACCACTTACAAAATTAATAATTAGTCTGTAATTTGTTTTTATGGCGAATAAATAAATAAATAAATAAAGGAGCGTTGCTGGCCTTTAAGAAATATATATGAAAATACTTTAAAAAATTATTTCGATATCACAAACAGACATTTGTAGAGGATTAGATGGATTGGAGGATTAAAAGAACTGGAAATTAACACACCAATGTTGTTCCAGACGAATTGGTGTGTATCCAACTCGAAATTAACACTCGTGGAGCTTACATATAATTATTCTTATGCGGGAATCGAACTCGCGACCATTGGCCCCGAATACGGTAGCTTCGGCACTGCGCTAGTTAGGTCATCCTCCAGAATCGGGGAGGCCCATGCCCATCATTAGAAATTTAATATTTTTTTTTAGATAGATGCATATATTCTTTATTGTACACTGAAAACAAAGTCATACAATTATTGATCGTAATATTTATATGCAAATGGCTAATAGCGATTTCTTCCAGACAACCGTAGGATGGACACAATGTTAAATCAATAATTTGATGTAGATTGGTGATACATTAACGTCAGGAGAATAAAAAAATTTATTAATAAACATAGTTAATATCCATAAGCAAAAATATAAGCATATATAAATATGATTTAACCGTAAATAATTTATTTATTACAAATTTAATTTATAAAATACCAGTATAAAACACCTGGGACTAATTTTATCTTCGCGTCGTGATTGACGTAAATTAATGATTTATATAAATATTAATAATAAATTTAGAATTCGATTTATGTTCAGAAGATTAAATTACTTTCCAATTTCCTTTAAGAAATTTGAAAACTGTTATTGAAATTACGTTATTACCGAGTACATTCCTTGGCCTTGTTTTTCTTATAATAAAAGTATTTACTCGTAATACTTTTATTATAAGAAAAACAAGTCTACACATACCTTAAAGGCTGGCATCAGGCGGCAAGCTTGCTCGTTTGCCCTCCTATCCCATAAAAAAAGAAGAAACATGAAACGAATAAAATAATTTCGTCTTTTTCTATTTAGTTTAGGTAATTATATATTTATAATATATACAAATATTGGATATCCCGCAGCATAATTGATTATAATTTATATTGATAATCTTGGTGAAATACAAAACATTATTAGGGTGTCTTGAGGCAGAATTAGGTTTTCAACCTTAATTACTGTATACCTTATTAACTATTATTCGATCTATGACCTAATATAAATATGGTCGAATATTCCTTGTTTGTAAAAAGTAGTTAAGGTTGAAAACCTAATTGTCACTGAACACTCCAGATTTTGTTTCATCAAGATCTTCAATACAGCTGTGAGAGTGACTTCAGTTTTGTTTTTGTAGGGATTTGCAGTATTCTCCAGGTGAAGTTTACTTCTATCTATCTTTATATTAAACATACAAAAAAAAAATCATGCGCTTAGTCAATTAGACTTCTCGTCTATCCCCTTGGCTAAGGCTCGGATTATACTCAACACTTCCCACTGGGAATTGAAAACTTAGACCAAACCCTCCAAGATATTTAAATTGGAAAGTTAAGCTCCCACATTTATATAGCTTAGTATTTTATTGGGAAATTTATTATATTTTCTCAGCATTACGCGCTGAAATGAAGTTAATATTAAATTTATTTAATCATCTTAATTGACTCAATGAAGCTACTGCTTTCGTATTTAATGGTCATGGGATCAATTTCCGCATCGGGATTTTATTATCATCACCTTTACAAAGAGGATGGTTGAAAGACGACTGGCAAAAGAAATTTACGTTGCGAATCTGAATGGGAGAGTCGGTAGGGGAAGCCCAAGGAAAACATACCTTGACCAAATTGCCAAAGTTTTTAGGAAAGGTCAGGTCAAAAGTACCGTTAACCTGCGAGTTTGCATAAAGAGAGTGATGAGTGTGAAGGAAACAAGGAAAGTATTCGAGATCGTAGCAGATAGAGATCTGTGATCTCTGCATACTCCTACAAGAAACAGGCGTGATGATATATATCATATGTATCAATTCTTCACCCACTAACCACTATACACAACACCAAACCGGAAAAAATTTCGGTTGGCTTCCGTAGAGTCTACTTTACCTGAAGATGCCTCGTGTTGGGGCGAAACACGTATCGTTTACAAGATGGAAAAGTGGTAATGTGTGTTTGGTGTTGTGTATAGTGGTTGATGGGTGGAGGATTGATGGCCGATTTTCGGTAAGTTTTTGGTTTAAGTTCCAAATAAATCCACTTCACCTAGTACAAGAAACACACATTATTAAATTTCTGTTATTGTTTTGCTTGTCGCGGATCTTAGCTAAGTAAAGCTTTTGACTATCCACATAGTGATGGATTTCCGCAAAGTAACGCCTGACTCCATTAATAATATATCTATGGACTTTTGATACCCACTTTTTTATGGGATAAAGGCAAACGAGCAAGCGTGCCGCCTGATGGAAAACAATCAACGCCACCCCTAGACATCCGTAGTACCTACCATAAGCAATGCAGTACGCGTTCGGCTCTCTTTAAGAAATATCTAGGTTTGTTTTTTTTTAAGATTTTAATGTCGTATCGGTTCGGACACACCGCTGGAGATAGCTGATTACACAGGAATGTTGTGAAACAGAAAGTAGCAATTTAATCATTATACTTTTGTTATTTTAATAAAATTTCACCCTTCTACAACTTCATTATTACTTCGATCATGAAACGAAGAAAATTAATTATTCAAGGGAGAGAGTTGACGGGTTTCTTATATAGGCGTGCTTCATTTAAATTTTCCTTTATTTTGGCTCAGTGGCGCGGCCCTCCCCCCACGGAGGCAATGGTCGCGGGTTCGATTTCCGCATCGGAATAAATATATATATGGATTTATAAATATTTACTCCGAGTCTGGTAACCCCCCAATTCGCATTTCCTTTCTTCTCTATCCTTTCCCTTCCTCACCGCCAATCTACGGTCTGCCGTGCGAATGGATGCGTGGCTAGGGACGAGCCTAGTCAAAAGCGTGCCGACCGTCCCGGGATCGGGCTCCCCCGGGTACTATGGTGCCTTACCTCAGCATGTAGGGCTCTGCTGGGGCTGACCTCCATTCTCCCTTGCGGCTCGTGGGATTCACTAAGACGAATTTAATATACCTAATTCGTTGAAAAACGACGGCGACGTGGTTCGCCACCCGTCACGTCCTGATTCTCACGAGGGCGAAAAGCGACTAATGCGGAGCCGTTTCGCTGCAATGAATGGTAGCGGATGGAGCTCTGTGGTCTCTGCCAACCCCTGCGGGGGATAGACGTGAATATATAATAATAATAATAATTTATTTTGGATAGACTGGCAAACGAACAACCTGATGACAAGAATCGAGCTCTATCCATGGACATCTGTAATACTAACGATGCCGCAGATGCATTGCCATTTTTCATATCCTCATTCCAAGGTAACAAGGAAATAATCGGAGGAAGGGGAGGTTGAGGATGAGGAAGTAATATAGTTGGACTTCCGATGTCTTACACTCATAGGAAACGCGGTAATACAGAAAAATGCTACCACTTAACGCCGTCGTTCAGTTAGGGTAGCGCAATTTGCCGATCGATCTGACCTATTTATGTGTGGCTCTTCTACTATTACATATCTCATATCCCAAAGAGACGTTGATTACTTTCGAATAAATATAGAAATAGAAAATCTTTTTTTACAATAATTATTTTTTGCTTAAAACCTTAATAACATTAAAATATGCAAAAAAAAAAAACAAACAAAACAAAAAGAAAATAATTTTAATCAAACAAGTGTCATAAAATGGTTCTCGCTTAGCATATGCCGGGCGCTCTATAGGCGCAACTGACGCTGGTTTTCAGCAAGAACCAACGAGGTCAGGTCGCGGACCACAGTGACGACATTCATATTGACACACATATACATCCATATATATATAATACTACTCATACTCATATACACATATACATACAATACAATACAATAAAATTCGTTCGTCATTAAGACGTTCTAATTTTTCTTCTTCCTTTATCATTACTGATATTGTCATTACAGTATGAACTGGTTTTCATTGCTTGTGGCGGTTTTTTCCCCAACACACCCATTTCAGTAAACCATCGTATCCGCTTAAAGTCTTTACGTGTCGTTAAGTTTACCTCTCTATCCCATAATATATATGAAACTTCTTTGAGACTTTCTTAATCTTCTTCTTCCTTTATCACAACTGATTATGACATTACAGTATGAACTGGTTTTCATAGCTTGTGACGGTTTTTTCTACAACATAAACAATTCATTAAGCCATCGTTTCCGCTTAAAGTCTTTACGTGTCGTTAAGTTTACCTCTCTATCCCATAATATATATGAAACTTCTTTGAGACATTCTTAATTTTCATCTTCCTTTATCACAACTGATATTGCATTACAGTATGAACTGGTTTTCATAGCTTGTGACGGTTTTTTTCACAACGTGCACAATTCATTAAACCATCGTTTCCGCTTAAAGTCTTTACGTGTCGTTAAGTTTACCTCTCTATCCCATAATATATATGAAACTTCTTTGAGACATTCTTAATTTTTATCTTCCTTTATCACAACTGATATTGTCATTACAGTATGAACTGGTTTTCATTGCTTGTGGCAGTTTTTTCCCCAACACACTCAATTCAGTAAACCATCGTATCCGCTTAAAGTCTTTACGTGTCGTTAAGTTTACCTCTCTATCCCATAATATATATGAAACTTCTTTGAGACATTCTTAATTTTCATCTTCCTTTATCACAACTGATATTGTCATTACAGTATGAACTGGTTTTCATTGCTTGTAGCAGTTTTTTCCTCAACACACTCAATTCAGTAAACTATCGTATCCGCTTAAAGTCTTTACGTGTCGTTAAGTTTACCTCTCTATCCCATAATATTTATGAAACTTCTTTGAGACATTCTTAATTTTCATCTTCCTTTATCACAACTGACATTGTCATTACAGTTTGAACTGGTTTTCATAGCTTGTGACGGTTTTTTCTACAACATAAACAATTCATTAAGCCATCGTATCCGCTTAAAGTCTTTACGTGTCGTTAAGTTTACCTCTCTATCCCATAATATTTATGAAACTTCTTTGAGACATTCTTAATTTTCATCTTCCTTTATCACAACTGACATTGTCATTACAGTATGAACTGGTTTTCATTGCTTGTGGCGGTTTTTTCCCCAACACACTCAATTCAGTAAACCATCGTATCCGCTTAAATTCTTTACGTGTCGTTAAGTTTACCTCTCTATCCCATAATATATATGAAACTTCTTTGAGACATTCTTAATTTTCATCTTCCTTTATCACAACTGATATTGTCATTACAGTATGAACTGGTTTTCATTGCTTGTGGCGGTTTTTTCCCCAACACACTCAATTCAGTAAACCATCGTTTCCGCTTAAAGTCTTTACGTGTCGTTACGCTATTATCTTTTCCCGGACATAATCCACTTGGCAGCTGTATACATAATTGGTTGTTTCTACCAACCTTAGAATAATATTGTGATAATGAAGAGTACAACTATAATCCTGCTACAACATGCCGCAATCAGTATCAGCATGAAACCTGACGGGATACTTTTAAAAAATTCAAAAATATTTTCGATATAAGAAATTTCCTATCTTTTTTCGCCGAGTTAGATTAGTGACGTTGAGATTTTCTTTCATTTTTATAATCTCATGTTATTATTGGTTATATTGTTTAATTGTGTTTTTTTTATGGGATAGGAAGGCAAACGAGTAGGCGTGTCACCTGTTGTAAAGCAATCAACGCCGCTCATAAACATCTGCAATGCCATAGGCAGAAGCATTGCCGGCCTTTAAGAACAGCGTTATTATTGGAGGGGGTGGGGGACTTTGGAACTCAATCGCTCACAGGACGAAGTGCAGTAGCTAAACTACCACTCAAACGCCGGTTTTCTGCGGGAGTGTGGTGGCTTATTTACTCAATATAGTTTGATTAAGGCGTAGAAGTGAAGTGAAATGAAATATTTTTTTTTTATTTTAGTTATTTATTTTATTTATGACAGTTATGAGGTTAAATTGAATGGAGCATAGTATATCTTACTAGGTAGGGTCGTGCTGAGACATACCGATTCGGTCATGTTTGGCTATACATACAAATATGTATTCGTGTAAATAAATAAATAAATACATATTTATACAAAACACAATATATACATAAAATAATATAGTAGTACCAACAAAATTGTGTATAATGTCATTTTAAATTGATTTCAAAAATCCATACAAGTTTTGGTAAAACAACCGCCATTTTATCAATTTACATTTACAAGATACTTGTATTATATTTCACTTGACACTGGCGTATTAGTTATAACTAATTGCCATCAAATAAGCAAGAAGAAATTACATTTCATTTGTCACACATTAGTCCGCCAGCTGTCAAGATTTACCATAGTTATATCGAATTTATAGACAACCCAATTGATTTAACAAATAGACTACCACCTTTTTTATGTACTGAAGTAAAATATTTTGTTTATGGTATCGGAAAATATTGAATATTTATGAAAGAACTAGTAACGAGCAAGATAAGCATGTATTCGCTGATCAATTAAAATATGAAAAAACACGCTATAAATTAATAAAATTAATAGTGCTATCAGCAACCAGTTTCCTTGTCAGGTTGTTCTTTGACATATAGGCCTCTCCTGGGCAAAAAAAAGATTCGTTTACTCAGAAATCAGCTATAGAAAATATTAAGTGAATGACCGTTGCTTTTAAAACAATAGTCGAAGTGTAGTGTAAAGTTTATCATTTAAGAATCGAGACACAATAAAATCGCAGCGAGAGAATATCAAGTTTTACTGAATGCAGATTTTTATCTTCTCCGCAATAACCCTTCTTGTGTTATTAAATGTTTATTTTAAACCAACAAGTTAAAAGGAAAACTTTGTTTGTTGATTGTTTAAGTATTGAAGGATGTTTAACTTGAATTTGCAAATTTTTTGACCTGAATATATATATATATATATATATATATATATATATATATATATATATATATATATATATATATATATATATATATATATATATATATATATATATATATATATTTCGGCCGGAACTGATGGAGAAAGATAGTCCGTTTGAGGGGTTCAAGTGACGACGATCTTCAGTAATGAGGTATCCATTAAAAAAGATTTATAGAAATCTGAATTAATTATACAGTTCTTATGCAACCCATGCTTTATATTATGTTTTAAATTATTTTTATTATTATTAATAACATGAAGAGAAATGTAACGTTTGAGGACATTAATCTGTAAGCATCCCATGACACACTGATGTACGGGACGCATCCAATTACATCCAGTTGCGGAAGACTTGAATGCGACGAATATTTCCTATGCTTTATGTTACGTATGCGAAAATCAGTTCCGTAACCTACATTCAGTTCTGAAAACTATTTTGTTCTTAGAATATGAATTAATACTTAAGCTGTAATATATATATATATATATATATATATATATATATATATATATATATATATATATATATATATATATATATATATATATATATATATATATATATATATATATATATATATATATATATATATATATATATATATATATATATATATATATATATATATATATATATATATATATATATATATATACGCCTGTTTCCCGTAGAGGCAGGTAGAGACCACAGAATCATCCACACTCATACAAGCTCGCCACTAAAGAGTACTTTTGACCTGGACATCTGAAGAATTTCAACAATTTCGTCGAGGTATGTCCGTCATACATCCTCTATATGTGCCTAAACCATCCTAATATATAAACATTCCTTTCTCAACTTTCACTACACCTTCTTTTAATCCACGTCACTCTCTCATTAATTCTTATACAGTAATAAATTTATTATTTTTATTAAAATTCTTGGTAACCTTTTTTAGTGAGCTGAAAATGGTTTTGTTAGTAATACGTTTCACGTTAATAGTCCGATGGTTGGTGAAATCGACGAATTTAGATGGTAATCGCAAAACTTTAATAAATTAGTCCGTAGCCACTTAACTGTATAAACACAATATTATTGTTTCTCTATGTGTTCATACTCTATGCGCTCCTAAAATAGTTGAATTCGATTGGGATTAACTTCTGATAAGTTGTTCTGCGTGCGTTCGCAAAGATTTCTGGCACAAAATATTTTTTTTTTTATTTTATTTTGTGCCAGGAGCTTTTTCTTTTATCGACATGTGTTGCAATGAAATTATTTACATTACAAGGTATATTTTAAAAGGTTTATATTATAATTTATTTTCTTTACAAAGTATATATTACAAGGTATATCCTCCCTTGCGGCTCGAGGGATTCACTAAGACGAATTTAATATACCAAATTTGTTGAAAATGACGGCGACGTGGTTCGTCGTCACGTCCTGATTCTCACGGGGGCGAAAGGCGACTAATGGAGAGCCGTTTCGCTGCGATGAATAGTAGTGGATAGAGCTCTGTCGTCTCTGCCAACCCCTGCGGGGAATAGGCGTGAATATATAAAAAAATATTACAAGTTATAACTTCCTAATAAATGCAGAATAGATCGATTCTCTAGTACTTCGGAGAGATATGTCATCTTAGCATTTTTAATGGATTTTATTATGTGTTCCGAGGAATTGTTTGGAATAATCCTTGCCACTGAATACCAGTATCGCGTAACAGGCCACAAAGAAAAGTTTCATCCCCACCATCTGGATGAATGGCGATCCAGTAAGGTCCGCTTTTGTCGATACTACTTTTGACCCATCACCACCCGTGGAATGTGGTATTTCCAAACCACATCTGAACCGAAGAATAAGCCTGCACATACATACATTAAAGGCCGGCAAAGCTTTCGCAATACCCATGGTGTCGCAGATGTCTATGGGTGGCGTTAATTGCTTTCCATCAGGTGATACCCTTGCTTGTTTGCTCTCCTGTACCATATAATAGCCATTAGGTAGAACTTCAGAATACAGTGTCGCTCAACACAGCACGAATCGTCCGTCGGTTTTTCTCCATATCGATTTAAACGCCAGCCGTTTGGTTAGAATGCTGGGACTGCCACTTTAAAGTGAGTTCTTTGTCGTTCCTAAATAAAAAGATATTGCAAGCTTTAATAATTTATTTTTTCATTTGAATTAATCCCTTTTATTAATGCCAAAAGAGCACGGGTGATTTCGCTAATCTCACATAGAATGAAGAAGACACAAAGGCTGTTAATCAAGCTCTTATAATTGTTAAATTTAAAAAAAAAACTAACGATTTCAGTTTATGTGCCAAAACCAGCTGAATTTCCCAATATTTGATTATAACATTTTTAACAAAATTATTTGATATGAATTCGGTTTTAATATGTAAAAGGATTGAGGATCGATCTTTATGTTCGTTGTTAATCTTAAAAAATACTAGTTGTATACTAGTGATTGTAAAATGTATACTAATGTCACTGTGGTCCGCGATCTCACCACGTTGGTTGTAGCTGAAAACCAGCGTCAGGTGCTCAAATATAACGCCCGGCATATGCTGAGCAAGAACCATTTTATGACACTTGTTGGATTAAAATTATTTCCTTTTTGTTTTGTTTATTTGTTTTTATATTATAATATTATTAAGGTTTTAATTTTAGCTGTTGTAAAAAAAGGTGTCACGAATAAAGATTTTTACATTTGTTTTTCTATAATTAAAATAAATAAATAAAACCATCACTCAATCGGAAACTCAATCTAAATACTGCGGCTGTATCGAAATTAATTTTCAATTTTATACGGAAAGTTTACTTAGAATGAACTTTTCCAATATCAAGCGCAACATCTCTTTAGCAATGAATTTGTATTACAAAACAATAAAGTAATCAAAACAGTATAAGAAGTAAGACACCAAAAGTGAATATCAAGTTATTGCTTTTTCTTTTCTTTGATGACAACTAGTTATAATTATTATTATAAAATACGTTAATATCAATTCTTTTGAAATATAACTTATCACGTTACGTCTTGATAAAATGGTGGCTATTCTACCAAAACCTTCTATGGGCTCGAGTCAACTTAAATAGTCACGATACACGCATTTATTTCATATGACTTCACTTATACACTTTAATCTTTAAAATTAAGCAATATAACTGATAATAATATAAGATTATAAAAATAATAAAAACACACCGTCCTTGATATAAATTGGCGGGAAAAGTTCTTATACCTTTTTATTCTAATAGACGTATAACTTATGTACTTTCAAATCTCCATTTTTCATACATTTATACTGTGAGTTTTAATATAGTCATAAAATAAATAGAACTAAGGTGGAGGATGGTGATATGTTACATTCTCTCCATTCTAATGTATGATTCGGTTGTCGAATGGAAGTTGGATATTAAAACAAAATCTAAGTAAAAAAATTCATAGCTTTTGAAATGTAGATGTACCGGAGGTTGTTTATAATTAAAAGGACAACAAAGAAAAGTGTTCTGGAACTAACGAACAAAAATTAGTAGGTTTACAGTAATCAAAGAAAGCAAATCAGCATATTTTTAAAACATTTAGCGAAACGAGATATACAATTTATTATGTCATTATTGAAGAAAGAACTGAAGGTAGAAGAGACCGCGGTAGAAAGAGAATTTCTTGGACTAATAATATAAAAGGCTGGTTGAAAGTGGAAAGCACGGAAAACTTGATTCGCATGACTGAGGAAAGGGGTAAATGCGGTCAAACGGTATATACGGGGAATAAAATAAATAAACAATAAATATAAAACAAAACTTACCTTTTTAATACCATTTTTGTAATATTCCGCAGTCCTCATAAGGTCATAACGCAAACAATTGATCAAAAGCACGCACTGCTTAAAGCGAAGTCACGTGACACGTTTTTTTTTTTCGATTCGTTTCACATTTGTGTACAAAGAGTCGGTTATGCGCGAATGGGCCGGCATCCGCGGTAGTTTTAACTGAAAAGTCGGTGTGGTGCGCGGGTTGCGTGTTCGTTTCTAGACAACCATCGGGCGCCTTGTCAGTTGTGAACAACATTTTAGTACGGCGATACATTACGATGCGTTTTTTCAGTCACCACTTTGTTCAGTCTGATTTATTTATTTATTAGGGACTTATATAAACTTATTATAATAAATAAATAATAATAATATATAAATAAAACCAGAGTCACCGACATAGCTTTTCAAGTTAGCAAACTGAAGTGACAATGGGCTGAACACGTTTGTCGGAGAACCGACAATCGTTGGAGTAGACGAGTGCTGGAGTGGAGACCGCGACTCAGCAAACGTAGTGTGGGATGCCCCCCGGCTAGTTCGAGCGACGATCTGCGCCAGACGGCTGGCAGAAACTGGATGCGTGTAGCCGAAGATCGGGCTAGGTGGCGCGCCTTGAGTGAGGCCTATGTCCAGCAGTGGACTGCCGCGGGCTGATATTGATAAACTTATTACCGCCCGGACTATAACTTTTAAAATATGGGCACAGCGGCGTGGCAACATTTTAATAATAGTGTTACTTATAAATACTTAAATTATAATGAAATACAATAAAATTATCAGAAAAAGGATAAAAATAATAAAAGGATAATGATAATCTCGTGATTTATCAATTGCAAAAGATATCCCGGAGCGATCGCTTTAATTGGTGTATTTTAATATCGAAAATTACGAATGTTTTTGTACTGTGTTCAATTAATATATTATTGTATAGGTGACAAATGCGTACCATGGGAATATAATGTAATATATTACTCGGATAAGATATAATACTAAACATTTAATGAAGATTCCGTGGTAAATTTTAACAACTGCATCAGGCAGTTTTTGAAATTTAAAAGAGAGAGCAGCTACTAATTGGTAATGTAGCCAAGTTGATGATTTTTCAAATGAACCAGTAACTTTTTTTGATTGAATCTAAAGTAATATCTACATCGGTGGGGAATTTCAGATAGACAAATATATATTCTGCAATTTCTCATTTATAACTTTTAAGATACCTTCATTGGAACCTGCATAAAATAAACTTAGCGATATTGGAACCAGCATAAAGTAAGCTTACACAGAGTAATAAATATTATTGTTTGTAAGAAAAAAGAAAATATAAATAAGTTGAACAATGAAGAGGCTCGATTCGAAATAAATACTTGTTGCCTATCGAACCCACGTCTATATATATATATATATATATATATATATATATATATATATATATATATATATATATATATATATATATATATATATATATATATATATATATATATATATATATATATATATATATACTGGCATAATAATTGTAACTGATTGCCATCAATGGAAACAAGAAGAATAAACCGAAAAGTATCGTGGACGAAAAATGTTTGTAACCCCATTACTAACGAACGAGTGACTGCCTCTAATATGACATTTGACTGCGGCACTCGCGACGTAAGCGAGTCGGCAAAGTCGGTAGTGACCACGACCGACGACAACCTTGTCCGATTGGGATCGGTTCTCCGTTTCCAAATAGGTAGGTGTTTAATGCTTTGTTTTCAATTATAATATTCCCCTGTTAAGCTCGTTACACACTGACTAATTGGTGTACGAAGACATTTTATAATTTCAATATTTTTTTGCCCCTAAGGGGCCATCCATAAAATACGTCACACAAATTGCGACATCCAGTGAGAAAAGAAGGCAGAGACTTAATCATTGTGGCATAATATGTATGCATTTAAATTACTAATACTTTAACGTAAAACTACACGTGATAAGGAGTGGGAGGGTTTTCAGAACCATGAAATAGGTACATGTGACATAATTTATGGATTACCTTTAATTCCTCTGCAATGCCTTTGGTATTGTGCACACAATCTGCCATAAATAAAAAGACGCTCACCACCTGTATAAGTGATGATGTATCTTTCGTTTTTCCAAAAAAATTTTTCATTCAAGATTATTCTGTGGTACTAGCTAATCTCAGGAGTATTAGTAATTTTCAAAACATTCAATAGTGTTCTAGAAACAACTTTTCAAAGTATGGCACTGCATCTTTATTTCACTTGGAATAGCGCGTGACCATGGTCATCGGGGAGGAAGAAACAACGGGAAAGGTGTAAGGCCTTCAGATCCCTATACTCATTGTACAAAGCACGGTGTACATGGGTAAATGCTATGATATTTTGTAATGAGGTGGGGACTCTCCGGTTGAGCTAGTCTGTTAAAAAAAAATAGAAGTCTTGAAATGAAGCCTATAGAATCAATGATTGCTTCCTATATAATTGTTTCGATATGGCTCCGCTCTTTGATAACATTGTTTTGTTTGTAAACACTATTTATGTACCTGGTAAAATACAACTTAATAACTAAAGATAGGTTATACAAAATAAGTAAACGGGTAACTAATGATGAAAAGCAGTACTAAAGAATCGTCAACTGGCGTTTCCTGACCAACATAACATGGGTTTTTGTCAACGGAATAGGGCTATTTTATGCAAACGAGCTTACCACGGCCTCGTCACCACTCAGCCTACGGTAGGGTTAAGGTCAAGCCTTTATCGTTCTTAATGATTCGTGTAAATATACAATATTTACAATCATACAATAATGAAATAAAAATGTGAAATATTTATTTCATTATTGTATTTAAGTACATACACTGTTTCAGACATATTAAAATTTCATATGATTAGTATACTGTACACCTTTTTCTTTTATTCATGCTTACAACATTTTTTTTAGTAAAGAGTATTTTTTATTATATTATCGTTCTTAAAGATTCGTGTAAATATACAATATTTACAATCATACAATAATGAAATAAATATGTGAAATATTTATTTCATTATTGTATTTAAGTATATACACTGTTTCAGTCATATTCAAATTTCATATGATTAGTATACAATACACTTTTTTTTTTATTCATGCTTACAACAATTTTTTTAGTAAAGAGTATTTTTTATTATATTATCGTTCTTAAAGATTCGTGTAAATATACAATATTTACAATAATACAATAATGAAATAAAAATGTGAAATATTTATTTCATTATTGTATTTAAGTATATACACTGTTTTAGACATATTCAAATTTCATATGATTAGTATACAATACACTTTTTTCTTTTATTTGTGCTTACAAATTTTTTTTAGTAAAGAGTATTTTTTAATATAATTGCTTTTTCTTTTCCTTCCAATAAATAAAAAAGTAATGATATCCGGATATTTGATAATGATATAAAGATATTCGATAGTGAAGTACGGATATGTGATAATGATATAGCAATATCCGTATTTCGGTTATCAAAGAAGGATATATAAGAAATATCAGAAAAATCAATTTCTCGTGAAATATTATACTGACTTAGTATGCGCGAATTAAAAGAAAGCATTGTCAAGAAGCAAAAATTCATATCTTTGGTAGCCATATATATATTTATTTGCATTTGACGTTCATTCATTTGTTTTGCTTGACTAGTACTTGCCTTCATCGATGCTCTACCATAAATTACTTGTTCTGTGATAAAAAAATGTTGTTCACGTTACGTCATGCTTCATATACAGACTAAACAATATTTGTTAAACTTATAAAGTATAGTAGTAATTTATTTTATTCCATTTCCTATAATGACTATAAAGGAAACCAGAAAACGGCAGAAATCAATTAGTGAGTAACTCATAATTTTTATTATCTATTTATTTTGACATTGACTGCAAGCATTATAAAATATCGTAACAATTGCAATTGTAAATATAACGTACGTCAAGTGTGGAAATAACTTGTTTAAATAATAACATCACTTTGCTTAAAACTACATACCTGCTCTTGAGACTAAGTTGCATGTGACCATAAAATGCTAACGCTTAACTTACTGTTGTAAGTCTTCGGGGATGAATAATGTAAATACGTAGAATATAGACATTCATTTGTTCAGATCCGTGAAATTGAAACAAAAATGGTGCGATGAAAGACTCTAGATTGCAAGTCCAAATTGTACCGTTAACATTACGGTACAGAACGTTTATAAAATATTAAAGCTAAAATTTAGTAATTTTTTTTGCTAAGATCCGCAAAACTGAGACTAAAATGTTGGTATGTGCCTCCTGATCACGCTTGTGGACGGTTTGTCTAAAGTTAGTGTCCAGATTACAAGTCCACATCGTACCGTTAACATTACGGTACAGAACCTATATAAAATATTAAAGCTTAAATTATGTATGAAAAATATATATGCTAAGATTCGCAAAACTGAGATTAAAATGGTGGTATGTGCCTCCTGATCGCTTGTGGATACCTAAAGTGTTTAAATTACACGACCAAATAGTATGGGCCAAATAGAATACCTTTATAAAATGGTGAAGCTGAAATTATGTATGAAAATTATTTTGCTAAGATCCGCGTTAATGGAAATAGTTGTTTGTCCTTCTTGTAAAATACGCATCATAGTTAACGTCCACACAATGATCACATTGTGATGTGTATGAGGTTTCATATTCTAATGATGCTTACATAAGTGATCGCGAAACATACTTTAGTAATTGTTTCAGTGACCCGCCAATCCATTTTTAACAAGTGCGATAGGTTAATCTCCATTTTCCGAGGAATATGTTATCCTCGTGCTTAGCAGTGAAATATATTTAGGTTGTGAAAGATATTTAATAAAATTTAATATAATATTAAAAACCTGAAGAAAAAATATAAAAAATTAAAATTAATTCCCCTTAAAAATATTTTTTTGCTTTAAAGAAAAGGCATTAATATATAAAAATATCACAGACAATCACCCAAAATCGACTGTTGGACTGGATCACAAAATATAAACGTGAGGGACTAAGTGTAACTTCTTCCATAATATGTTCTTAAATTGGTTTACAAATTTAATTTCTTTTCATGGAATAGGCAGGCAAACGAACAAGCAAGTTACGTGATGGAAAGCAACTAACGCCTTCCATAGACATCTGTAAAACCATAGGCATCACAAAATGGTTTGCGGGTCTTTAAGATATAAGAAGCTTTTGTATTGAACAAACAAAAAGTTGAATTATTAACATTTTTTGCTTTAAGTTAAATTTGCAGTGGCCGTAATAACTTAAGCTTAAGTCGTAAAACTGAAAAACAATGTCTTACAGGAAGTAGGGCGCAGTGCCACGCAACTTTACCTGCCTCTAGCGCTTTATGCAATAAATAACGACAGACTATTCGTGTTAGAGCCGAAGGATTCAAAACTTCTATCATAATTTCTATCATGTCCATAACATCGGATCAGTTTCTTAACAATATGTGTTTTCTATGGGAGGGGTGTTAGCCCTCCGCAAAATCCCCAGATGCTGAAGGACCGCAAAATCTGTTAGGAGGCCAAGATCCATTTTGGGTCGGGGCACCAACAAAGTTAGTTAGTTAGTTATTCATATTATATTTCTCACTCACTTGGTTAAATGGGCCACTCACATTTATCGAAGATCCGAAAACCGCATAGATGGTGCGATGATCGTGCAGGGCGGCACAACCTGGATGCTTGAAGCCGAAGATCGGGTAGGTGGAGCTTTTTGGCGGAGACCTATGTCCAAAGGTGGACTGCCGCGGACTGTTGATTGATTGATTTAGCTCAGTTGTTAGAAATTCCTGAGCGACAAGCTCCGATATCAAAATCCAAATGTAAGTTCTCACTTATTAAATATTACAAACAATGACCCGGAAAACTTAATTTGTGTTGTTTAAACAAATCTCTTTGTTTAAACAACACAAATTAAGTTTTCGGGTCATTGTTTGTAATATTTAATATCCTCCAATCGTATAGAAAATGAAATTGCTTCATCGCATAAATTATAGGATGATTAAGTTGAAACTCTTCCCTCTGTAATAAATACATGACTTATTTACTATCCACACAACGTGACGTCGCGTGTCTCCTGTTAAGGTAAGGATTATAAACGATAAGAAAGCATATATTTTTTTCTCATTTTCGCGGATCTAACATATAATATTAAAATCACCGTCTCAAATGAATAAATGAAATTCACTGATACTTATCTACTTAATATCAAAGATGTTAGTGTCAAGGTTCTTCCGTCTAGAAGGTTATATATTCGTAGACCCATCTTTGAATTAAGAGCAACATATCAACATGAATCTTTTAGTGAAAATTTAATAATAATAAATATTAAATAAGTGTGTGACTTTTCACGCCAACTTACATTAGTGACATTATTTTTTCATTTTATTTTCATAATCTTTTATTATTATCAGTTATGTTGTTTCATTGTGGTGGCGTATTATATGGAATTAAATGCGGGTCGTGATAAACTGTCTAGAACTTATATTTTAAGAGATTTGATGATATCGTATTTTACTTGACACTGGCATACTAATTGCCATCAAAGAAAAGAAAAGAAAAATAAATATATAGAACAATAACTTTTTTCTGTGGTCCATACCCATAGCTGGGAATGGATCTCCATATTTTTAATTGAATGAACATTCACCCATCATGCTTGCCCAAGGCAGATTGATGGGTAGTCAGACTTAGAATAAACGCCATTAGGGCCATACATATGTTATTAATGGAGTCAGGCGTTACTTTGCGGAAATCCATCACTATATGGACAGTCAAAAGTTTTACTTAGCTAAGATCCACGACAAGCAAAACAATAACAGAAAATTAATAATGTGTGTTTTTCCGTTGGGTTTAGTGGATTTATTTGGAACTTAAACCAAAAACTTACCGAAAATCGGCCATCAACTCTCCACCCACCAACCACTATACACAACGCCAAACACACACTATCACTTTTATAAAATGAATTGTCATATTTACCAAATAATAAGTGGTGACGTAAGTTTTGACACACCTGTATCGCCCACATGTTGTTTTCTTACATTGTGGGTGGGGGTTGTTTATATAAGGCGCCCGTTGTAATGGCGGGTCACTTTTCGGTTGTCTTCCGTAGAGTCTACTATACTTGAAGATGCCTCGTGTTGGGGCGAAACACGTGTCGTGTATAAGATGGAAAAGTGATAGTGTGTGTTTGGCGTTGTGTATAGTGGTTGGTGGGTGGAGAGTTGATGGCCGATTTTCGGTAAGTTTTTGGTTTAAGTTCCAAATAAATCCACTAAACCCAACGGAAAAACACACATTATTAATTTTCTGTTATTGTTTTGCTTGTCGCGGATCTTAGCTAAGTAAAACTTTTGACTGTCCATATACCATACATATGTGTATATAATTAATGCCGATACGAAAATCGAACCCAGGACCACTCGCAGGCGTTAGTTGCGCCAGTGAGAGATTTAAGTTTGCAAAATTTATTGCAAAATTAATATTTTCATCATGGCATTAACCTGGTGCCAAACCTCTGCGTCCACCTTACTTGCATTTTCATTATTTGTCACCTCTAATGACATTATATTATGAAAGCCTGCTGTGCATGCCTGCCTATGATGTTCAAATAAATTTACAAGTAACTAAATCGATTTTTATTCATTCATTCATTTGAATTAATGGCTCTCAATAGTGCAAAAATAGAACGGATGATTTCGCCAATGTCACGTAAAAGGGAGTAGACACGAAGGAAGTTAATCAGTGTGGTTGAGATAAGGAAAGAATAGAATGCAAAGGACACTTATGAGATTGAACGGTGCGGTCGGGGTAACTATGAAATAGAAATGATTTTTATGTGCATGCTGATCGAATCTGTCGCCTGTCTCTTGGTCTTTAGTCTCCCAGACTTTCATAGTCATTTCAAATGGTGCCTATTATGTGCTGATAAACATAAAGTAAAAAACTTTAATAGCAAGAAATCATTTTGAACTACTTGTTTCTCTGGCTATTTTTTTTTTTAAACTTAGTACATGATTATTCATGTAACAAGTTTTTCTTTCGTTATGGGTGATTTGTGCGTTCTTAAACCATTCATCCGATTGTGATGAAACTTTGGCGAGTTTCACTGCAAAGGTTTCTAATCCCAAAAAAATGTTTTTCTTTGTATACTTGCAGATTATAAAATCAAATTTTTTTTGCTTTAAATAGTATTGTAACGTATCATCACTTTATAGAGCAAGCTACCCTTAGCGGTATTTTCGAACTGATTCGACATTGAAACCTTCAAAAACCAAGCCTACTCTTATCTCATGGGGTAGCAACGCATTTGCAATGCCTAGGGTGTTTTTTATGGGCGGCGCTGATTGCTTTTCTTCAGGCGATACGTTTTTTTGTATGCCTTCCTATCCCATAAAAAAGACGCATACCGGGTAGAGGTAGTGAATATTACTTGTAGCCATTCATTTATTAATGTGTTATACCGTACCTTGTTTGTTGTACCGTATCGTGAAAATTAATATTTTAATAGGTAGTCTGGCAAGTCCGGTCTATAAATTAATATAACTATACCCTCATAACTCCACTGCGGCTCGACCTTGGTGCGCTTATCGATCGCGGCTACCACACGACACCACCCGCTACCACCATATCTTCATCGGTTACTGACCTTGCTTATGTAAAATTGGGCTTTGCATATTTAATATTTGAGCCCTGATGGACAGATAATCAGTTTAACAAGTCTTTACATTGCTTTTGCATTAGCCTATAACAACACAGGATGGTTTATTTTTTTATTTTTTTAGTGGTTTGGGAGGCACACGAGTGAGCGTGTCGCCTGATGGAAAGCTATCAACACCGCTAATAAACATCCGCAACCCTATAGTCATTACATTACGTTGTTGACTTTTGAGATTTAATTAGACTTGTTTTTTGACGGTTCTAATGTCGTATCAATTCAGAAATACCGCTAAAGGTAGCTTATTCCTCAGAGCGGTGGTGTGTGGAATGAAATTTTGGAAAACACGCGCCGTACCGGATCGCCACACATTGAAATGGGGGGGACGAAATTTTATTTTATATGTTGCATTTAAATTACCAAATAAAGGATATAATAAAAAAACAAATTATATATTTGCTATCCACTTGTGAAATATACATACTCATGTATCGAATCAACGACCTAGATTGGTTAGTGAGGAAGTTACCACTTTCGGACTCAATGGTCGTGTGGTTCAATTCCCGCATTGGGATAAATATATGAATGGCCTACAGATATTTATTGCGAGTCGTTCGTCGTTATTCAGCCAATTCGCATTGAACGTGTGTGGCAAATAAAAACCTTTTGAGTGAAAATTGGGATATCATGGCCTTTAATAATGGCGAATAGTTATACCAAAAACAAAGAATATATTCACAAGTAAGCAAACAAGACAGCAAGTAATAAATTTGCAAACAAACATACACATAATAAATTTGTAACTAAATTTAAAGTATAAAATGTACCAAAAACAATATTATACGTCAAATAATTCGTTTCTTGAACATTTTTAAATGAATTTGTGGAACATTTTCCAATCGTAGAATCGTACATTTTACTTTTTTTTTAGAAATAGTTTTTCATTGCCAGACTTTAAATGTGCTAATACAATTTGTCTTTATTTATTTTGTTATTAACATAAGCATCTTATTATTAACTACCTATATTTTGATCTTAAATTACTTATTTATAAAACATTTTTTATAAATAAATACAGATATTTAAGAAAAAAACACTCAATTCCGAAAAATGATTATTTGGTGAAAAAACATATTGTATAAGGAAAAAAATATGTTTTTTTAAGTCAGTTATTAACTGTCGTATAATATATTCAAATCAATATGATCACAGTCATCAGAGGCCTAAACTCTTCTTTCTTAATCTCCTCTACTCTCTTATCTTACTCACCGCCTTTTGTTATTCAACGCCCAGACAGGCAAGAGATGTGCTTCGAACTTTGTGTTGCTGATTGATATCCATATATTTCAGTGGCGGTGATTTAACATTTCGCATCCTTCTGCACTCTTCTTCTGCATCGGTTGTTAGGTCTCCAGCAGACCTGACCCTTTACTGACCCTGACTTTGATAACCTTCTCCATAGTTATTTGGGCGACTCTGAGCTTGCGAAGCAGATGGTCTGTTTTTCCACGGTTAATTTATTTTTATTTTAGAAAGATTGACAGATTTTCTTCCACAGCAGGCGAGGTGGACAGCTAAGAACTAAGGTATGTTATGTGTTGTATTCCATTTTAACATACAAAATTTATTTATAAAACAGACATTCTTTTATTTATGCAAGGATAAGAATATTCATCATTAATAACTATTACAAAATATAAAGTAGGAACACCCTATCTCTCGTTCTCCATTGTTTCATAGCCAATCAAAGTTCGTCAAAATAAAATCCATTGTTCGGGTTCAGCGCAAATTGCTTAACACAGCCGGTTCGTCCGTGAACTTGGGTTAGTTTTGTTCGCTGCATTTCGTTATTAGGAATTGTCGACACGACGGGAAGCGCTAGATTGCTGACGGCCGTTATTCAAAAGGTGATGCTTACGTCAAGGCACCTCGCGGACAAAGAGTAGATAACCAATGAGTAGTGACTATTCAAAACATTTTTAGTTTTATAGAACATAGGTCGAGTAATCAGTAAAAATATCCTTACTCATAATTATCTGCCAATATTGAGATAACATCCTGCTTTCACTTCACACGCATGGTTTCAACAAGATGGCACCAAGTCTAACACTGTTAGAGTAACCATGGAGCTTCTTTTGATTTCTTCTCTAACAAATCATTAAGCCCACATACGAGGAGTGAGACAAAATTGTATTTATTATCACTGTATGAATACGGCGATTATTAAGAATTGAATACACGTCTCTTAAAGCCCGGCAACGGTTCTACACTGTCTATGATACTGCGAATGTCTATAGGTGGTGTTGATTGCTTTCCATCAGGTGACACGCATTTTGCCTTTCTATCCAATAAAGTACAAATTATAATAATATGTATGTATAAATATTAATTATGTGATCATAGTGACAATAAGCCACACGTAAGTTACACGTGTGAAGAATGCGCTGTATGTTCGCAAGTTTGTGCGATCGAAATTCGCGAGAAATTGCGATTGTCGCATATTCATTTCTTTATGTATGTAACAACTCATTTATTAAAATCAAACTTCATTTGTATATTATACATGAATGATTATGTTTTGAGAAATAAATATATCTTCAGTCATAGGTATTCCGTAATCGCTTAGGTATCTACGCATTATCAATACTAGCATTAAACTAAGCACTTATGTAAAATGAGATAACCTAAAGGCAATTATTACAAGAAATACAAATGTCTGTCGATACGATTCGCATTAATTTTGAGTATCTTTTATATGCAAATAAATAAATTGGTCTTTAGTTAACTTTAACATAATAAATTATAACACAACTTTTATATATTTTTTTAAATTTTAATAAAGCTTTTAAAAAGCCAAATTGAAGTTACAAAAATTTGTGTAGGTATAAAAGAGGTAGATATCACGTCGCCTCTCTGCTCTGTTTAATCTATGACCGAGTTGACTTTGTTGGAGAATACACTAGCGCCGCTGTAATAAGGATATGCCGTCCGTCGTACGACGACTGTTATTAACAGGCGATTACGTGAACGGCTAATTGACATCACATCGTCACGTGCACTGGGCACAGGGAAGATAACACGGTTTTGTTTACTAACGCATAGTTTGTTTATGTTAACGTTTATGCGTCTGATCATAAGCGTTTGGAAGGAGAGTTGTAGTCAAATTTAGGAAGTCAATAATGCCTTTACTCTACTACTATTAAAAACATAACATTAGATTTTTATATTATTATAATTGATTAGTGGTAGAATCACGCTGCAGACGAATACTTTGTCAAGAATAGCATATTATTTGTCTGTAGCATGAATGGACCGGCTCTCCCTGGGAAGTAGGTACCACACTCCCGCAGAAAACCGGCGTCTGAGTGGTAGCTTAGCTACCGCGCTTCGTACGGTGAGCGGCCTGAGTTCCGGCGGCTCAACACCCTTCCACTCTCTCTCCCCCTCCCTTTTATTTTTCCTACTATTAGTTCACTCTCTCTTTATATATTTATATATCGTGTTCTAATTTTTAATCATTGATGAAATGGAAAATTTAATTTAAACTCGTATTGTTCCCTGGCTAGATGAAATGAAGATGTACGCGGAACGGCTGACAGAAAGAGAATAGAAAAGATCTTACACAGTTATGGCATACAAACAAAAATAAATGTGTATAAAAAATTGGGTATCAGTTGTATTGTAAAAAATTAGTTGTGTCTTCCTACTCGGAGACATAGAGAGTGAAAATATAATAGTATTTTATTTGCGACATTGAATGAAAGACCGGTAAGAAATCTTTTAGATCCCTTATGGCACTAAACATGTTTAATATCATTTTCTACACACAATTAAAAGTTAACACCATGCGTCCTTTTTTCGGCCTTTCCTTAGATTTAATTTCTAGCTTGCGGCTTTTCCAGTAAAGTCCGATGAAGCTATAAAGTACGATGAAGCTGTAAAATCCGCAAATACTACCAACAAAAACATCATTAAATCTAAATTATCTTCCTTTAAATACACTTCATTCGTCCCATAATGATTCAAAAGATATGTGATAAAGAAGTATTATGTAACTTTAAAATCCATCCCGTATATAAATATCTTCTTCTTTTGTTAGTACATCCGACAATGGTCAATTACTGGAATAGATTTCGAATGAAATAAACAACCTTTACGCTTCTCACTGACAGACAAGGTTCCATTTTAATTGCGGAAATAAATCGCACAAAATCCCCGTCGGCGAAACGAATTTCAGTTTGCTCCCTAGCAATAATTTTTCTCTCTACAACACAAATGATAAAAAGGAATGAAAAATGAGTCGTTTATTAATAACAGGCACATACACAATGCTTAGAAAAAAGCGAATAAACAAAGTAATGAGCAAATTATTTCAATTTATTTTCCTGCTTAAATTCTTTGACAATGTTCTGATGTCCAGTGTCATTTATTAATAAAAAAAAAATTAGCGTAATTATATTTTTTTATATATTTTTGGCTTTTCCCGCCAACTTACACCAGTAACGTGTTACAGTTACAGTTAGAGTCAAGTTTTTATTTCATTTTCATAATCTTATATTATTGTTAGTTTTATCGTTTAATTGTGGTGGCGTATTATACAATTTAGTTTGATTAAAGCTTATAAGTGAAGTGATATGAAATAAATGCATGTATCGTGACATTTTAAGTTGACTTAAAAAGTCCATAGAAGGTTTTGGTAGAATAGCCACCATTTTATCAAGACGTTACGTGACAAGCTGTAAAATATTTCAAGAGATTTGATATTATTCCATTTTACTTGACACTGGCATAATAGTTTTAACTAATCGCCATCAAAGAAGAAAAAAAAATATATGTTTTTTGATATCATCATCCATCTGCTTCCTTACTATATGACGGTCTTAATAAAGCATAAATAGAAAGGTATTTATCATTTTTAATACGTCATATACTTTTCAATAGTTGATACACCTGCAATATACATTATACTCGTATTATAAGGAACAGTATTCTTTATTTATATATTAACACGAAGCGGAAAAATATGATATGAAAAATGTATATGTTTGTGTATGTTATATTTGATTATTGCTATTATCTTTGTTAATTAATATTTATTTCTTTCTTATATATTTCTTATATATATTCTATAACCTACATCAAATTATTTTTTCAACATTGTGTCCATCTTACGGTTGTCTGGAAGAAATCGCTATTAGCGACAATACTGCTATTTGTATATAAATATTACAATCAATAATTGTATAACTTTGTATTTGGTGTACAATAAAGAATATATCTATCTATCTAAACAACTTCGTCGACTATCACTTGTATTTTGAAACACGCACAAATATGTTAGTATAATTAAATTATCGACTAGCTGTCTGTAACGCGGTGCTGAGGGAAGCCTTATGCCTCAGTACCTTTATTCGCTTTGCACTCTTCACCACTATGGTTGATGGTAAGTGAAAACAAATATATTTTAAGTTGAGCTAATAAAGAATAATTATTATTACCTTTATATTCATGCGATTTGTTTCGTTTTTGCTCATATGTGAATATCGTAGTAATATTGTGTTAAATTAAATAGAAACACAATGATGAAATTTTCACGCATTTTATGATTTTTTTTATGGGATAGGGAGACAGACAAGCAAGCGTGTCACTTGTTGGAAAGCAGTCAACGCCACCCATAGATATTTGCGACACCATTGGCATTACAAATGCATTGCTGATTTTTAAGGTAGGTATATACAGGATTTTTGAAGGTACAATGTCGTATTAGTTTGGAATTACCGCTGAAGGCAGTCGGTTCTATAGAACTGTGTTGTGTGGAAGTTCAAAATACTTAGTCTAGCCAACATAACTAATAAAGAAAATATATTATCATATTTTTAATTAATTTTTGTCTTATATTTGTATGTTCTTTTATTTTTTTTTGCTTAAATTTATAATAGAATATGTATTTTGAGTGCCATATACATATATATTGTACATATGTCCCATTGGATAATTGAGTGCCTGTTTTTAAAAGAATAGAGATGAATCCCATGGACAAATCGTATCTTGTAATCGTGGACTTATCCTCTTACTTAAAAGAAACCTTTTTGGCAAATCCAATTTCACAATCACGCTATAAAATATTTTAAGGATAGTACTGTGGCGTGCCTACCGTACTGCTTATGGCGAAACTCGGGATCTTTAGGGGGCCTCTTCAAATAAAATTCTTCAAAATGATAGTAATTTATTCTTGCGTTTCATTGTTCATTTATATATATATATATATATATATATATATATATACATACTATATATATATATATATATATATATATATATATATATATATATATATATATATATATATATATATATATATATATATATATATATATATATATATAGCATTTTGTTTTATAACAATTTATTTCTTTTTCATTTTAAATTTGAATATTACGGATGTAAAATAAGTAATATATAATAAAAGGTTTTAATGCATTAGTGAAACATTTATGACTGTTTCACTACAGTACCTATTTCGATAAGTTCTCAATGTTTTTTTTTACCCTATCTTTTCAGCTATAGATCCAGCAATTGTCAAGACAGGAGCTTACAAATATGAAGATGGCACCCGATACATCGGAGAATGGAACTCAAAGGGTCAAAAACACGGAGTGGGACATCTGCTACTCCCCGATGGAACGAGATATGACGGCTCATTGTCTGGCGGGATGTGTTCTGGACTTGGAGTAATGGCTTTTCCGGACGGAGCCAAGTAAGTATAGTACGATAATATAGCGACGCAAAAAGTGAAAACGTATATTTAACCGCAAAATGAAAACTTACCACCGGAGCCAAAAAAAATCTTCTAAGATGTTCCGGACATCACACAATTGTATCTTATCATCCAAAAACCATCAGTTTCAAAGCTATACAAAATTTATTATGGGTCATAGAGTTGAAAGACTCAGATCATTCAACGCAGTATTTTTTCTAATCCAAATATTTTTTGACATCTGTGTCATTTACAGCGTTCTCGCTTTTTGTATCGATATGTATATTTATGCTCCAAACGGAGAAGATAAGTCGTTCAGTGGATTTCAATCATGTCGATATTCTTTTGTTTTTCGTAATGATTAATAATGGTGACTCAGCTATAAATGCAACAAGCGTTAAAAGCTGAGCCACGATGACTAATCATTAGAGTATATGATAAACGTAAATATGCGACTCAGGATCTTACGCTCAATTACCAATAGTATAATATACTGAGACGCTTTTTCGGTGCAGTGCTGGAAAAGGGGACATGGCGAACTCGGTATAACCACTTATTATATCTTATTAATGGAGTCAGGCGTTACTTTGCGGAATTCCATCACTATATGGACAGTCAAAAGTTTTACTTACCTAAGATGCAACAAGCAAAAGAAGTGCTTACAGTGGGCGGGACTTGTGGAAAGAATGAATGAAACCAGAGCACCCATATGTTTATTGAATGGTAACTGGACTGGCGATAAATCGAGGCAGGCCAAAACTCGGGTGGTAAAACAGAGTTAACCAAGACTTTAACTCTCGGTGTGGGGAAATGAAGGGAGAGAGCGAGGAATATATCGGATTTAAGAGATGTTCTGGACCAGACCGAGGCCAATCCATGGTTATAGCGCCTATGATGATAATGATGATACGCAAATATCCGAAAGTTGGTAGAATCGAATCCTTCATCCAGTCCATTCGATCCAAAATATAAAGCCTAATCAATTTCACTTCTTACAATCCCACTTAAGTTACTCCAGAGTTATAACAAGAGGTTTTTAGAAATAAAACAATTAAAACAGAAATATTCGATAGTTCTCCAATCTGAGGACAGGAACTTATCTGAGGGGTCCATTGGATCGTTAATAGTCCTCTTCTGTTGGCATGAAGAGTCTTCAATAGCGAGTTAGTGCAACTGTGAAGCAGGGTTGGTCGCCGAGTTTTGTCATTGTAACTGTCAGTTCAAAACTGTCTAGTTCTTGCAGCCTCCATGTAAATATGTTTGTCAGAGAACTGGTAATCACCCAAGTAGAAGAGAGCTGGAGTGGGTCTTGGTAAACATGCTTTTATAGAGACATAGCAAGAAAATACTATTAGTGATCCAGGCTGAGTCCAGGTCTCGAATTTGAGCGCTATTGCATGTAGGATGAAACAAATTTGGTTTTAACCTCAAAGTCCGACAATTTTTTAAGTGCTGTTCAGATTAGTTGCTGCATAGTGAATATTTCTTTTTTCGACTTCCTCTTTTTCTCGTGCGTTTTTGTATGTTTGTGTGGATGTATATATGTATATGTATTGTATGTATTTAAATTTATATAATTAATTTTTTTTTTCTACTACGACTGTACCACCTCTAAACCAATTATCTTAATTTCGCTCGCAGGTTGGTAGAGTACGGGGTAGAGTATAAATAAATATTTAAAACGTGTTTCAGATACGAAGGGGAATTCATGCAGGGATGGTTCCATGGTCATGGAGTGTTTTGGCGAGCTGATGGAATGAAGTTCGAAGGGGAATTCCGTGGCGGTCGCGTTTGGGGATTAGGTTTGTTTTTTATTATTTCTTTTCAGCCCATATTTATCTTATCAATGAGCACGGGATCTTCCCGTGAATGAATAATAAATCAATACGCGTATCCAAGTTAGATGAGCAGGGTACTTAAACTCCAACAGAGTAGACTCCATGACTACTAACTCCGAAAGTAGTACTTTCGGCACTGATCTAATTTTGTCGGTGACACAATTTCAAATTTAACTCAATGATATAATTTTTCTTTTAAATCAGATAAATAAAGAAATTTTATTCAATTCCTACTTTCCCTATGTATATTTATATATTTTATTCCAATTTTCAATCTTTATTAATTATATACCTTCCTATTGACTAAGGTGACTTCTTCTCGGACTTTTCTGGTGTTTTAAGTGCCAACAATATTTATTGGACTGTATATGTCTCAAAACATTACAGACGTAAGCGAGTCTCTTAGATAGTCTTAAGGGAAACTCGCAAGACACACTCGACTATCAATTCCTACTATTAGATCACACTCTCTCTATATATGTTTATATATCGTGTTCAAATTTTTAATCGTTGATAAAATACTTTTTTATTCATCTACTCAAGTTCAAATAGTTTTTTTTACACTTTTAGTGGATAACACTTGATGTTAATACACATTTAGCAAAGATTAATTCATTAATTAAATTTAATTAATTAATTTTTGTTTTATATGAGAAAAAATCTTTTTTATAAGGTATTTAGCAGGTAATTAGTTATTTTATATAATATTATAATACTACTAATATAATATAATACTACTATTATAACACTAACTTATAATACTTGTTATATTTAATTTGACGTCCTTTTGCTAACAACTACGTTTCCATAATCGTTTCGAAGTAAAGTTCTTTAAAACAAACAAGTAACGTTTTTAAAAAAGGAGCAAGGAATTTTTAATAAAACTTAATTTATTTCAGGCTTGGTGACATTCTGCGATGGGAGCAACGGTTTTCCGAGGAACGAGGGTTTCTTCCAAGACTGCAGGATGGTCCGGCGAAAGCGTTGCCCCGAGGTGGTCCAAAAAGCTCAGAAAGTCGCTTATATGGCTAGAGCTCAGTGCCAAAAAGTTTAATTCCCTTACAACACGTATCAATATATGTTTTTTTTTTGTGAATAAAGTAACCATAAAAATTCACCATGTTTTACAGCATTTTCGTAAGGCGCATTAACATTATTAATTTACATTAATTCATTAAGCGAATAAAAAGTAATCTGTCTTTTTTATAGATAAAGAAAAATGAGCAAGTGAGTCATTTCAATACATCATTGCTCATTGTTGAACTTTGGAATCCCTCACAAATGAGGGGTGATATTGTACTCCCCGCAATTAATGGGCGCATTGAGGATCTTCGATTGGATCTTATTACTCAGTTGATTATTCAGATATCGCTACCTACATACTTTTTCTTCTTGTGAGAGTGCCTCTTCGACTAGCGAAGGTCGGCAGCTAATTCAGCACAACCTACATACGCAAAATTGTGCTCCCGGAACTCAACCGCTCACTCGACGAAGCGCGGTAGCTAAGCTACCACTCAGACGCTGGTTTTCTGCGGGCGTGTGGTATTTCTAGACAAAGTATTCGTCTGCAGCGTGGCTCTGCCACTACGAACATATCAATGGACGACAGTCCGTTCGTTCGATACCCAATCCTTGTGGTTTGGGGAAGTTGCATCTAAAGGAATGGCGGCGACCGATGTTAGCAATGGACGGATCTACCTACCTTTATCATTCAAGATGGTAAACTCGACCTCTTGTATCGGGAGTAATAATATAAATATTGTGTGCCCTTTACACGTGGAATTTAACCGTGTGTTACTATAACGAACACTATGATATAGAATCTTTAACTTTTTCCTCCATTCTGGAAATAAACTGTGTGATCGTAAAACAAATGTTATAAAGGGGATCAATATGATTTGCTAAATCTAAACGTAAATAAAATGGTTATTATCTTCTTGTTATAAGAGTACCTCTTCGACTTTCGAAGGTTGGCAGCCAATTCAGCACAACTCTTCTCTATCTATTGTGTTTGTATGTCTGATTGACAACAAGGATGTAGTGCAGTGGTTTCCCGTTGACTTCTGCACCAGACATTTTTGGAGTTATTTGGACTCCAAGGCTCGCTGTAGTTTCTTCCAACCGGATTCACAATTGGGATTATGGTTATACCGCCATTGCTCATTATCTATTGCCATGGATATTATATATTTTTTAACAGTATGCCGTATGCTATTTTAAGGGTTCTGATCACTCAAGTGAATATACATTCTACCAAGAAATGGCTAAAAGAATCAGTTATTGCAAAACACAACGTAACAAAACATCTTAAGTGAGAAAATCACGCAGTTTCAATAATATCGTTTTAAAATGTAACCTTAGAAATATCAATATCATTATCTTGTTCGCATATAATAAATAACTAATAATAAATAGATAAATAATTTTATTAATTAGTTGAAAGTTTAGGTTAAGGTTACAATATACAATAAAGGAGTCAACAGAACAACCTTTTTACTTTGTATATTTGGGTCTTCAGTATCCTTTGATAATAATGATCATTTGTTTTGAAAGATTTCTTTTACGTATACATACGCATGGTAAGTAGGAAACTTTTTATACAACCAAATTTTTCTTTTATTCAGGAAAATAACAATAATATTGATGATGTTAATGATTTGTTAAGTTATTAAATTTATCCCATTATTTTAACAAATTTAATTACAATAAGAACCAAAAATAACAATAGTGGGAGATTTTTAAAATAATAATCATGGGGACTAAATGAAAAATTAAAATTATTTTTGTTACGAATGTACATACATCTTTGAAACCGTGAGATACATGAAATAAGTGATTGTAGGGCAAATAGGTCGCTCATTTTTCCCACGTATTGTTTAACCCCTTCGGACCTGGTGTGCAGAATTATGAACATAATGTTTAAAGCCTTATACTATTTTTATTTCACTTAATTTACTCATCCGCCATCTGTGTATCATTTTTCACACATTTGTTTTTATAATGTCCTCCTATACTAATGATAAGTAAAAAAATTATTTTATTATCCATTAACAATAATTCAGGTCTGAAAGGGGTTAATTTAATTTGAATTTGGTTCCATTCAAGTTGTAAATATGAAGCTAATTATTTACCGGAAATGGCATACGCAAGGTCATTTTATATTATAACAAAGAGGTTCACACACTTGTAGTTAAAAACAAAATAATGTTGAACTTTTAATAAAATCAATTGGCAGTTCAATTTCCTTTTAAGGCTATTACTTATTTTGGGCTAGGCGATCTTCTATATATATATATATATATATATATATATATATATATTTATATATTTTTTTATATGTTCACGCCCATCCCCCGCAGGGGTTGGCAGAGACCACAGAGCTCCATCCGCTGCCATTCATCGCAGCGAAACGGCTCGTCATTGGTCGCTTTTCGTCCTCGTGAGAATCAGGACGTGACGGGTGGCGAACCACGTCGCCGTCATTTTTTCGACAAATTAGGTATATTAAATTCGTCTTAGTGAATCCCACGAGCCGCAAGGGAGGATGGAGGTCAGCCCCAGCAGAGCCCTGCATGCTGAGGTAAGGCACCATAGTCCCCGAATCCCCGTCCCATACAATGATATATATATATATATATCATTGTATGTATTTGAAATGGAAAAAATTACAAACAAACATATAACATACTTAAAGTGGTTTTAATCAATGTTATTATTACAGCACGAACATGCAGAGAGCAATCATGTTCCTCTTCTCTTCTTTCCGCACTTCTATTGGTTTAAATAAATAGGTTTTGATTTTTAAAATATTCAACAACTGATAAAAACTGTCAACTAACAATTACATATGTTTTAATTTCTTCGCTGCTATTGTTTCTTCGTCGTCCAAACACTGGCCGTATCTCACCTCCATGCATTTACTTCCCTGAAAACAAAAAACGATAAGGATGACAATTTGTCTACCTACAGAAACCAAAAAAATGCGTGCATTCGACTATACAAATATTTTTTGTATGAAAATTGTAGTTAAACCCAATTGACACGATATATCCTTTATCTACCCATGCTATATAGCAGAACGGGCAAAGAAGCATACGGCATGTGATCACCATCACCTATAGGCATCCGCGTCGCCTGGGCCGTCTCAGATGCTCTCAGTTTTTTAAATGGTAGAGCCACGCTGCAGACGAATGGCACATTATTTGTTTATACCATGAACGAGCCGGCTCGCCCGGGGAAGTACCACAATCCCGCAGAAAACCGACGTCTGAGCGGTAATTTAGCTACCGCGTCGTTCGGCGAGCGGTTGAGTTCCGGAGACCCAACCCCCCCCCCTTCCCCTCCCATCATGATAAAGTGTCCTTAAAGGCCGGCAACGCTTTTGCACTGCGAATGTCTATGGGCGGCGTTCATTGCTTTCCATCAGGTGACACGCCTGCTCCTTTGCCTTCCTATCCAAAAAAAAAAAACACACAGTTTACGCCAATTCATCTTTGACCATGCCTTATGTGATCGCGGTCACCGTAAGTTACACGAAAGTAAGAAGACTGATGCAACGAGACTCGCCACCAACCAGTTACATCAGCGCTTTCACTCGGAACTTACAGTTATGTAATAGCGAACGTAACAGATACTTGTGCGCGCCCTAACTGTAAACTCATTACGTACAACTTACCTTCACTGATAGCGTTTTACGTTAACCTCTGATTTTTTTTATTTCGTAATTTTTTTATAATATAGGTAGGCAAACGAATCTAATAGTGGTAGAGCCACGCTGCAGACGAATACTTTGTCAAGAATGGCACAATATTTGTCTGTAGCACGAATAGGCCGGCTCGCCCGGGGAAGTACCACACTCCCGCAGAAAAGCAGCGTCTGAGTGGTAGCTTACCTACTGCGCTTCCTATCGCGCTACCCCTCCCCCACCCATTCTCACTCCCATAATGACACTTTCCTTAAATGTCGGCAACGCTTCCGCACTGCCTATGGCGCTGCGGAAGTCTATGAGCAGCGTTGATTGCTTTCCGTCAGGTGATACGTCCGCTCGTTTGCCTTCCTATCCCATAAAATACAAGTGTAGCACCTGATAAATAGCAATCAATGTCGCCTACAGAAATCTGCAACATGCAGATGGATTACCAGCCTTTAAGAAATGTGTGTATTTTTTGTGGGTTCCAATGTTGCAACATTGGAACCCCCAAAAAATACGTACGGTTTGGAAACACCGCTGGAGGTCGTTATAATAGTTTCACAGAATTGCGTGGAAAAAGGTAGTGGGAATAACGCACAGTAACTGGATCGCCAATCATTCACAAGTGGCTATGACAACATATTCGTTATCAACATATATAAAAAATACCTAAGACGAATATATATAATATATACACATAAAATTATTAATGGAATCAGACGTTACTTTGCGGAAATCCATCACTATATGGACAGTTAAAAGTTTTACTTAGCTAAGATCCGCGACAAGTCGCGACAAGACGGAGACTTGTCGCGGATCTCAGCTAAGTAAAACTTTTGTCTATACACATAAAGTTAAATAATGTATAACACTAATATATTCTCTAATGCATATTAAATATGTTTAATACTTATATAATATTTTATCAACCTTTTTTTTTATTTGGATATCATATACATATAAATGGATATAAAAAATGCAATTCCATATGCATATAAAAAATTTCGCCATAATGGCAAATATTTTGCTACGAAATAAGTCACTTAATTAATTGCGTATGTGTATATAAGTATAAGTAGCTATATATATATATATATATATATATATATATATATATATATATATATATATATATATATATATATATATATATATTTATTTGTATATTATATTATAATTAAAAAAGGTGTCATAAATAAAATTTGCCTTTTTTATTAAAAAAGAGGTTATTAGACATCTACGGTTTACGGTTTTACGTAACTTATTGCAGGCGCCGAGATAACATTGTACCGTCTATTCAATTTTTCAACTATAATTTAATTCTTACGTTGTTTGTTTATGTCATAACTACGCTACGATTCAGTGTCAAGGTCAATTGGTTTTTAAGTTCATTAAACTCCTTCGGTACGGAGCGCTTGCGTCCAAAATGCGATTGTTCTGAACGGAGCGCATTACCGAGTAGTTGACACTCAAAGACAGAATTCTACGAAATGATTAGTAGTTGTTTAAATTTTACAATGATATTATATTCAGTTACTTTCTAAAATATAAAAATTTATAATCATAAATTATTTTTTAAATATTATATTATAATTGGTTAAATTTGGTCAGGGAGTCTCTTTGCCTAGCCGCTTGTCCGGTATTTATGGTATTGGCACACGGGTACGTCTAAATCCATCTTTTCTTTCCCCTGCCTTTTCCCATTCTTCTCTATCCTTTTCCCCTCCACTCCGTCACTCCACGGTCTGCCGTGCCAAAGGATGCGTGGCTAGAGGCGAGCTTAGTCGCCAGCGTGTCGACCGTCTCGGGATCAGGTTCCCCGGGTACTACAGTGCCTTACCTAACCATGCGGGGGCCCTGCTGGGGCTGAAATCCGTCCTTCCTTGCGGCTCGTGGGATTCACTATGACAAATCTTAAAATATCTAATTCGTTAAAAAATGACTACGACGTGGTTCGCCACCTGTCACATCCTGATACCCACGAAGGCGAGAAGCGATGAACGGAGAGCCGTTTCGCTACGATGAATGTGAGAAGAAGGATGAAAAAGATGGATGTGAAAAGGTGGATGAGTGTGAAGGAAGCAAGAAACGTGTGTCGGGATAGTAACGGATGGAGGTCTGTGGTCTCTGCCTACCCCTACAGGGAGACAGGCCTGACTATACGTATGTATATTATAATATTAATAGTAATAGAAGTAAGAGAAGAACGGTAATAACATCTTAACCAGCCCAAGTCAACCTCAGCTACACGCGCTTCGGCGGCGGTACCCAAGCGGGTACTGGGTGCTATCTGCTAGATGACAGACGAGGCTCTGGCTACCGAGCAACCATACAGTATAACCATACACCAATGGTGTATGGTTATACTGTCTGGTGCATAAGGCAACAGAAAACCACTGCACTAATCTCATCCCAAGCAAATCACAAAGAAAGTCACGAAGAAAACATCGAGTTTGTCATGAAATGGACGAGCCTAACGAACCGCTGGGTGAAGTTTGGTGATCGCGATCCTCAGACATGAAGTATCGATCAGAGAGAGAGAGAGAGAGAGAGAGATAATAATATTCATATAATATTTTTTTAATACAACGAAATCACTAAAGTATTTAAAGCTGAACATAATATTGATAATCAAATTATATTGGTATGATAAAGTTGAAAGCATGGAACCATACATAACCCAAAATCACATTGTGAACAATAAATAGTGTCTCGACTCTAGTCTTCTTCCTTGTTTACCGCAAAAGACACATTTTATTGTATTGTAGTCAATTGTTTAGGGCCATGCAGCGTTGCCAGATATTCGATTAACAAAATTATTTCATGTAAAGTATGAAATAAAAATATATATTATATTGTATGAACGTATATATACGCCTGTCGGAGCGAAAGGATTAAAATAACTATATTATTTGAATATAGTAGTAAAATGTCGTATAGTATGTGTGTGTCGTTTATAGTAAAAGAACCATGGTAGCACGATTGGGTCGATCACAAGCAAGGATCCAAGGGTTCAACTTCTTCTTCTTCTTGAACTTCCTTTTCCTATATTACCTCCTCCTTTCACTCCTATTGATTTCTACTTCCCCTTTGATAATTCACATCCTTATTTTAAACTATAGGCAATGTCTCTTTGATGCCCACCTTAGGAAAACACTTGTACCTTAGGGTAAGAATTTGTACCCTAGGGTAAAACGTTTACCTAAGGGTAAGTTGTACGGCTTGTTACTTTGCCTACCAACTTTTTCCATAATTTATTTAAATAAAAATGAAAAACTTCTCTTTTTCTTGTAATTTTCCTTCTAGAACATACGCCATTGTGATTAGAGAAAATTTGTGTATATTATATGTAATATGAGAAAATATGTATATGTTACATATATTTACACACATTTTCTGCAATCACAATGGCGTATGTTCTAGAAGGTAGATTAGGAAGGGACCCATAGGTCCCTTCCTAATTTATATATCCATAGATTATGAAAAAGGATCTAGGAAAGCAATTCCTTGCTTTATTTACAAAGAACCATTAATCTTTTAATCAGTCATTCACTACATGTGATATTTTTAGATTTGATAATCTAAACATATTTCCAGCTAGACATTTTTTTTCAGCATTTATTATAATAAGATATTTAAGAGCTGAAAATGTGAACAAATTTGTAAATTTTAAAGTACTTACTTTTGCGATGTAAGCCTTCATATAAAAATTTCCAAAGAGCACGATGAAGGAAATCATGTAGACGATGAGGACGTAATGCATCCAAAGCGGGAACTCACAACCAGTTCTGATACCGTTGATGCCAAGAATGAGCGCGCATGTGAACTGAATCTAAAAAAAAAAAAAACAAATTCTATGTATATACAAGAAAGTATAGGGATACAAAACATCAGTGATTATGGTATGGAAATACTCTTGAGTTCCAGAGGCTTAACAACCCTCCCCAGGAGTGTCTTTAAGGAGTGTCATTATGGGAGGGGGACCATAATGACACTCCTTAAAGGCCGGCAACGCTTCACTGCCTATGGCACTGCGGATGTTTATGAGCGGCGTTGATTGCTTTCCATCAGGTAACAGGCCAGCTCGTTTGCCTTCCTATCCCATAAAAAAAAAAAACTCTTGACACAAGAAAAATTAAGAAATAATTTGTAACAAAATATTTTCAGTACACTAACGGTTTCAGGACGCTATTGGGGCTGCCGCGGGTTTGCTCGGCATCCGAAATGTTTGCGAATACCAGAACTAATGGTTTTAATGCCATGCTAAGTAGTAAGTCCACATCTTTGTTTACAAGACTGCGGTCTAGCTCTAATGGCACCCTGACGACGTTGATATGTAAGATAGATTTTCCTACACTACAGCATTTCCACAAAGTGTTAGCATTCTTGGATGTGGTGTTTAGAATTAGTTTACTATCCTAGTTTTTAAGTAAATTGTTTTTTAAGTAAATTATTATTATAAATATATTTTGAATACTCCCATCTGTGGTGGCGCGATAAGTTATTTGTTTTTTTTTTAATTTATTTTGTTTTAATTTATATTTAAATTTATTTCGCAGAAAGCGATTTTACACTATATCTTTTTTTAAGAAGATATACCAATGTTTTGATTTCAGATAATTTTTGAACTCAGATAATATGCTTGTGCTAGTAAAAAATATGATTTATATTTCATACTCTTCTACAATCTTACTAGAATCGAACCAGTGAACTTAGATCGTAAAGCCAATCCTTACTTAGGCATTGCTGCGTTCATTTCTAATATGTAGCACTTAGTTGAGTATGGACAAGACTTGTTTTTTTTTTTCAACTTAAAAATAAATAATAATCAAAAAAAGCTGCAAGGAGAGATTAAATTAAAAGATATCTCTTGAGAAAACAATTTAAGTCAACACTGAACGGTTTGCACTCGGATAAACCCTGTGAGGTTTTCGTGATGTGGCATAAGAATGTATTAAGTGACACTTGTGAAATTTAAATTATAACAAGCGAATCAAGCGTAAACTGTGTGAAAATCGACATTATAAAGGGAAAATTATTTAAATGACTTGAAGATCAGAAAGACGTCTGTTTCTCTATGCTTAGCGATATAGAATAAGAATGTACTATTTATTCTTTTGATCATTGTGACGAGCCAAAGATCGTCATTATTAATTTAAAACATTTATAAATAAAATTTATAAATAAATAGTACAATAAACATCATATATGGAGCCAATAGAATGCATATATTAACATAAAATAATCAAATATCAAGTTTAGTAAAACTCATATATTCTACATATTATACATAAAGGTCTTATTAAACACTAAAATTAAATTCAGTGTACATAACGTTCACTTATGATTTATTAGAAATATAGAATAGTTTTAAATCATTCTTGAAAGATTTTATATAACACTAGTTGTAAACAGTTCATGTATCGGATGAATCTTATTTTATTAATAACTCAAAAACTATACAAGCTAGAATTAAAATAATAATTTATTGGGCTTATGGATACTCATCCATAAGCCCAATAAATTATTGTAAAAGTAAAATGTACATAAAAAATATCATTAAAATCTGAGAAGGAATTAGTTACAAGTTGAGAATATTTTCAAATGAAACACAGAGGCAAGGGGGAGAAAGATTAAAATATTAGTAATAAATACAAGTGAAAGGGCGGCAGCCTTACTTGTAGTGGACTATTTATAAAACATACTTTTCAATATATTTCATAAAAATTTAATCTTTTTCGTCAAGTTTTTGACAAAATGCTTTAATAGATTAACATAGGTACCCTTTTTCGGTTTTATTAAGGAACAGTTTCCGAGTTGTGCTTACAATTTAAGGTCAAAGATCTGATTTCACCTGAGCATAGACTATTAAATCGTATTTTCCTAACACAAGTGTAGAAGGGCAAACGAGCAAGCGTGCCGCCTGATGGAAAGCAATCAACGTCACTCATATGAGTCACGGAAGCGTTATCGGTCAGTTAGGTATATGTAGGCTTCTTTTTCCAAGGTGCCATTGTCGAATCGGTTCGGAAAGTCTGCCGAAGGTAGGTGGTTCAATAGAGTAGTGGTGCGTGGAAAGAAGTTTCAAGAGAAGCGCACTATAGTAGATCAACAAGAATTTGGATAACAAGAATCTTGTTAACAAGAATTTAGATTTTCATACTATAGGAAAAGATTATTAATGGAGTCAGGCGTTACTTTGCGGAAATCCATCACTATATGGACAGTCAAAAGTTTTACTTAGCTAAGATCCGCGACAAGCGAAACAATAACAGAAAATTAATAATGTGTGTTTTTCCGTTGGGTTAAGAGGATTTATTTGGAACTTAAACCAAAAACTTACCGAAAATCGGCCATCAATTCTCCACCCATCAACCACTATACACAACACCAAACACACACTATCACTTTTCCATCCTGTAAACGACACGTGTTTCGCCCCAACACGAAGCATCTTCATCCTACTATACCTGAATTTATTTCTTATTACTTCCTTAGCCACACAGTTCTACCATCAGGCTCACCATTATAAAACAAATTCCATCACCACCGCGTGGACTTCAAATGTATTAAGTCACCATTTTCTGCCAGGAACTATGAAACTGTAAAACTATCTTATAGTGCTCCCAAATTATTACAACACTGAGGTATCCAAGATGCATATGAGTTTAAAAAAGGACGGATATATATTTGTGACCCCTGTTGGGTTGTGGATATCTATGGGCGGCGGTGATCACTCACCATAGTGAGCCACATGCCCATTGGTTTGGTTTGCTTTAAAAAAAAGGTTGTATATAATATTCGTAGCTGCAAGATTAGTATTTTAACTTGACGCTTGGCTTTCTTAGAGTCTACTATACTTGACGATGCCTCGTGTTGACGCAAAACACGTGCCGTGTGCGCTGTGGAAAAGTGGTACTGTGTGTTTGGTGTTGTTGATAGTGGTTGGGAAGTTGAGATTTAGTTCCAAATCCCGTAAATCCACTTCTTCCAGTAGAAAACACACATTATTATTTTTCTGTTTCTGTTTGCTTGTCGCGAATCTTAGCTAAGTAAAAGTTCTAACTGTCCACATTTCATTTTTGTTATCCCTATGTATTTGTCATTTTCAAGAGAATGTAAAAACCAAATTTTATTTTAAGTTGAAGTTAAAATGGGTTTTATTGGTTTGTAAACTAATTTATTGCGATATTTATTTTTGTCCTGACTATTATATTATAACTTTGTGTCATTTATTGTTAAACTAATATTTGTGAAAACTTTCACAAACACGATACCAAAAGAAATATGTTTGTACCAATCTGAAGGACACAAACAAGTTTCGATTTAATTTGAGTTTCATAATAATATATTAATTTATGTACCGTAAATAACCTTTGAGAAAGGCGTACAATTGTAAGAGAAAAAGAGAAGAGGAGTGAGTGAGTGGAAGAGAAAAACATTTTTCTTATTTCTCACTTTTGATGTCATTTTACGGTCAATCTTAAAGCGTATCTCATGGAATTATTTATCACAAAAAATACCTCTTTTTATACATACGGCTAAAAATCTGTTTTTTGTCGTTCTCATAAAATTTCATCATATGGACTTACGAATTCTGATAATTAGGTCGACGATATGAATTTTTTTTATAATACATATATGTCCCACTATTGGGCACGGGCCTTCTGGAGGAACGGACATTAACCCACGATTGTTAATTGTAGATAAGGAGGGTAACCTAACTCTAAATAAGTATCTGTATGCTTTACATATTTATTCCGGAGCGGGGATCGAATCCGCGAACATTGACTCCGTAGGCGGTAAGCCTTAACATTGAACCAATTAGACGTCGATTAAATAAATCTTAATGTAAACACTTCTTATTAACACTTACCAGTTGTAATATTGTGAGGTATTTCTTCCACCAAAGGTATTTCGTGACCGAGGGTCCAAACACGGAGAGTCCGTAGTAAGTGTACATTAGGACGTGAATACCGCTATTCACCATGGCCGGGAGGAATGCTAAAACAGATTATTCTACAAATATGGAGCAGGTGGCGTTGATGTATATTCAAGACTGCAGAAGAAGAAACATAGATCACAACGAGGACTTTTGACCACAGTTTTATTTTTTTATGAGTTTGGCCGGCAAACGAGCAAGGGTGTCGCCTGATGTAAAGTAATGTACATGGCCCATTGACGTCTATAAAACCATAAGCACTACGGAAGCATTGTAGTTGATACGTTGCACTAAGCAATAAGTATGTCGGCATATTTTTTAAATGTTCCAATGACATATAGTAACGGGGAAAGTAGCTGGTTCCACAAAACGGTAGTACGTGAAATGAAGGCGCGGGAAAAACGCACCGTACTATAATAGATCGCCGCACATCTAGATGATGGTAATGAAAATGTTCTTTTGGTTCAAGTTGTGTGGTAGTGGAATTCGGCGGGAAGAAGTATTTCGGAAAATTCCTCAGAGCGCTAAGAGAATAGAATTTCCCATCGCAACGCTAAAAAAACAGCCTATGAGTGGTAGCTTAGCTACCGCGCTTCTTCCGGTGATCGGTTGAGGCCCCGAGGCTCAATACCCTCCCCCTACCCCTCCCCTCTCTCTCATCCCTACCCATAATGAAACTTTCCTTAAAGGCCGTCAACGCTTCTACACTACCAATGGCACTGCAGATTTTATAGGCGGCGTTAATTGCTTTCTATCAGGTGACACGCCTGCTCGTTTGCCTTCCTATCCCATGAAAAAAAGTAATATACCTATGAAGCATGCAATGATGCATGCAGCATGTAATGATGGTTACAATTATTGGGCTAATCGTAGTGGTATTGGACGAAAAAACCTTATGTATTCAAGTATTAATGAAAATATTGATAAATATCATCAACAGCCTACGGCAGTCCACTGCTGGACATAGGCCTCCCCCATGAAGCGCCATCTAGCTCGATTTTCAGCTACACGCATCCAGTTTCTGCCAGCCGCCTCACGCAGATCGTCGCACCATCTAGCCGGGGGGCGAACCACACTACGTTTACCGAGACGCGGTCTCCACTCCAGCACTCGTTTGCTCCAACGATTATCGGATCTCCGACAAACGTGACCAGTCCATTGCCACTTTAGTTTGCTAATTCGAAAGGCTATATCGGTGACTTTAGTTCTCTGGCGGATCTGTTCATTCCGAATCGTATCTACCAGAGAAACACCGAGGATAGCTCTTTGAGCGACTCTGAGCTTGTGAAGCAGACGGACTGTCAGCGTTCACGTTTCGGTGCCGTAGGAGAGTACAGGTAGGACACGCTGGTCGAAGACTTCTGTCTTCAGTATTGATATATATATATATATATATATATATATATATATATATATATATATATATATATATATATATATATATATATATATATATTATATATATATATATATATATATATATATATATATATATATATATATATATATATATATATATAAACAGAATAACAAAACAGTATACTTACTCGATCCACTGGGAACCCATTTGATTCCAATCCACCAAAAGCCAAACATGGTTGAGTGGTGATATACGTGTAGAAACGTTAGTTGTTCGTCTTTCTTTCTCAATATAAAGAAGAATGTATCACAGAACTCTAGAAGCTTAGAGAAGTAATACCACCACACTGCGTCTGCTATCTAAAATGTTTAAATATAAACTTTTTTTTATAAATTATAAGTTAAGTTTCCAAACAAAGCAAAGTAGAAGGAAAAATGCCGAAATATTGTAGAAAAAATGATTAATAATGTTGAGATTATAACTGATAAAACAAGTTTTATGAATATATAGAAATATAACTTCGTAATGTCACAGTTCAAGTTTTTATTATGTCTTGGAAAACAAAGAATAAGGTACTGTAGTGATGAGTGAAATTTATTAATGTATCACTAACGTATAAATACTTTTTTTTAAATATAATAAAACCCTTTTTTAATATATTATATATTTTTAACTTTCGTAATTTTTAAATTTAAAATATAAAGAAGTAAATTCTTTTTAGTGATGAAAAAGGTACAACAACTAGAAATACTTTTCCCGCCAACTTACATGAGTGACGTTATGCGTTTATTTCATTTGCATATCTTATATTATTATCAGTTATATTGTTTACTTGTGGTGGCGTATTATACAATATAGTTCGATTAAGGCGTATAAGTTAAGTGATATGGAATAAATACGTGTATCGTAACTTTTTAAGTCGATTGAAAAAGTATATAGGTTTTGGTAAAATAGCCACCATTTTATCAAGTCGTAACGTGATAAGCTGACTTGTTACATTTCAAAGATTTGATATTATTGTATTTTACTTGACACTGGCATAATAGTTATAACTAATTGCCATCAAAAAAAGAAGAAAAAAAATTATTTTTTGGATGAATTATGATTAGATCGACTGATGTCTCTCGTATAATATATCACCATTCTTAACACAAGCAAATATTATGGTGTGTGATATTAATGTTTTGAAACAAGAAAAATACATATAATTTCGAAGAGTTTTATTTGACGAAGAAGCCCCATAAAGTAATGTCTACTAACCATTCTTCTATAAAAGAGGTATATTATATATGTCATGAAATTAACTACAGTACTTTCTCACCACCTTGAACAGCCACAGATAATTAAAATACTAACAATTTGATGACTTACTTGAAGTTCATCTGGATCGTACTTCTGCCGGCAAGGTTCACATATATAACTGTATCTCAGCCTAAAAGAAGCCGTCAGCAATCTCACGGCTATGTACGCGTTTAACACCGCCATTGCCAAGTTATAGGGAACTAATAGCCAGTTAAGTTTAAAAGGTCTGCGATTCCTCATTATCTTCGGTCCGATCCACACTATGAAAAGGTACAAAAGTGTGTAAACTATTGTCGGTAGCGGAGAATCGACTAGAGGCCATCCCTTTGTCCTATTATCTGTAAAAAAAGACGTTGAGTAAAAGAACATTTTAATCAGCAATAAAACAAATCACTATAAAACTAAAAATAAAATAGACAACAAATTTTCAGGCCCCTACAGATGTTGTAGTGTTCTAAAAAAAAACGATCCCGATTGCATCGCCATCCAATTGTGAATATAAAATTGATAGAGCCACGCTGCAGACGAATACTTTGTCAAGAATGGCATATTATTTGTCTTACAGCATGAATGGGCCCGCTGGCCCGGGGAAGTATCACACTCCCGCAAAAAACCGGCGTCTGAGTGGTAGCTTGGCTACCGCGCTTCGTTCGGTGAGCGGTTGATTCCTTTCCATCAGGTGACACGCATGCTCGTTTGCCTTCTTATACCAAAAAAAAAATTCAGAGACCCACTCAAACACACAAACATTTTCATTTTATCTGTCCATCCAGTTTCAAAACTCTTAAAGAAGAATTATATATAAAGACACAAAGAAAGAAAATATAGAATAAATATTAGAATATCAGACGTTTGCTCACTGTGAGTCGTGGACTTTTTGCATTCTATAAAAAGCCTATTGTATTCTTTTTATCTATTTACTTTATTGGTAAATGTAAAATATGTAATAGTATTTGATCAAATCGTTTTAAAAATATTTGGAAAAACCTAATTTACGCAAAAATGCACCGTATTTAACTAAGTAATTACATACATATCGTTATGCCTGTCTCCCGTAGGGGTAAGCACAAACCACTGATCTCCATCGATCCCGGCATACTCTCAATATTTCCTCCACACTTATTACTCTCCTCATGTAAGCCCGCCGGTTAAGGGTACTCTTGATCTGGCCTTTCTTAAAAACTTTAGCAAATTGGTCAAGGTATGTTTTCCGTGGTCTTCCCCTACCGACCCTTCCATCCACATTCTTAACGTTAATTTCTTTTGCCAGTCGTCTTTCATCCGTCCTCTCTATGTGCCCAAACCATCTAAGCATCCCTTTCTCAACTTTTGTCACAACACTTTCTTTTACTCCACATCGCTCTCTTAAATCTTTCTTTCTTATTCTATCATTCAAAGTTACACCACACATACTTCTTAATTCTCTCATTTCTATCGACTAAGTAAATAATTTGTTGTAATTGTATTTCTATACTTGTATAAGTCTACACCAGGTACTTTATTCATAGATGTCGCTAGGAGGCGTTGAATAGCGTTTAAATGGAATTGATACGGAAAATATATTTCAATAAATATTATACATGTTGACAAAATGGGTTTAGTTTTTAAAATTTAGTATTAGCTTGGGATAATTTATATTATATAAAATATACTCACCAGAAAGTGATAAAGTCCATAGATAGTAGTCGTAGGTATCTTTTAGAACGGTTTGCGTTGAATTTACTAGAACCTTCGCCATTGTGTCGCCGACGTACTGAATTATCTACAACAAATGATATAACAATTAAATTATAAGGTAAATAAAAAACAATTTTTTTTTGTTTTGTCTATAATAAAAAGTTTATAACGACTTAAGAAATTAACCGTATCGATTAATAAATTTGTCGATTTAATAATCGATACAGTTAATACCGGAAATTACACAATACTTTATTTATATTATATATTGATATCAGACTTTGATGTTAATCCATAAATAAATTACTCTGTGGTTTTCGGTATAGAATAAGGGCTCCACTCTTTCTATGGGTGTCAAATGAGACAACTATGAAAGTATTTAGGTAGAATATAATTTATGTAGAGAGTTAGCAGTACCAAGTAATAATGAACCATTGCAATTCGCCAGTTCAACCTGCAAATTACGGAAAAACATCTTAATTTAAAATAAAGATGTTTACACACAACACATGTCTTTCAACATCACATATGGCTCATAAATTTCCCGGTTTTTATAATAGTTTTTGGTCTAGTAATACAATTGAATATATTAATGATACTATAAAACAGTTATTTCATATATTTACTTATATTTTACAATTAAAACAGCATTAATACCTGGTTGTATTTAAAATATTATCGGTGACATCATAAACAGTAAACTTCAAAACCATTTTACCTAGCTACCACAATGACAAATCGTACTTAACTTTTTTTTTTTTTTTTAATAATTGGTTAAAACAACTAAGGCATTCGTCCAAAATGGATAATAGTTCCTTTTATCCGTTATGAAAAAATGTATAGGTTCGCGTCAGCAACATGCTACTTACGGTATATATTAGTAAAATATTAAAATTATTTATATATTATTAATTATATTTATTTTTTATTGACATGTTATTAAGACTTCAATTTTTGTTTACTGATATAATCTATATAATACATACAATTAGTTTGAGATTTCAAAATAGAGTTTTAAGTTTTCACTTCTGTCGCTAGTCCTCATAACTGCCTCCGATTTTTTTCAAATATAGGACCAATCTAAAATCAAATTTTTCGAATAAAGGAATCGATTGTAGGAATAATGGTAGGAAGGCTACTGACTTGACAAAAATGCTTCATCCCTACTTCAGACCCTAACGCACCTTATAAGAAATATTTCTTGATATAATTTAAATGTAATATTATAATTTGTGTCGATGTGAATAATTACGATTATATGGTATATACAGTACCAAAATTCGTCTGAAGGCACTCTTTTTGGTTACTGATAAGGAGTTCTCATATTATTTGGTCAAAGCCAACTCCAACCCATAAGTTAATATTAATAATAAGCCTTTATTAATAACATTATTTTTAAGTAAATTTCGAATATAGGCCTCCTCCAGAAATTTCCAACCCTTTTTTCGACGCCTGCCTTATCCTGTCGTCTAGAGCTAGGCTGATTATTTCGTCGACCCATCTGGACCTGGCCATTTATTAATAAGTTTGGTCCATCTTTCATCCTTAGCGCGGGCTACATGGCCAGCCCACTTCTATTTTAAGAATGTTGGGGGGAACACAGAACGTTAGGGTTCTTCTTATATTTTTGCACTTTTGTTTGTATTAATACATGGAACCAAAAGATAACCCATAATTAAGTACATCGAAACTATATTAAATACTTGGTTACATAAGAGCCCGTGCAACCAGGTACCACAGGCTTTCATATCAACCTTCTCTAAGTGACAGCCTCGCTGCAAATCGCAGTCAAGTTGATGATTTCTCAAATGAATCAGCAAATTTTGTTCAATCGTAACCAGTATTTACTTTGACGAGGAACTTGGAATAGACAAATAACTTTCGAATTTATAACTGTGATAGGCGATATATACACATATATATATATATATATATATATATATATATATATATATATATATATATATATATATATATATATATATATATATATATATATATATATATATATATATATATATATATATATATATATATATATATATATATATATATATATATATATATATATATATGGATGCTCATATATAGCTAGGCTCATAGAGTAGTGAATAGAGAGATTCTCCGACAAGTCAAGCAAAAACGTGAACGTGACGTTTTGCAGACTGTCAAAGGTAGAAAAGTTGCTTACCTGGGTCATATCATGAGACTTGACAGGTACAAATTGCTGCAACTGATCATGATGGAATAAACCGCGGACAAAAGACAAGTTAGTCGAAAAACAAAATCTTGGCTACGTAAAATCGGAGTGGACTGAGATAGCGAATGCTCCAGAACTGCTGCATCTCGCGAAGGAGGAGGAAAGTTGTGTTGAATTGGTTGTCAACCTTCGCTAGTCGGAGAGGCATTCTTAGAAGAAGAATAATAAAATCCCAATACTTTTAGTAGTAAGCCCACACCTTTTTATAAAGGCCTGCAAAGCTTCTGCAATATCTATGGGCGACGTTGATCACTTTCTATCAGGTGACACGCCCGTTCGTTTGCCTTCCTATTCCATAAAAAAAAATACAAAGACGATCATCAAATATGGGCAATGAGGCAGTTATCTACAAATTACGCCACATACCATAATAAATTTACAACACAAATAGATTCTTCAATTGATTCCGGTGATAATCACAAAACCCTCCAAGGACTCTCATACAATATGTAGTAAATAACATTGTAAAAACAGTCGAGTATTCTATACTTTACCGCAGAGTGTATTTCGTATTTGTATAAATTTATGCATGCAAATAATATTAGTAGGCTTGTTTTTTGAAGGCATGTCTTATCGGGTCGGAAATACCACTGAAGGTACAATGGTATTAAAATGATCTGTTAACTTATTATTAAAACTATAACTAGTTTTAATAATAAGTTAACTAAAAAAGTTTTAATAATAAGTTATCTTTAAATTACTAGAATGCTTGTTAACCATTCCTTCTAAGCTATATAATGCTTGTTTGGAAAAAGGTTACATTAATAAATATGTAGGTGAAATCGAACCAAATATTATCGTTAGCAATTAACTTATCATTCATTCATTTGAATTAATGGCTTTCAATAGTGTCAAAAAATTTACTTGTCACTGCTTCGAACAATTAATGTAAGAACAAATCAAACGTAGATAAATAAATACTTCAAATATATTTTTATTTAAATCAAAAATATTAATAAAACATTCATAAAAAACTTAGAGTAAAACTAAAATATTAACTTTATGTTTGATTTTTCCCGCCAACTTACATTAGTGGCGTTGTGTTTTTATTTCATTTTCATAATCTTATATTATTATCAGTTATATCATTTGATTGGGGTGGCGTATTATACATTATAGTTCGATCAAGGTGTATATTTGAAGTGATGTGAAATAAATGCGAGTATCGTGACGTTTTAAGTTGCCTGTTAAAGTCCATAAATGGTTTTGGTAAATTAGCCACCATTTTTTAGGACGATGTAACGTGACAAGCTGAGTGCATTTCAAATATAGATTTGATATAATTGTATTTTACTTGACACTGGCATAATAGTTATAACTAATTGCCATCAACGATAAGAAAAGAACTTTATGTTTTCTTTAAACAGCTATAGCTCAGTATATCAGAACTTGATAATTAATATATAAAGTGATGGGTACGTATTGTACCTTCCATTAGACTATTGATTTTTACATAGTACATATTTTCATACTACAAGGAATATTAATTTAATTTTTTTATATTTACATTAAATTGGGTAATTTACAAAATTTTTAATTATCATTCGAGCGTTCTTCAATTTAGTCATGATAAATACCACATGCGAAAAAGTTGTTTTTTAATTTTTTTTATTTAATTCGTTATTAAAATAATGTCAAAATTTTACATAAACATTATATTCATTAAACTAATAATTACCTCATTGAAAATTCACCTCATATACATATAAAACATGGTTTTTAACAACCAATGGAACAATATAAACCTAAACATTGTAATTTTTAATTCTTTTGTAGCTTTTGGGGTTTTATTATAATTGTTTATGCAGTATATATAAAGTTTAATTTATATTTATAAAGTTTTATGTAGTAGAATGAATGGAATTGTTAACAAGGATTTTAATAGAAATATAATAACATTGCTAGTTGAATAAATATATATTTACTTTATAAAAACAAATCAGAATATATATTAAACATAAAAAAATTGTTAAGGGTATAAAAATTGTTAAGGGTTTAAAAAATCGTTAAGGGTATAAAAACAGACCAGAATTTATATTAAACATAAAAAATTGTTAAGGGTATAAAATCCTTAGATAATTAAGACGGAGGGTTCATATTAACAATTTATTACTTACGTTTAAGTTCAGTTACACGAACGATCACTCCACAACTAAAATACGTGTAGAACTCGTCGAATATAAAAACAATGCTTGAGAATATTCTTACAATGAACTATGCACTTTTTGTAATTTTCTTTTTGTAGTCATATAATTTTAACTTAACAAAAATGAAAGATGTTAATCAGGAAGTCCATTGTTATTACAAACTATGTTTATATTGCAAATAAAAAATTAATACATAAATATATTTTTTTCTCATCAGCATTTTTTCATTAATTGTTTTCTATTGTATTTTTTTATGGGGTAGAAAGGCAAACGAGCAGATGTGTCACCTGATGGCAAGCAATCAACGTCGCCCATAGACTTTGGCAGCGCCATAGGCAGTGCGGAAGAGTTGGCGACCTTTAAGGAAACTGTCATTATAAGAATGGGAGGGGAAAGGATAAAGGGAGGGGTGGGGTGGAGGGAGCGGGAGGGTGTTGGGCCTCCGGAACTCGGCCGCTCACCGTACGAAGCGCGGTAGCTAGCTACCACTCAGACGCCGGTTATCTGCGGGAGTGTGGTACTTCCCCGGGCGAGCCGACCCATTCATGCTACAGACAAATATTATGCCATTGTTGCAAAGTATTCGTCCGCAGCGTGGCTCTACCACTATTGTCTTGTAATAATTTAAAAAAAAAATACAGTTTTTCTATTCAAATAGGTACCACAAGAATTAAATTACCTTTATTTTTTAATTAAGTTACTCATAAGTAACTCGTTTATACTTTTATTTTGGCACTCTAGAAGTTGTCTCAAAAGTCTCATAAAACCTTGTATCCGCGTCTTAAGATATTCAAGGTCAAAGGTAAAAAAGCGGTGTTTTGCAATGTCTCCTTTGTTTCCTATGGCTCTAATGCTATTTACATTTATTAAAAATTGTAGAGAGTAAAATTTTCTATAACTTTTTTTTTTGGACAGTCAAAAGTTTTATTTAGCTAAGATGCGCGACAAGCAAAACAATAACAGAAAAATAATAATGTGGGTTTCTGCTGGATGAATTGGATTTATTTGGACCTTTACATATACTTGAAAATTTATATATAGAGTCTACTATACCCGAAGATGCCTCGTGTTGAGGCGAAACACGTGTCGTTTAAGGTGGAAAACTGGTAGTGTGTGTTCGGTGTTGTGTATAGTGATTGGTAGGTGGAGAGTTGATGGCCGATTTTCGGTAAGTTCTTGGTTTAAGTTCCAAATAAATCCACTGACGTAATTCAAAAGTTTTTAATAGGATATAATTAAATACATAACATGTTTTTAATTATATTCTATTCTTATATAAACTAATTTTATTTAAAAAAAATTAAATATGAATTATATTTTTATTTAGAAATATCTTTTTATACAATTATTATAACTGAAATTCGCATGTGGGGAGGTTTTACTAAAGTTTTAATAATAAGATGAACATAAATTTTAATTTTTTTCTTCTTTGTCTTCCGGTTGTTCGAAAATTTCCAATTAATTCTCATTATTTTCGTCGTAAAGGATATTTGTCTTCCAAAACTTGATGAAAGTTTTGGCTATGTAATATCAGGGTCTGGACCGGGATAGCGAGTGCTTCAGAACTGCTGCACCTCGCGAAGGAGGAGAAAAGTTGTGCTGAATTAGCTACCATCCTTCGCAAGTTGGAGAGGCACTTTTAGAAGAAGAAAAGATGAAGGATCTCGGGATCAAAAGTACCATCTTCATCGAGATTGTTCTCATATTATGAAGCATTGAAGCAAGTTTGCCCATTACGCTGGCAACAAGTTGAAGAATATTGCAATACCAATTTCTACATCCACAGCGTGAACCACGATTATTATTGTAGATGCAAAATATTGTATAGAGTTATTCATCTGGAGCAGGCAATAATATTGTCATAATCGGTTTTAAGAATTCCTTCCGCAGATTCCAACCCCATTCCTGGAGTTTTAAATCACTTTCTAACCAAAATTTGAACTTGATAATATACACGGCTGATGTGTCGATGAGCCACTACACTTGTCGATGGAAGATCGGATAACTAAAACCGGGCGTCCATCGATTATGATTTATTGATTTTCAGCTTTGTTGACTTGATGAATTGAGTGTAACACAGATTATCAATATTGTTCTCAGATTTTGGAGCATTGTAAATCGCCAATACTCCATTCAACTTCGACATACTCGTACTCCATTTTTATATAGTATTTGAACAGGAAAATTTTCTTCTTGGAATACTTGAGAAAGATCGTAGGCATGTTACTTGTTCAATTCCAATGATGTGTGGATTGTTTATTAATATTTAATTCTTTCTTCTCTATCATCTTAACGATAATGTATCACCAACCTACATCAAATTATCTTTTTTAACATATGTGTCCATCCTACGGTTGTCTGGAAGAAATCGCTATTGGCGATAAGACCGCCATTTATATATAAATATTACAATCAATAATTATATAACTTTGGTTTTGGTTTACAATAAAGAATATATCTATCTATCTATCTGTCTGTGTGTCTGTTTGTCTGTTTATCTCTCTGTCTGTCTGTCTGTTTGTCTGTCTGTCTGTCTGTCTGCCTGTCTGTCTGTCTGAATTCAATTTTAAGGTATAACAATGTTCAGTTTGTCAATAGTCAATTTGATTCTAATGACGATAATGGTGATGAATCTGATGATGGAAGTTTGCAACTGATTGTGGTTGAACAATTACTTAAAAAAAAACATCATAAATCAGATATAGTATACAAAAGAAAAAACGAATTGATAATAAATAAGCCTATAGGAAATCTTTCGGTCATCAATTATTTGGTATATGTTTAAATGTCGATTCCTTTGCATATTGGTACTGGGGAGTTCATATTAAGATATAAACACAAACCAATGGTTTTCATAGTGGTAGAGCGACGGTAGCACCAATAGGCGCAAATATTACTGTTATCCAGTTTCATACGGTCATTTCTGGGATTCGGGGGCCCAATTCCTTCTTCCTTCCTTTATTTCCTTCTCTCTACTTTTATCTTCTTCTTCCCCTCCATTAAATCTAAGCGAGATTTAATTTGCTATTATTATTCTATTATTCACACACACATGTAGGCAAGACATCTGCAATGCTGTCGTGCAGATTCCTAAAGTTGATCTAGATTCACGCGTACTAAGCTTGTTTTAATACGCTTTACATTTGGCGTTAGCTAGCTAGACAGAGAGGTTAATATAGGTCCTCGTATATTTAAATATAGGTAATCATATATTTCCTTAATTCTGCCCCAGTTGCCGCAATGCCTTAAGCCTCTATACGGATGAAATAAAGTCAGGTTATATTTGTGTAGTTTAATATTGCGTTATCGATGTTTGTGGAATATTATATTCATTTTTTTATATGGCCTAAAATTGTATCGTCAGATTGAAATCAATCAACGCCGCCAATAGACATTCACAACACCATAAGTAACGAAAGGGTTATCGACCTTAAAGGTATGTAATGTTTGGCTAATATTCTGAACGTTCCAATTCGGATTGGTTGAAAAATACCGCTGAAGGTAATTGATTTCACATAGTGGTTGTGCGTGGAAAAATTTTCGGAAAAAGCATACTTTATTGGATCGCCACTAATCCAGATGGTGGGGGATGAAACTTTTTTTCTAGCGAGTTGTGCGGTGGTGAAATTCAGTGGTTCAGAAAAGTTATTCCAAACAATTCTTCTGTGTATCCATGGTAAAAACGATAAAGGTGCTGTGAGATGAAATATCCCTTCGAAGTGCTTAACATCGATCCTGGGATGGTCGGCACGCTTGTAACTAAGCTCGCCCCTAGCCATGCATCCATTGGCATGGCAGCCCGTGTGTTGGCGGAGAGGAAGGGAAAAGGATACAAAAGAAAGGATACAAAAAGGGCAGGGGAAAGGAAAGATTGATTTAGACATGATGATAGGGATATGATACTAGCGCAACGGAAGACAAAGAGTGATACGGTAGTAGCTCGGGAGACCGGGGTCGCGTACCCGTGTACTAATACCATAAATACCAGACAGGCGGCTAGGCGAATATACTCCCTCACCTGATTCTAATTTATCATATATAAATAATTATGAAATGAAAAGTAAGTATGTATACACATGTATAATATGTTACAGAATTATACAGTTATAAGCTTTCAATGGCCAACAAACTTTCAATTGCTTTTGTGTCAATACGTGTCCAGTAAGATTTCATTATTTCACCTATAGACGTATTTTAAAATAAATGTATTGTTATCTAGATGTCGTATTGAGTGCAAGCTCTCTTCACAAAGCAGCAGAGTCTTTTGTGTAGTTATTGTCTACGTGCTCATTCATTGGAGTGAAAGTGAAGATTTGAGATAAGTATATATATATAAACTGTGAGGTAGAGAGGGAAAGCATCAGCCCTCTAAATCACGTACCGTTTTTTACTATTTAAAAGTGTATTATTTATATTTACGTATTTTTGCAAGTAAATGAAAATGAAAAAAATTGGAAATCCATCCATATAATTCTAGAAACGTACGTCATCGTCATTTTTTTTATAGTGCAGTAGGAGAATGAGTATCTCGGTCACTTAGTAAGTGATCACCGTCGCTCACACCACGCATCACCACCTTGTGGAACCAGCTATCTTCAGCGGTATTTTCTAAACGATAAGACATTGTTACCTTCAAAAAACAAGCCTACAGGTACCTTAAAGGCCGACAACGCTTCCGTGATCCCTGTGGTGTCGCGGATGTTCATGCGTTGACTGATCATCTATAAAGCCGTTTCAGTCTACTGCTAGACATAGGGCTTGCTCAAAATAAAACGAACATGGTGGATCAGCGATTTTAATGTCTTTAGAATTTGTCGCAAGATTTGCTTGGGGATTTTCTTATGTCAAGGGGAAGCACGTTTCGAAGCCGGTACGGTGTAAAAGAGTTTCGAGAAGAAGATATACATAATAAATATAGTAAGCATTAAATTATATATAAAGAAAATTTTAGTAAAAGTGTCACAAAACATCGATTACAAGTCCTTTTCGTGTGAAATCTGTTGTTTTGAACTTGAGACGTAATGATTTTATAATGGATTTTGGGTATCTCATAAAAAGTGACCCTAATGCATGATTGGGTATTTCGTCACTTCATATCTACTTTTTATTATAAGTATTTTTATATATAAATAAATATTTATTTTTTTTATATATAAATAAAGATATAATTATAAAAGTTAAAACTTTTTACAATCGTTGTGATTTGAGAATGAAATGTATGAAAAGAAGAAGCAAAACTGAAAATAGACAAATATATATGTATATAATCTGTATAAGATATTTTCATACAAATGTTCTATTACATCATATGGTGTGTCCTGCACACAATATACGATGCTATTTAGGGAAATTAAGCCCAAAAAGTTACAGTGTGGTGTCCAAGGGATTTTAAGAGGAAAAGAGTTCGCCAAGTAAGCATATGAGACGTTGATCTCAAACTAAAAGTTGGACCATGATGGACAAGAGTAGTAGAAGATAGGAAGCAATGAAAGAAGTTGGAAGAGGCTTAAGTCAAAAGGCATATGAGATTGGGAATTTTGTCTGAAATTTCTAAATAAAAGGCTTTATTTTTGTCTATTATATCGGTCGCTTCTTTGTGCAGAGCCTTGTAGACTGTTACCATAAGCCTCTCGTGGCATTTCTTGAAATTGAAAACATGGAGTCTGTACAATATGTTATATTACATGTGTATGTAAAATAAAATGTATAAATTAAATAAAAATATTATAATAAATAAATCTAACAATTATTCTACTCCTTTGCATTCATCTGATTCTCTCGAAAATCAATTTTCTGAAGGTTTCACTTCTATTACGTGTGAATGTATGGACAGTCAAAAGTTTTACTTAGCTAAGATCCGCGACAAGCGAAACAATAACAGAAAATTAATAATGTGTGTTTTTCCGTTGGGTTTAGTGGATTTATTTGGAACTTAAACTAAAAACTTAAGTTGTCACTTTTCGGTTGTCTTCCGTAGAGTCTACTATACCTGAAGATGCCTCGTGTTGAGGCGAAACACGTGTCGTGTACAAGATGGAAAAGTGATAGTGTGTGTTTGGCGTTGTGTATAGTGGGGTGGAGAGTTGATGGCCGATTTTCGATAAGTTTTTGGTTTAAGTTCCAAATAAATCCACTAAGCCCAACGGAAAAACACACATTATTAATTTTCTGTTATTGTTTCGCTTGTCGCGGATCTTAGCTAAGTAAAACTTTTGACTGTCCACATAGTGATGGATTTCCGCAAAGTAACGCCTGACTCCATTAATAATCTTACGTGTGAACTCCAAATGTTTCTTTTATTGTGAAGAGTTGAATACTGAAAACTAGCACCAGACATGTGTATTTAACAAATTTCAGTCCCTAAATTTTTTTAAACTTTATTTTTTTTAATCTTCGCAAGTCAGAGAAGCACTCTTAGAAGAGAAAACTATCTTAAGATTTTTTTCCGTATCACAGAAAAAAATACATTTTCTATTTCTGTATCAAATAAACTAATGCTGTGTGGTGTCACTATACAATCTATATTAAGTTACAATTTCGTAGATGTAATACGTTACACACTGGCAGAAATTGTAACTTTATATATATTGTACCAACCAGTACCAGCCTCGTACGGGAGGAGCCTATGCAAAACATATGTGAGTGAATAATTGGCTGCTTTATCTGAGTACTAAAATTCAATCTGCGATCTCCAATGTGAAGAAAGAAAGAAGGAGAAATTTTATTCATCAATCCACAAAACAGTACAGAAACAGTAGACAAAGAACATACATATAAAATAAAAATAAAAATTAGGAGGAACAGGAATTAAACAATACAGGAATGAACGACTAAAATTATAACAAATACAAATAATAAAAATAATACAATAATAGTAATTGTATATTATTTTTTCTATACTGCTATGGATTATGAAATAGTCCACACTCAGCAAAATGTCACGACATTTTGCTGAGTGTGGACTATTTCATAAGTGGACTATTTCATAATAGGCAAGCCACAGCGCTGACTTTCAGCGTGGCTTATTTTTCACTCAAGCCGGTAGTGCTTGGATATAATTTTGTATTTGCTTGCCAAAGGTAGGGATTACGGTAAGACCCTTCAAGAAGACCATTGTAAACAGTGGACTGTTGATGGCTGTATTATTCTTCTCTTCGTGTCAGTGGTTCGACTTAAAATTTTTCGATACACTAATTCGCCTAAATAATTGCATCAGCACTTGCCTCAATGAGATCAGTTAGTTAAGTAGATGCTTCATAGATTGGTTTATAATCACATCTTTCCAATTGCGGTGCGGTAAAGTCCCATTTGCTCATGTTATGTTTGCAACGACCCACCTGTGTACGACGTCTATTAAAAGATCTCCACGTAAGGTATAGCAGATCGTAATGGAAAGCTTCTCTTCATGTCATATGAAGTTGGAGGGACAGGATATTACATTTTTCACTCTTTTCCAGCTGAGCGTCTTTCTAAAGCCTTAGTTATCATCATCAAGGCATTACAGCCGCTGGGGGGCCTTAGCCTGGTTCAGTAAATTTTTCCAGTCGGATCTTTGTTTAGCTTTTTCCCTCCAGCCCCTCACACCAATTGCTTTTAAGTCGTCCCCGACTCCATCTAGCCATCTGAGCTTAGGCCTTTCGCGGCTTCTACGACCATCTAGTTTGCCGTCGAGTAGGCGTTTGGGTACTATAGCCTCGTCCGTCCGTACCACGTACCCAGCCCGGTGAAGGCGTCCAATCTTAATGGTTTTGATGACGTTCGGCTTATTGTACAGCTCATATAGCTCTAGTAAAGTGTACGCCATCGCTCATTTTCCAACACAGGACCAAAGATACAACTTAAAATAGTTTTTTAAAAAATTTTTTAAAACTTTTGTGAATCGTGCGAAACTATAACGGCTTATTTTTAATTAATTAAAAATTGAAGATCGTTATGAAAGCGTTTTATATTATCTTATCTTAACTTTAATATATTATAAAAATATCTTGTATCACTTTCATACCCTTCATTCTTTAGAAGCCAATACATTTCTTAAAGGCCGGCAATGCCTATGGTTCTGCGTCTTGCTGCTTCGTTCTGCCTTGTCTATGGGCGGGTAGATTGCTTTCCATCAGGTGACACGCCCGCTCGTTTACCTTTTCTCCCACAAAAAAAAAGAAATGCAACATTATGAGTTCATTGCTGGAAATTGACCTCTCTCCAAATTGAGAAATTTTGCTGTTAGCTAACGTCTCATGCACTTATGTCTTCAATATTTTTCAGGTAAATTCCAAGTGTAAATGGGTCCATAAATACCCTGTCTAGTACAAGCCTCTACTTAGAAATAAACTAAGAGGGATATATCTCTTCAAATACTCACGCGTCACAGACACTATGTATCGAACTTTATCTCTAATTCTTACGATATTTACTTAAAAAGATAAACACTTTATCTTTATATGTAATTCCACTGTGGGGTGGTTAAACATAGGTTCTATTTCAATACTTAAAAAAACAAAATAGAAAAATAAATTAGCGTAGACCATTCATATCAAAGTGAAATTCTTAGCACTTAAAATGACACGAGAAAAGTGCGAGTAAAACATCGCACTATCTTTCCCTTTCAATTTGCTTCAAGACCTAAGTACTTAACATAGAAAAAAATTAGTATTGGGTTTTATGTTAATTGCAAAAAAAAGAATAAACTTCTTAATTGAAAACAATTTTGAATTACAATTTTTCTGAATACAGTTTGAGTAAGTCACTTTTAATTTATTTGATAGTTAAAAGTTTAATAACTACATTAGGCTAAGAATATCCCGAGAGCATCTCTCGCCAAAATACATAGAAAAAACAATATAATATAATGGTTAAAAAATGATCAAATCACTTGGTAGACTATCTTTATCTCGTACTATTATTAGTTTGTGTATATGCATATTCGTACTATGTATGGTATATTATACTATGTATAGGTATTTATTTATGTATAGTTATATATATGTATGTATCGCCGAATTCGAAAAATGACCGAATCGGTATGTCGGCCAGCGTTGTGAGACCTACTATGCTCTATCCAATTTCATTTCGTAACTGTCATAAATAAAATAAATAAATAATAATCGGAAAAAAGAGTTTTAAATTAAATAAAAAACAGTATTCTATTTTATTTTAATAGACACTTTAAAATGTTTCGATATTACTAGAATCCTTTTTAAGTAAGTGCTTGTGATGGAAAAATATGGTTCACATCAATAGTCCAATAAAAATATCGAACTCTTGATATAATAAATATCGTAAACATTGTGTTTACGATTTAAGTATGAGAGTTTACCTTACCAACTGAACTACTTATTTTTTATATTTGGGTGAAAGTTACAGTAGAATAAATTCAAAATTAAATTTAAGAAATATTCAATTAAACTTCTATGTAAATATCTGAATAATAAAAATTTAAATTTGAAAATATTAACTTACGTATATATAATAATCTAAAAAAAGATATATTTTCCATGGATTTTCTAAATAAATTTAAAGTAAATAATCTTCTATATGTTATTATGTGAAAATAAAATAAACCCCTTTTAAAGGACTGTGAGATTTGGCATTGTTAAAATTTATATGGAGAAGTGGAGAAATTCTTTAAAAAAAAATTAAAAAAATGATTAAATCACAATCGATATCGACATCTGGACGATCACTACAATATTTTAATATAAATATATAAAAAAAATGTTATCAGAAAAACTTACGTTGACACTAAACGTCTCACGAACACAAAAACACACACAAAAAAGTAAAAGTTTCTCGCACACCGAACAACTATCCCGGCGCGAGCTCCGGAACGCGCTGCGCTGGCGACTGCGTTCTTTCTACGCGGAGATCGGGCGATGCCTCGCAAAAATCTTGCCAATAGGGCTGAGAACAACAAAAATGATTTGTCAACGTGCAACATCAACTCCAATACGGAACCATCAATGTCTTTCCGTCATGCTTTTATGTCGATTCCAACGCAGATACGATAATAAATCTACATAATTTATGTTTAATCTTCTTCTAAGAGTGCCTCTCCGACTTGCGAAGGTTGGCAGCAAATTCAGCACAACTTTGCTCCTTCTTCGCGAGGCGCAGCAGTTCTGGAGCACTCGCTATTCCGGTCCACTTCCTGATAATACGTAGCCAAGACTTTCTTTGTCGACCAATTTTTCTTTTACCCGCGATTTTTCCTATCATGATCAGTTGCAGCAATGTGTACCTGTCATGTCTTGAGATGACCCAGGTAAACAACTTTTCTACCTTTGACGGTTTGCAAAAGTTCACGATTTTGCTTGACTTGTCGGAGAACCTCGTTATTGGCCACCTTTTGAGTCCAGCTGATAGCAAGCATCCGTCTATATTTCGAACGCTTCTATACGTTTTCTGAGATCTTCTTTAAGCATCCAAGCTTCACATCCGTATAGAAGAACGGGCCAGATGTAACAGTGGAGCATTCTAATGCGCAATCAAAACGACACGTGTTTCGCCCCAACACGATTGATGCCTGCGTGTCGTTTACAAGGTGGAAAAGTGGTAGTGTGTGTTTGGTGTAGTGTATAGTGGTTGGTGGGTGGAAAGTTGCTGGCCGTTTTTCGGTAAGTTTTTGGTTTCAGTTCCAAATAAATCCACTTCATCCAGCATGAAAAACACACATTATTAATTTTCTGTTATTGTTTGCTTGTCGCAGATCTTAGCTAAGTAAAACCTTTGACTGTCCACATAGTGATGGATTTCAGCAAAGTAACGCCTGACTCCATTTATCAATAATCTTGAGTAACAATGAAAAGTTTCTAGTGAAACAGGAAAGACCGCAAGGAACGACGGAAGTTAAATATTGGTAGATAAATCTTTGCATATAATTTTAAAGGCTATCGGATGTTGCTGTTTGCCGTTCGTAACCCTAAAATAAACTTTAGCTCCGTGACCAAATTTAAATCTTTTGTTAATATACGGTATAGTTGATTGAAAAATTAATTAATGGATAGTAACTACGATATGACTGTAAATTTTTAAAATAATGAGTGAAAATAATACATTTAATTAATTGAATACATTTTTGTTATAACTGGAATTCCTATTGATTATTCAAACTAAGCAAATAATAATACTTGTGCTAGGAAAATATAGTTCACATCAATATTGTCTAAAACACTCTCTAAGAAACATTTTGAGAGATCCGAATCCCATCCGAATCCACTGGTGGTACAATCGGTAAATTATTCACCCGATTTAAACGCGCGCCCGAACAGACAACGCCCGCGTAACGTGTTACACGATCCGGACGACGAAACAGCGTCGTTCGGATCCACTCACGACACCAACACTCACACGCACCCCGGCTCTAGGTGAGCACGTAGAGTAGGGAACACTTCTACACCGACCGCTTACACGAGATTCTCTCACGTACCCGGTCGGTTCTCACCCCCTAGACCTTAGGGTCTATGGGACTAATATAGCTTATAGTTACTAAAGTTCAATCCTCCCCTACATGTTTAACGTAGAATCATGACGAATTTAAAATCAGCACACACACACACATATGTGTACCTCCGACACGGCGTCAGGCCGATGGAGTCTGCGATTTGCGCAGATTCCCAATTATATTTTACTTGTCCGCGGGCTTCCAGGCCGCGGGCTCTGAATTCGATAAAGCTGTTGAAGCCAATAGGCTACCAGCATTAATATCTTCATCCAATCAATATTGTCACCTGATGGAAAGCAATCAACGCCGCCCATAGACTTCCGCAGCGCCATAGGCAGTGCGGAAGCGTTGCCGACCTATAAGGAAAGTGTCATTATGGAAGTGGGAATGGGAGGGAGAGAGTGTTGGCCTTCGGAAACTCGGCCAACTGTAAATTTTCGAAATGATAAGTGAAATTTATTATGAGTACATTCTTGATATTACCGGAATACCTGTTGATTATTCAAACTAAGCAAATAATATTTGTTCTAGGAAAATATAGTTCACATAAATATTGTTATGTTATCAATCAATGTTGTTATTATAGGATACGAAGTAACGACTTTAGGATGTAAGCTAGATAGTTCAGTTATTTTTTTTAACAGCCCATATATGTCCCACTGCTGAGCACGGGCCTCTCCATTTCTGGAGGAACGGACGTTAAACCCAACACGCTTGTCCAATGTGGATAGGATAGGGTTACCAGACTGGGAATAAATATTTGTAATCCATTCGTATATCTATTTATTCCGATGCGGGGATCGAACCCGCGACCATTGAGTCCGCGGGCGGAGGACCCCGCCACTGAGCCAATTGGTCGTCACTTTAGCTATTGCTACTTATAAATTGATAATCAACAGCCTGCGGTAGTCCACTGCTGGACATAGGCTTTAAACACACACACAAGAAGGGCCACCTAGTCCGATCTTCTGGTATATAAATTCATAACAGGATATAGTATATTAAAAAGAAAACTCTAATACTAGGCAAATTCTCTCAGTAGAGAATCAATTTACTTCCGTGGCCCTGTCGTTAAACTGGGCTTACTTGTAACTGGGGGTTATAATAAACACGTCTGAGTCAACAGTTAAGTAAGTTGAGGGGATAATTATACTCGTGGTTTGTGTGTGGATATTTATCCTTTGTAGGTCAGAGAAATAAATACTCGATCTGACGAATTCTTCTTCTAAGAGTGCCTCTCCGACTAGCGAAGGTTGGCAGCCAATTCAGCACAACTTTCCTCCAACCTTCAACCAATCCTTCGCGTGGTGCAGCAGTTCTGGAGCACTCGCCATCCCGGTCCACTCCCATAACGTAAATCTGATACATAAAATGTATAATAACAGTAAATTGCTTAAACAAAACAAAACATAGAGAACACAACAACATAAATAGGGAATGACAAGAAGCGTGCGTTAGCCAAATTCATTCGATCGAATAATCTATACATATAACTCTATTGATGGACGACGCCGTCCTGTCTCAACTGATGCTTGTCCGTATACCCCATGTTTGGCGCGTGTACTAGACCTCGCAAATTGCTTTCTATTAGTCAAATCGTTACTCTGCATCTACTAGTATTTATTTACATAGGGTTGGAAGGTTGCCTTATTCCATCACGAGGAAACAGATTTGCTTCGCACCTATGTTTCCATACATGTCCGTCTTAAAATGTATACCTCGTCTGTATGACGCGAAGTCGTTTTGTAATAACTTGTCATACGCACAAGACAGATTTGTGAAAGTTACCTACATACACCATGCTTTATTGTTCGTTAAAATGTCTGACCTTTTGTGTTACACCCGCTAATAAATAACATTTGTTTGATGTAGCAACAATGCAGACAAATTTTAGACAAAAAAAAACTCGCTAATTTCATTATACAATACAATATATCAAAAAAAATTTGGCAAGTTTCTCCCAGCTCAAAAAGACCGGCTCGGCCAATAAAGATTTTTTTTAAATTTAGAATTCTTTTTAACCAGTTCTACTTAGCTTATAATGCTTGTGTTAAAATATGGGCCACATCAATGATCCAGTGTAGGATACGAACTCAAGATGTAACGGATCGTAAGCCCGAATCTTGCCAACTGAACTATTTCTGCTTAACTGCGTTCGATGGCTATTAAAAGCTAGAAGCCCAACCACTTCTTCCTTAACTTTCTCCACTTCTATCTCCTTTCTCCGTCTTTCCCATCCATCTAAAGGCAAGCAACGCTGCAGTACCTCTAATACTATATATTTTTAAACAACCTCCTTGCTTCTTGGCATACTGTCTTTTATAAAACAAAAGACGATACAAAAATGTTTGTACTATATATTCAAGCCATCCAGCCAGATAACAAATGTTTATCGAGATATAAATTATACAAGTTCGTCAATAACTTACACATGCTGCATATACTGCGGACGGACTATAGAACAAATGCCTCGGTCTTAATATAACTAAGACGCTATCAAGCATTTTTATCTTAAAAAGCTGCAGTAATTTGGCCACATTGCACCAAAGCCAACAAGGTGGGCTAACCAGGTGCACAAAAATGTTAAACATGGAAATTTCAGGGATGCACTACATCAGACTGAGGACCGTCAGCAATGTAAGCAATTTTGTTACCTTTTATTACATGTAAGGGAGCATCACGATACTCAGTAATGAGAGAATGAGTATAACGACACGTGTTTCGCCCCAACACGAGACATCCATGAGGTATTTGACGCCTGCGTGTCGTTTACAAGGTGGAAAAGTGATAGTGTGTGTTTGGTGTTGTGTATAGTGGTTGCTGGCCGTTTTTCGGTAAGTTTTATTAAGTCAACCAGCAGGAAAACACACATTATTAATTTCTGTTATTGTTTGCTTGTCGCTGAAGTTTATTTAAAATCAAAATAATTCTAAAGTAAATACTTATAGATAAATATTTAAAAGAACCGATAGTAAGTCCTTTAATGCAATCATCGACAGCCTTTTATAGTCCATTGCGGGATATAAACATCTCATTAAGGGACGATTTGCCTCAGTCCCCACTCTAGGTTTACAATGAAAGTGCCATGAACTATGACAACTAAAACTAAGAATAGCAAAAAGCTGAGAGATGAAGTCGAAATTGGGCTAATTGGCCCGTCTTGACAGACGTCTGGAGAATGTGACTCCATCAATGTTGTAAGATTTGTGTAAAATACATTTGTTTGATTTGTTTATAAATAATATAATCTAAAATATTTATAAAATACAAAATTGAATAGAAAACACGCGTTCCGAGAAAATTTTTAGGGGCTATCAGACTCGGAACAAATATTTGTAATCCATACATATATTTATTCCGATGCGGGGATCGAACCCGCGACCACTGACTCCGTGAGCGGAGGGCCCCACGTCTGAGCCAGTTTATCGTGGTATCGTTGTATTTACCTATTTATATACTTATTTACACATTGTTCTAGCAAAATTTTCTATGGACTTTTTCAGTCAACTTAAGAACTCACGATATTCGCATTTACTTCATATCACTTCACTTATACTCCTTTATCGAACTATATTGTAAAATACACCACCACAATTAAACAGTATAACTGAAAATAACATAAAAATAAAAACACAACGTCATGATCTAAGTTGGCGGGAAACGTCTCTTCATCGTTCTTATTAATAACGAATTGTCATAAAGGAACCCAAATTTTTTCGGGATTACAATAAAACTTGACCATTCTTCACAATTTTCTCTGCCTGCTCGTAAAGTCTCAAACCCAACTATTCCTAATATCAGACCGGACGAAGAATTGAAAACATTTTTGCCAAACAAAAAGGTTCATTCATTCATGAATTCAAAAATTCATTTTGACGCAGACTTCTGCTGGATATATACCCCCCTATTTTTGGAGAAATAGTCACTATATTGTGGTAGATTTAAGTTCGCGGGAAAAATCAGAGACAATGTTTATCTAATACTTAGTACAATATAAAGATAATCTTCCTAATTTTTAACTCATAATTTAAGCAAATAATATAAGTAACATTCAAATCTTTAAATTGCTCAAGAAAGCCAAACTTAAATTGTTCATAGAAATAAATTGGTATTATCCTCGCTGAATTAATTAATTCGACTATCACAATTGTCACTCACGAAAACTTTAAGCTAGTTCCACAAATAATAAATGATACGACTATAACTTTCCAGTCATAATAAGTTTGCGTCTGATATTGAAATTACCCTTACCTAGAGAATTCCCTGTATTTTAACAAAAAGAAACGTTTATCATCCCTATTCTTAAAGTCCCTCAAGAATAAAATTCTTTTTTTTTACACACACACATCCCTTATATGTCAGCTGCCAAACACGGGTCTCCCCATTTCCGGAGGAACATACGTTAACCCACCACGCTTATCCAATGTGGATTGGCGATGTTACCAGACTCGGAACAAATACATGTAGACCATACATATATTTATTCCGATCCGATGCGGGATCGTACCCGCGATTATTGACTGCATGGCCCCCACCCCACCACAGAGCTAATTGGTCGTCTATTTGCTTTAATTCATTTACCTAGAATCAAAACCACTACGCCACCACATAGCTAATTGGTAGTCTATTTGTTTTAATTAATTTACCTAGAATCAAAACCACTACCCCGCCACATAGCTAATTGGTAGTCTATTTGTTTTAATTCATCTACCTAGAATCAAAACCACTACCCCGCCACATAGCTAATAGGTAGTCTATTTGTTTTAATTCATCTACCTAGAATCAAAACCACTATCCCGCCACAAAGCTAGTTGGTAGTCTTTTTGTATTAATTCATTTACCTAGAATCAAAACCAATACCCCACCACAGAGCTAATTGGTAGTCAATTTGTTTTAATTCATTTACCTAGAATCAAAATCACTACTCCACCACAGAGCTAATTGGTAGTCTATTTGTTTTAATTCATTTACCTAGAAGCAAAACCACTACCCCGCCACAGAGCTAATTGGGAGTGTATTTGTTTTAATTTATTTACCTAGAATCAAAACCACTACCCAGCCACAGAGCTAATTGGTAGTCTATTTTTTTAAATACATTTACTTTGGGTCAAAACTATTAAAATTAGAAGATAAAGTCGTTTATTGTTATAAGTATATTTTTTAATGCAGGGCAGGCAAACGAGCATGCGGGTTACCTGGTGGTAAATGATATTCATGGACATCCGCAACGCCAGACGCGTCTCGGATGCGTTGTCGGCCATTCTTGAACATCTACACTCGTCTCTTGAATGTCCCTATATCGTATTTATGTGAGAGCACCGCAGTTGGTAAATCGCTCCACGTTTGAACAATTCGTGATAGAAAACTACGGCTTAATCGAACGGTAGTCGACGGCCAGCTATATAGGTAATGTAATATAAGAGAGCAGACCGGGATAGCGAGTGCTCCAGAACTCTTGCGCCTCGCAAACAAAGAGGAGAATTGTGTTGAATTCGCTGCCAATCTTCGCTAGTCGGAGACGAGCTTTGAGAGAAGAAGAATTAGATTACTAGTAAATTTATTAACTTTAGACGGTTTAGTTACTCTATTAACGACGGTTTATTTATTAACTTTAGGTGTCGCGGTTGTCTATGGGCGGAGTTAATTGCTTTCCATCATGCGGCATGCTTGCTCGTTTACCCTCCTTTCCCATTTAAAAAAAGAAACAAAAAGACTGTATTATGCTCGCTATTTGTTGGATTCAAAAAGTGGCCAATGAGGAAATTCTCCAACTAGTTAAGCAAAAACGCAAATTTTTGCACAATTTGTTTATCTGGGTCATATTATGGGACATGATAGTTGCGTGCGAATGACGGGTTATTCAGAAAAGGAAGTTTTGGCTACGTAAATCAGGGAATGATGCTATAAATATTTTTACAAAAGAAATACACAAATCTAATTTTAAGTATGCAAACAGGAACTTTTTGGTTGCGGTGAATTTATTAGATGTTTAGTTGTTTTTAATTTTTGTTTTATTGTATGTGTAAATGTTAGTAGTAGTATATATATGAATGTATGTGTATGTATGTATGTATGCAGATCGCGGACCACAGTGACGACATTGATATTCATTCAATGTCGTCAATGTGGTCCGCGATCTGACACGTTGCTTCTTGCTGAAAACCAACATGGGGTGCTCCAATAGAACGCCTGGCATATGCTGAGCAAGAACCAGTTTATACACACTTGTTAGATTAAAATTATTTATTCTTTTTGTTGTGTTTAATATTATATAATATTATTGTATATGTTTAATATTATTAAGGTTTTCATTTTAGCTATTGTAAAAAAAAAGGTGTCATGAATAAAGTTATTTCTATTTCTATCTTATATCTCTTCTATCTTCTATCTATTTCTATCTTATTTCTTTATAGTGAACGCTGTCAAATGTTGTGTCATTAAAGACAGATATAGTTGTATTATGTTAGCTACCAAACTTTGCAAACTAGAGTCACTCAGAAGAAAAATGAATTCAAAACACTTAAAGAAGTGAAAAATCGAATATGGTATGTAAAAAATATAAAATAAATAAGATTAGGTAAATCGAGGCGTAAAAAATGACGTAACAAAATTACATCAACGCTTGTAAACAAATTTCTTCATAAACATTCACTACGCAAAAAAAGCTTCCGCAAAAATGATGCGTATCTTCAATATATAAACCCGATAATTGCTTACATTGATAAAATCCGATCGTACGAAGTAATTGTAACACATTTTTCTCCTTTCTCAAAAGGACCTTAGTCAATTAACACTTAATTAAAAGAATACCAAAAACTTATTGAAAATATGTATGCAATGTTAAGCCAAATATCGTCTGTATAATGAATAAAGTAGCGTACATTATGCAGAGGCTTGAAGCAAAGGTTTGATCAGCTCAGCCAGATACAGTCGGGTAATGTTAGTGGGCAGTGAAAGGCAAGCGTCACCTGCTTTCGACTCTCGAGTGATTACAAAACCGATGTCGGTATTTAGCGAGTCACGGTTGCGTTGGTCGAGGTGGGGTTCGTTTGGAGATGAACGCAATAGGAGATCGATTTCCGATTACAAAGTGTTATCTTAATAATTAAACAGATAGAATTATATATGTATGTATATATGTAATCGTTGCTGCAACTGACCATGATGGGGGAAGTCGCGGGCGGAAGACAAGTAGGTTGGAGAAGGAATTCTTGGCTATGTAATATCAGGGAGTGGACTGGGATAGCGAGTGCTCCAGGACAGACAAGACAGGACTGCTGCACCTCGTGAAGAAAAAGGAGAGTTTTGCTGATAAAATTTATTACTTATCCAATTTATTCATTTCTTTTCTACTGGAAGAAGTGGATTAGGTGCACTTAACGGTTATCTTCCGTAGAGTCTACTATACCTGATGATGCCTCGTATTGAGGCGAAAAACCTGTCGTGTGCAATGTGGAAAAGTGGTGGTGTGTGTTTGGCGTTGTTGATAGTGGTTGAGAAGTGGGGAGTTGCTGACCGCCGTTTTTTTAGTAAGATTTAGTTTAAGTTCCCCGTAAATCCACTTCTTCCAGTAAAAAACACATATTGTTATTTTTCCTATTTTTGTTTGCTTGTCGCGGATCTTAGCTAAGTAAAAGTTCTGACTGTCCACATAACACTGATGTTCTTAACTTTTTTTAATTTGTAATCAACGTAAGGTTGGTATTACTGTAACAGAACGAAGAGACACTCAAAATAGTTGTACATACAGCACGTACGTGTTTATCTATTTAATTTAAAAAAATAAAAAACTATGTTTAGTTAGAAGTCAACAAAAATCACCAGATCGACTGATGATTGAGGGATTGCAATTCGTCAACTCAAGACAGTCCACTCAAGATTTCCACAATTTCACTATTACTAGGTGTACATCTTATTCAAAAGGCGGATTTGCACTATCAGCCACAATAAAAACGTAACATATAGTTTAGTATTTCCCCTTATCATCCACCATAACAATTTTCTTAAATGGAAAATAAATAAATAAATAAAATTACATCATTACCAATAGCACGCCATGATTTAATAGCCTTCCTCTAATTACACAAAGTTTCGTAATCGTAACGAAATTAGAAAGGTAGAGACCATTCATAAATCAATATCCGGTGCTTTGAAGAGTTTTGTGACATGACAAAAGGACGTTTCGTGCAATTTGTGAGGCGATTCTAAATAAAAGAGATTACGTCTGTAATTTTTTTTATACAATCTCTCCGTTTCTGGATGAAGAAACATGAATGTACCACGCTTTTGTAAGGCAGAATTGCTGAACACCCAGTGTCGGAAATAATATCTGTAGGCTATACATATATTTATTCTAATGCGGGGATTAAACCCACGACCACTGACTCTGAAAGCGGTAGCTTTGTTTCTGAACAAATTAGCTCGTCACTATAATTAATGAAACTAACTTTGTTGGCGCAGCGACCCAAAATGGATCTTGCCCTGTCCTGCGCCACCTCCTGCCAGTTACAGACTTGAAGGTTGCGCAAGTCATCTTCAATCATGTCATTCCAGCGGTACCTGGGGCGCCCCAAAGGACGTCGTACAGTTGGGCGACCCATATACGCACTCTTGACTGCGCGATCCTCCCCCATACTCTCCACGTGGCCCAGCCAACGAAGTCGGTGAGCCTTAGTCACTCCTATTACATTAGGTTGGGCCACCAGATGCTCCAGATTTCGATATCGCCAACTGCCATCATCACTTTTGGTTGGGCCCAGGATCTATAATTATATTTTTAATATCTTATTTTTGTTTATCTTCGTTTATTAATATTATTCTTCTTTCTTTTCGATAATGTATCACCGACCTACATTAAATTACCTTTTTTACATTGTGTCCATCCTACGGCTAGAAATCGCTATTGACGATAAGATTATTTTATATATTATTTATTTTATACAATTATATTGTATTGTATTGTATAGAAATATTACAATCAATAATTGTATAACTTTTTTGGTGTACAATAAAGAATATATCTATCTATCTTACAGTTTCTATCTATCAGTTTTGGAATATACTTTCATAAGTATTCTGTTTTTAAATATTACAACAAGATGAGATAGATACTTTTAATAGAAAAGAACATCCTCTATGACGACCGTTTGGCTCAGTGGCGGGGCCCTCCGCCCGCGGAGTCAATGGTCGCCCCGCATCGGAATAAATATATGTATAGATTTATAAATATTTATTCCGAGCCTAGTAAACTCCCCCAATCCCCATTTCCTTTCTTACCCTTTCCTTTCTTCTCTATCCTTTCCCTTCCTCTACGCCAATCCACGGTCTGCCGTACCAATGGATGCGTGGCTAGGGGCGAGCTTAGTCGCAAGCGTGCCGACCGTCCCGAGATCGGGCTCCCCCGGGTACTATGGTGCCTTACTTCAGCATGCAGGGCTCTGCTGGAGCTGACTCCCGTCCTCCCTTGCAGCTCGTGGGATTCACTAAGACGAATTTAATAAAAATAATTTGTTGAAAATGACGGCGACGTGCTTGGCCACCCGTCACGTCCTGTTTCTCATGAGGGCGAGAAGCGACTAATGGAGAGCCGTTTCGCTGCGTCGAATGGTAGCGGAAGGAGCGTTGTGGTCTTTGACAATCCCTGCGGGGGATAGGTGTGAATATATAAAAAAATAAAAGAAAACATCTTCTATTTCAGGCTTTTAATATAATTAAGTGAGCTCGTTTTCAACTAGATCAAAACTCCATAGATATAATATATCCCGATGCCATAATCGAACCCGACACCATCAGCTCCTAAAGCGATAGTTTCGTCCTGAACCAACAAAACACAAGATTTTTATTGAAAGGTGTTTTAATGAAATCAAAAGCGACTTTCTCTTAGGCAATAACAGGATTGTGAATTGAACTGAGAACAGTCTTTTACTTTTTCTTACCTAATTGGAACTTTTAGAATATCTACATGCATTTACAAGTGTGCATCCATGCGTGCTTTACTTTAATAAAGTAGCAGGCAGGCTATTGTTAGATTTTTTGATAAAATTGTTCAATTTTTTTTGTAATCGTGTCTTACTTGTAGAATATAGAAATGAATGTCATTTAATATAGGTATGAATTGACAAACTTATATAACTATTACGGTAATGTCTTTTACTTGACAATTTTTAATTATTTTAATAACAAGTATCGTAAAATGTAAATTCATTTTGTCACGACACGTCTTTTTAAACGAGACTTTTGCAGTCAAGTTAAAAGACACGATACACGTTTTTATTTCACTTTACTATAATTCTTCGCCTTGCTCACGTAATACCCCACCACAATCAAACAATATTTTATACATAATTGATACGTTAGGTTATAAAAATGAAACAAAAACTCAACTTCACTGATGTAACTTGGCGGGAAAAGTACTACTACTTTTACGTTTTTGTATTGTGACAAATAGACAAAAAAGATTCTATTATTTTCAAAATATAATGTCAATTAACAGCCTGCGGCAGTGCACTGCTGGACATAGGCCTTCCTCAAGAATCGCCACCTAGCCCGATCTTCGGGCGGATGGCAATACCTATGAATGAGCATGTAATGATGGTTAGAATTATTGGGCTAATCGTAGCAGTGTTGGACAAAAAAACCCTATGTATTCAAGTACTAATGAAAATATTGATATATATCATCAACAGCCTGCGGCAGTCCACTGCTGGACATAGGCCTCTCCATGAAGCGCTAGCTAGCCCGATCTTCGGCTTCACGCTTCCAGTATCTGCCAGCTGCCCTGCGCAGATCTTCGCACCATCTAGCCGGGGGGCGTCCCACGCTCCGTTTGCCGAGACGCGGTCTCCACTCCAGCACTCGTCTGCTCCAACGATTGTCCGATCTCCGACAAACGTGACTAGTCCATTGTCAGTTTAGTTTGCTAATTCGAAAGGCTATGTCGGTGACTTTAGTTCTCTGGCGGACTTGTTCATTCCGCATCATATGTACCTAAGAAAATCCTCATAGCTCTCTCCATAGCTCTCTGAGTGACTCTGAGCTTGGGAAGCAGACGGACTGTCAGCGTCCACGTTTCGGCGCCATAAGAGTTGTACACACTGATCAAAGACTTTTGTCTTCATGCTCTGAGGTATGGGCGACGAGAAGACCTGACGAAGTTGCCTAAATGCTGCCCAATATATAACTCATAAAAAGTCACATCATAAAAAGTCTTTCACGCGACAAAATAATAAGGGCACATGATCAATTAAGATATTTATAGTCGTTTTAAGTCGCAGTTAGAGTTGCCAACCATATTTTATTACGTCTAACTTTATTTTAAGTAACATTTGCATAAAACTAAAGATACGCATATTTTTTTTCCAATATTTACTGTGATGTATCAAATTAAACACTACACGAACAGGTAATTATTATAAATATATTCATTGATACTTACCTCTAAGGTAAGAGTTGTAGACACGATTAAAATTAATTAATGAACGAAACATAGATGTTAGCTTGTTAATTAGCACTGAGAGAGTTTTTATCTGTAATGAATCTGAAATGGCAGACAAAGAGAAATAGTACCTTTATAAAATACGAATATTTTATTTATTTAAATTTGAATTTCGACTATAAAAATATTTGAATTTGGGTAATATAAAAACTATCAAATAAAACAAAAAACTGTTAGCAGATGCTGAAAAACCTCAAATTATGTGTTTAAAATAATAAAAACCTTAGTTTATTCTTTTCAAATAATTTAACGTTATTTTTCCGTAAAAATGTTGAAAATTCTAGTCAGTGACAAACAGAAATAGTAAAGGATTATTTCTGCAAATCCAAATTATTGTGAAACTATAATACTTAGTTTTTTTCTCAGAAGTCACTAAGTTATGTTTGGTTTGTGGCACTTCATCCTCGTATTAAATATTTATTTGGTAAATTGGCACGTACATTTATTGTATATAGGTTCGCAATCCCTGGCCTAGATAGAAATAAGTTTATGAGCAATATTTGCAAAAATCTGTTTGCCGATAAAAAATTGCCAGGCGCAGAAAACTTCTTTTTGTCAATAATATTGTATTTATACACTTCTATAAAAAAAACATAATAACATTTATGTAACTTCTAGTAACAAATATTAATTCCTATTTATGAATAAAATTATAACACAGGAAGTGTGATAATTTTATTGCAATTTATAACAACAGAATACTAAATATAATATTTTATAGCATAAAACCGATGGTTTAATTCCTAAATTTTGGCTACTTATGAATGAATTAGTTTAGAAATAAGTTGTAAATATTTTAATTTCAAACTGGTAGATAATGCAAATAAAATAGAATTAATTTGTTTTCATTATATTATTGGAAGATAAACGAGAAACAATGGCGCCTGATAAAAAACAGTCAATCCCTCATCTGCAACACGTTGCAAATACCTTGCTGGCCTGATGTGTGTAGGCTTCACGTTGCAGATGAGGTAAATACCTTGCTGGCCTGATGTGTGTAGGCTTGTTTTTTAAAAGGTATTATATACTTTGTCATGAATGGCATATTATTTTTCTGTAGCATGAATGGGCCGATTCGCCCGGGGAAGTACCACACTTCCGTAGAAAACCGGCGTCTGAGTGGTAGCGCTCACCGGACGAAGCGCGGTACGCTTCGTCCGGTGAGCGGTGGAGTTCCGGAGGCTCAACTCCTCTCCCTTTCCATAATAACATTTTCCTTAAAGGCCGGCAACGCTTCTGCACTGCCTATGTCACTACAAAACTATGGGCGGCGTTGATTGCGTTCCATTAATTGACACTTCGTTTGCCTTCTTATCTCATAAAAAATAGAACTGTTAGATAATAAAATGTATCCTTGAAATCCCTACACGAGTTGGAAACTATTGATTAGTAGTAAGTACTTTATCACAATATCCATTTAACTTTGAGCTTGGATAAAAGTGTTTGTTAACGGATTTACGTGTCTGCAATATTTGGGTGTACCAAAACAATGGAACACGCCTGGAGAATCGGAAATGAATAAAACAAAGCAATAAATTACGCATCTTGTAGATAGTTAGGGGTGTAATCGTACATATGTAACAAGTAGATAAAAATAACCCGCACAACCCGCACTGACTGTAATTGGTGAGGATGCCATTTACATGGATGATAAAGCTCGGGCCCACAGTTCTAGCGATGTAGATGCCATGCCATGATGTAGATGTTTGTATTCGTCGTTTAGACTGGCCAGCGCGGAGCCCTGACCTTAACCCTATTGAGCACGTCTGGGACCTACTTAAAAGGTGAATACGATCTGACCAACCACCTCCACAAAATATCAGGGAGCTTGAACGTGTGATCTCGGCTGAGTGGGAACACATCAAAAACCTGGTGGAAAGCACGCCAAGACGATTCCATGCCATAATTGCAGCAAGGGGAGGTCATACTTGTTATTATTTTTATTTTGCCAGATATGTTGCCGACCTTTTGTGAATACCGCAGGTGTTAAATCGTCCACATTTGCACAGTTATTGGCAAAAAACTGCGACTGAATAAGTGTAGTACCTTTATTGGGTAAATACTCTAGTATAGACATATATGGCAATACGTTTACCATTTTTATTAAAAAAAAATCTCATTTATTTTAATCGGTGTGTTATTTTCTTGTTTGTTTTTTGTTTGTTTCAAATCATACGACGACTTTTTCAACCGCTTCTCCTAAACTAATTCTGATGGAACCTTGCACACAGTTTGAGTCCCCATAAAAATACAACATTACGATAATTTCAAATTATCAGCGATGTTCTGTCAGAAGGTGGACAGTGGAAGTATCCTACCGTCTCGTCGTTCTCGTTCTCGCTTGGTCTCGTTTGATTGCTTTTAACCTGTCCCGTGTATATATATAAAAATCTATTCCGTGTATATATATAATTATCTATAATATATATATAAAAATCAATTGCTGTTCGTTAGTCTCGCTAAAACTCGAGAACGGCTGGATCGATTTGGTTAATTTTGGTTTTGAATTATTTTTGGAAGTCCAGCGAAGGTTTAAAAAGTGAATAAACATGATAAAAATATTAGGAATATAGTAAAAGTAACAATTTCGTTTTCCCTTAGAAACTATTCCTTCCTGTCAAATATTTAATCATTTTGAGGTAACTATTTTTAAATAACATCAAATGTTGTAATATAATAATAATAAAACTTAATTAACTATATTTAATCTGGGTTGTTTTTAATGAGATAAAGATTTTATATTAATTTGTATTATAAACACCACAAACTTTATTTTGTAAGCTCATACACCTTTGTGACATAACAATTTTCAGGCAACATAATGTGTAATTAAAAATAATAATAAACCCTAGTTCATATCGAGCATTTTTTTTAAAGATTACGATTTCTTTTTGTTCCTGTTAAGTTGTGACCACATTTTTTACTTAAGTTGAAACTTTCTGCAATTATCGTTCAGCTTTTTATTTATTGATTTTGAGGCGGTACGAAGTTTGCCTGATCAACTAGTGCTTAAATAATTATCTCGAGTGTTTGAACTCTGAATAGAACGTATCAATAAGATGAATTCAATAATAATATAACGGTAAATTAACTCACCGGGGGATATTAATAAAGACGACGTTATTGTTATAATCTTGACATGAATGAAGAGATTATTTTGATAAGCTCTTTATTTATGTCGAAAAGGCTGTAGTACACTGAGTGCATATAGCTTTTTTCAAAAAAAATTATTAATATCATCATGAGCTTACGACAGTTCTCCGTTTTACAAAGGCCTTCCTGAAAGGCCTTTGTAAAGGCGTGCCACCTAGGTCAGTCTTCGGTTACACGCATTAAGGTTTTGCTTCTGTGCAGACCGTCACTCCATCTAGGTGAGGTGACATTTTCGGAGGTTTCTGGCGCTACGTCTGCTAAGATGCGATTTCCCACCAGCCCATTGCTACTTGAGTTTGCGATATAACGTTTGCATATTTTCTCTTCCTTACTCAGATGAGGTCGACGTTTTCATATTATGCCCTTATACTGCTTAGTCGTCCACATCTATTGTTTTTTATTTATAGACCGTCAACAGTAGTACAATTACCAACATTATTTTTAATTATAGAAATAGAAAAGTCTTAATTATATTATAATATAATATTATATTATAATATAATATTATATTATAATTTGGACATATTTTTATTTTATTTATTATTTTTTCTCGTTTAATGCCCATGTTTGGCAACCATATCATTATTAATGGAGTCAGGCGTTACTTTGCGGAAATCCATCACTATATGGACAGTCAAAAGTTTTACTTAGCTAAGATCCGCGACAAGCAAAACAATAACAGAAAATTAATAATGTGTGTTTTTCCGTTGGGTTAAGTGGATTTATTTGGAACTTAAACCAAAAAACTTACCGAAAATCGGCCATCAATTCTCCACCACCAACCACTATACACAACACCAAACACACACTATCACTTTTCCATCTTGTAAACGACACGTGTTTCGCCCCAACACGAGGCATCTTCAGGTATAGTAGACTCTACGGAAGACAACCGTAAAGTTTTCAAAGTGAAAACTTTCGCCCCAACACGAGGCATCTTCAGATATAGTAGACTCTACGGAAGACAACCGAAAAGTTTTCAAAGTTTTATTATTAAATTAATGCGACCTACGACCGCGACCAGAACAATAAATTTCATGACATGAAGTCAACGCCGAACCAAACAAGTAAAGGTTTCAAGAGTAATTATCGATAATCGATTCGAACGAAAGTAATACCATGGCCCAATTATTAATTATTAATACCATAATAGCTACTTGGCTTTATTACAAGTCGATTTAATAAGTTTTCTTTTAACCAGCGGACTGAGAAAAAAGTGCAATAAGAACATAAACTGGAATTTATTGCAACTCAATACATTAGGGGTTCTTTATTTATACACTTCTAGAACGATATGCGCTATTCGAAAGCCAGATATATTGGTAACCAAATTATAAAGATATTCACTTACTCATGTTATAACGCTCTTTAACGGTCAGTGTAAAATGGTCATTTATAAAAAAAAGCCTTCTTAATAGAATTCTGATCTGATATTTGGAAACTATCTCACTAAATTACATTGAACGCCTGAAATAAACGATGTTTTTTATTTATTAAAAGCATCTCATTTTGTAATATTCTGTTGTAATATTAAAAAACCGAATACTTTTAAAAGTGTAAAGTAAAATCAAAATCATATTAAATATCATCGTATTTATCGTAGACAACCTCATTAACGAAGACCGATTGGCGGGGCCTCCTGCCCACAGAGTCAATGGTCGCGGGTTTGATCCCCGCATCGGAATAAATATATGTACAGATATTTATTTCGAGTCTGGCAACCCCGCCAATCCGTTCTGGACAAGCGTGGCGGGTTAACATCCGTTCCTCCAGAAATGGAGAGGCCCGTGCCAAGCAGTGGGACTTATATGGGCTGTGAAAAAAACCCTAATTAACACAGTGGCAAAGCTATCGCGTTCGTTGTCTAAGATCGCGTTTTAAAAGGTCAAAGTGGTCAAAGGTGGGTAAATGTCTATTCCTTCTGAAATGGAGAGGCCCGTACTCAGCAGGGACACATGTGGACTGTACCTTACAAATAATCACGTACAATATCTTACAAATAAGCACGTATAATGTAAAAGAGGTCGTCAAAGGATTTTCCTTTGGACCTTTATTACCAGAATATTATTGTGTCGACAAAGGATTTTCCTTTGACGACACAATAATATTCTGGCATAATAATACCTTGGGCGATCTCTTCTACGGAAATACGTAACTGTCAACTAATCAGTACTTAATTCAAGACGTGAATGCAGAATGGGGTTCATGGATTGATTTCTTTGTATCTCATATCATGTATTCATCATAATGTATAATAAGCATGTGTCACTACTGTGTTTGTACACGCTAATCTCCGAAACCAGCCTAACTATTCAGTGTATGATTCGTTCAAGCTTAAAAGATAGATGGAAACCCGATATGGCGATGTTGTCGAGATGTAAAAAAATTTTTCATTATATTCTCAATGAAATTTTTTTATATTATTATTCAATTCTATGACAGGATAGCAACTTCTCGAGCCTATTGGTCATACACAATTTATTACAGCAGAAATCTATTCGATAATTTTACGACCAAAATGACGAGAAAACGCTCGATGGACTCATTCTTGTCACGAATGTTACATTAATGTGAACAATGTTTTATATCACACAAATTCTTCACTTTCATATCGACACGTAATATTGGGTCAAAGTAATAGCAGGTACCGTTAAAGGAATTTCATCATTAAACTTATATAGTAGTTTATTAGACAAAAATATTTACTATATGTTACGCTTTTATAAGACAATTTTTTTTTATATATATTCACGTCTATGCCCCGCAGGGGTTGGCAGTGACCACAGAGCTCCATCCGCTGCCATTCATTGCAGCGAAATTACTCGTCATTGGTCGCTTTACGCCGCCTGAGAATCAGGACGTGACGGGTGGCGAACCACGTCGCCGTCATTTTTCGACAAATTAGGTATATTAAATTCTTTTCGGTTTTCAAGACTTTTCGGTTATCTTCCGTAGAGTCTACTATACCTGAAGATGCCTCGTGTTGGGGCGAAACACGTGTCGTTTACAAGATGGAAAAGTGATAATGTGTGTTTGGTGTTGTGTATAGTGGTTGGTGGGTGGAGAGTTGATGGCCGATTTTCAGTAAGTTTTTGGTTTAAGTTCCAAATAAATCCACTTAACCCAACGGAAAAACACACATTATTAATTTTCTGTTATTGGTTTGCTTGTCGCGGATCTTAGCTAAGTAAAACTTTTGACTGTCCATATAGTGATTATTTATTTAAAACAGTTATAAAGTGAAATTGATAGAAGACGGAGAATTACTATTATCCGTCCATTTTCACTATATAACTGGTCGCAACTGTAAACCTACTAGTCTCACTAGATTGGTTAGTGCTGAGACATAGATACGATCATTATTCGTCTTCAAATACATATATATGTAAGTATATATAAATGAATACATATACAGTTTACATACATACATATAGATATACATATATATTATTTAAGATTAATTGTGTAATAAAATAAGAATAATAGAAAAATTAGTATTAGGTAAATCTATTGGGTACATATGTATATGCGGAAATAAACTTAAATATGTATTTACCAGTCCTTTTTTATGGAATAAGAGGGCAAACGAGCAAGCGTGTCGCCTGATTGAGAGCAATCAACGCCGCCCATAGACATCCGCGACACCATAGGTATTACGGAATATTGTATTGAATTTCCTCGGATTTCTCAGGAGAGCTGAATCGACTAGAATAACATGATGATTGAAGTATTTTATTATCGTCACATTTATTGTAAATATATGTACATAGTGATGATGTATTCTGTCGATTAGTATGTGCCGTCAAAAATTTTAAATAAACAATACTAAGTACATCACGTTTCATAGCAAGTTTATAAACATACATATTTTCAATATAAACCAAACAACGACGCGGTGAAAGACCAAGGTCATTTCAATGTCCACCGTTTTGTGGGATGAGCAAACTTCGTCGATATTTTCAAACCGATTTGATTCTGGAACCTATAAAAAATGAATACATATATATAGTCACGCCTGTCTCCCTGTAGGATTAGGCAGAGACAGATCTCCATCCGCTACGATCCCGACACACCTTCCTTGCTTCCTTCACACTCATCCATCCTTCTTTTCACATTTATCGTAGCGAAACGACTCTCCGTTAGTCCCTCGCCCTCGTGGGAATGAGAACGTGACGGGTGGCGAACCACGTCGCCATTATATTTTTAGCATATATTTTAAATAAAACCTCACATAAGTGAAAGAGGGCCAGGAATTATTATAATTATTATTAGTGATAAAATTAAAATTTTATTAATTAAAATATCTGCTCCTTATCTTTCTATAGTACAAAACTCATTAATGGGTTTCAGTATACGTTTGTATAACAAAATTCCAAAGAAGATAAAAAAGTTATAAGGCAAAAACGTATCGATGAATTTTAGATATTGCAGACGCAAGCTAAAGCCCTGGATCGCAAACTTTACTAATGAGTCCATAAAAAGAAAGAAAATGTAGTGATAAATTGCTCTATGAGTATAAGGATCATTATCGTCTAGGTATTTGACCGAGCTATGGATAATGGACTACATATCACTTGAATAAATTCGCACCTTGTCGTCGCGGCCATTAGAGGAACGCCCGTTCTTCCTTTAACCCAGCCTTCTATGGGTTGAAAGGCATATAAGCAACGGTCCCAATTAGGAAGAGTCCGCCTCCTCCAGGGAGATAACACGACGTTGAACTCTGGACGCCTGTTAAGTTATTGGGAACAGCGGAACGAATGACTAGAAGGCTATCGCCCCTTGAAATTCGTTACAAGTTGTGTAATTCAACTTCTTGTTTATTCTCTCCCTTCTGCTCGTTCCCACACCCTGCATCTGTACGTACAATGATAAGAGAACTGACATGATTTTAAGTAATGACGGTGATTGAAAATACAAGAAAAAATAAGAAGTATATACCACTATTCATTCGTCGAATCTGATTTTGATACAACAATAACTTCAACAAGTACAATAGCCAACATAAAGAGGTGATTTTAATACAAGAAGATAAGGGCGCCGCTAGTGCTCAAGATAAAGGTTTGTGTCAAGCCGTTGCATTACTCTCATTCATGACCAGAGATTTTCCAATGGCACACTTATGAAAGTTACTAGCTCTTGTAGATTAAATTTGTGCTATTACTGGACATAGCTTTTTTATATAGCAGATCAGGCAAACGAACAGCCGCCCTTGACACCCGCAACGCTGGTCTGGTATTATTTGCAAAAAATAAGTATTTTAGTTGTGGTAATGCATGAATGCACGCCGTGCTGCTACGCCTGTTGAAACACCACTCTATTCGAGAACATTGAGTATTTGTTAGTAGGATATTTTGCTTCTGTGCTTAGTTAATTTTCTCCTAATCTCCAGTCAACTTTTCACACTGAAAATTATAGAAGCAACATAAAAATAACATTATTTTACTTACTTTGACATGTCGTTTTATACGTCGATATAAGCTACAGGCCGATTAGGAAGAATCTGCAACGAGCGAGACAACGCTATCTATCAAAGAAGATTCATGATGTGTATTAAACAAATATGCTTACACAATAACGCCTATTTAAACAAATACATTGAAACTGTTAATGTCCTTGTTTAGTTAGGTATCTGAGTTTAACATTTTTATTGTGAATATCTTTAAAGCCAAAAACATTTCATTTCTCTATTTCATCGTTGATCCAACAGTCCTTTTATTATAATCTTCGCGAGATTTTGACTTGAATACTGAATACCTTTTAGTGAATTATGTTTACCTTTTTTATCTGCTTTCTTTTTATCATCATCATCAACAGCCTGTGGCTTTATCAATTCACAGCTGGACATAAGCACATTAAACACGCTACTTAGTCCGAAATATGATTTTACGCTTGCAGTTTTTGCCAGCCGCAGATCGTCGCTCTATTTGGCCGAGGACGTTCCACACAATCCTTGCTAAGACGCGGTCTCCACTCCAGCACTTTTCTACCACTATTTCTAATTATAATAAAACAATAAAGTATATATAAAAAATATCAAACTCCAATACGATAGTTACAATGTAATAATGTATGATGTAATAATTAAAAAAAATCTCATAAGTTTTTTAACAGAATTATTTGTGAAACCAAAACATTTTATCTTTTATCTATAGGGAGCTGTGCTCTTTCATATTTTCGATTATCTTATCTTCCCAATATATGTACAAGAAGCTATAGATCCGATATAATATCTAATTTGGAAGAAAAGAAAACACTATTATACATTTTCATGGAAGGAGGCAAACGAGTAAGCCTGTTATCTGATGCTAAGTAATCGCCACCAGCCGTGAACCACAAAACCAAGGTTACTGCAGATGCCATGCTTATCTGGGCATATATATAGCATGCATAGCATGCAAATAATGGGATACAAAAAAGATAGCCTAGTTCGTCTTATAAAAGGTGTCCAGTGGCTAAATTAGATTTTTAATTTTTGCTAGTACTTTCAAACAAGGAATATTCAACCTATAACTTAACATGAATACGGTCGAATATTCCTTGTTTGAAAGAAGTAGTTTTGATTACTAGGATGCACTCCGCGAAAGTAGCGTTAACAGTTTGGGCTATAAGATATATATGCTTCGCTTTTGTTCCATAGATTTCGCATTGCTTAATTATGTGAATGACAGTGATATTGCAAAAAATATTTACTTTTCTTGATATAATGGCAATTAGTTATAACTATTATGCCAGTGTCAAGTAAAATACAATTATATCAAATATTTTAAAATTTAACTAGTTAGCTCATCACGTCACGTCTTAGTAAAATAGTGGCTATTCTACCAAAACCTTCTATGATACGGTGACCTGGAAACTTTATGGGGCTTCTTCGTCAAATAAAATTCTTCGAAATGATATTAATGTATTTTTCTTGTTTCATATCACATATACATTTATATCACACACACTTTATCATATTATTTACTTGTGCAAAGAAGGATGATATGTTATTCGAGAGACGTCAGTCGATCTAATCATAATTCATGCAAGAAAGATTTTTTTTTCTTTTTTTTTAATGGCTATTAGTTATAACTATTATGCCAGTGTCAAGTAAAATACAATTATATCAAATATTTTAAAATGTAACTAGTTAGCTCATCACGTCACGTCTTAGTAAAATAGTGGCTACTTTACCAAAACCTTCTATAGATTTTTTCAGTCAACTTAAAAAGTAACGATACACGCATTTATTTCATATCACTTCACTTATACGCCTTAATCGAACTATATTGTATAACACGCCACATCAGTTAAACAATATAACTGATAATAATATAAGGTTATGAAAATGAAATAAAAACACAATATCACTGGTGTAAGTTGGCGGAAAAGTCTATATTAGTGCTATAAAAAAAATTTCAATTTCAACGGCGATTCGTTACAGAACCTTTGACTTAGAAATTGGGTACTCTAACCGCTTAGTCAAGTGGTTGACTTAAATATGGAGATACATATACAGCAGGAATGATATTTGTAACTCATCGCAGGTCTATGACCGTTCCGCCTTGCCTTGATTGAATGAATATATCTACGCAGGTTTTCCTAGTAGGAAGTTGAAGTATTAATAGAAACGAAAGATAATCACGTTTATCGAACTGTTTACTATCTGTGTATACAAATGAGATTCTGATTGGCTCAGTGACAAAGCTACCCATTACGGCGTTATTGGTCGCGAAATCGATTCCCTCATCGGGATGTATTGACATGAAAACGTTCTAAGAATATGGACAGTCAAAAGTTTTACTTTAGTTAAGTTAAGACAACCGAAAAGCCGTCGTCCGTAGAGTCTACTATACCTGAAGATGCCTCGTGTTGGGGCGAAACACGTGTCGTTTACAAGATGGAAAAGTGATAGTGTGTGTTTGGCGTTGTGTATAGTGGTTGGTGGGTGGAGAGTTGATGGCCGATTTTCGGTAAGTTTTTGGTTTAAGTTCCAAATAAATCCACTAAACTCAACGGAAAGACACACATTATTAATTTTCTGTTATTGTTTTGCTTGTCGCGGATCTTAGCTAAGTAAAACTTTTGACTGTCCATATAGTGATGGATTTCCGCAAAGTAACGCCTGACTCCATTAATAACGTTCTAAGAACATAGATGGTCGATATCAATACAGGCGTTACAACTTACTGTTCGACATTTGTTGGGTGAATTGGTGATTGTAGTTATTTTTTTATTCTCAGAAAGATGCAGCAGTCCTTCTATTGGTAATTATTCCCGTAGTCGATTCGTACAACACCCACTAAGGTCACATGATGAGGTCACATGAGGTGACTCTATTCTATGCTAAAAATTGCCTCGAATTCCTTCGGTTCGATTCCCGCAACAGGATAAAAATTTATATTAATTTGAGAGTCTGGGTGTATTTTCTCTTGTCATTTGTATTTTTATAAAGTAAGACGTTAAAAAATATCTTGGAGATCTTACACTATAACATGTTCAAACAATACGCTCAAAGATAATTTTTGTTTGATTTTGTAAGAAATTTTTATCTATTTATTCTCGAGTGTGTTGTTTAAGAGTTTCTTAACGGTGGAAAAACGATAGAATGAAACGAAAGTGAAGTGTCTGTCTGTATTTTTTTATTAAGATGAAAAGACAGAAATGATCCCCGTATTTTATCGATATTTTTTCTTAAGGAAAACTTGTGTTTATGAAGAAGCATAACTAAAGTTATTAAACTTAACTAGCAATGGGCTGGTCATGGTTTGTTATAGAACACGTAGCTACCTCATTTAAATTACTGACACCTAAACTAACAACACAACCTTTTAAGCGTATTACATTGTTTCACCTTAATACTAAGCATATAAACGTGCGTGAAGCAAAATACAAATGAGCATTTAAGTGTAGACTCATATATGTTCTTTTTTTATGGGATAGGAAGGCAAACGAACAGGCGTGTCACCTAATGAAGAGCAATCAACACCGTCCATAGGCCTCCGCAACGCCATAGGCAGTACGGAAGCGTTACCGACCTTTAAGGAAAGTGTCATTATGGGAGGGGGAGGGGGGAGGGTGTTGGGCCTCCGAAACTCGGCCGCTCGTACGAAGCGCAGTATGTAATACTCAGACACCGGTTTTCTGCAGGAGTGTGGTACTTCCCCGAGCGAGCTGGCCAATTCATGCTACAGACAAATATTATGGCATTCTTGACAAAGTATTCGTCTACAGCGTGGCTCTACCACTATCAAGATGTATTGCGCTTTTAACAATATATAGTTAAGCTTATAAAACACAGTTTTTACGTAAAATATGCCAGTTAGAAAGAACGCGGGCGACGGCTCTTTGGTTTATCTGACTTTTCTTGTCACCAAGTGCATCGCAGCGCATAGCGCTGTGATTGGCCGCGTAAATTTTCGCTTTGTCTCTATTGGTTAATGAGACACAGCGCGCCGAGGACACCGCGATTTCTATTGGTAGATACAATTGGCTCGTAATCACCTTACAATCATTTTATAACTTAAAGAAAATTAAGACATTCTGAAAGACATTTTTACTTATATCTAGCAGTAAATTGTCGGAAGTTTTGATATTTTAAAGCTGATTTTAATGCACTTTAAATGCAATTAATTTAGAAGAAAACAAGAAACGGAAAAATACGAAAAGATGTCTAAGAAAATTCACAAATCTTTAAAAATAAATATCTACTATTAGAATTTGTATTAACAAAAATTTTTAAGTCTTTATAATGGATTTTTGAAAAAAAAATGCCTGACTTCATAAAACATTAACCGTGATTATATTGTGTATCTGGACTTATGTATATTACAAGGAAAAAGTAGGGGACACTGTAAAAAAATTTAAATTACTTATTTTTCTCAAGAACTGATTACTTATGCGGAACTTGATAAAATTCTTACGAGTGGAGTCGTAGGAAATAGTTCTAATAATAAATCTTCAAGATGGCAAGGCCTCAGTACTAAGGTAAGGAGAGGTATTAAGAAACTGTGATATGAAAATAGAACATGATAGAAATATGATAGAGATACTGTAACGTGAAATATTCATGATGTAATTGTCGACAGAGGCCAGAGATTTAAAACCCCGTTATGATTTAAAATGTCGTCACTGAGGCTAATAACCTCATCAATTAGATAGTCTATAATACTTTACAATAAATGCACCAATACTCATGTATATATAATAAAAATGTGTCGGCTTCTACCCATATTCTTATTGGCATGTTAATTCCACAGAACAATTGAATGAAAATTGTGTTTACTTATGGAAGAGTCAGATAATGGTAGATCCACACTGCAGACGAATACATTGTCAAGAATGTTATAATATTTGTGTGTAGCATGAATGGGCCGACTTCCCTGGTGAAGTACCACATTCCCACAGAAAACCGGGGTCTGAGTGGTAGCTTAGCTACCGCGCTTCGTACGGTGAACGACTGAGTTCCGGAGGCTCGACACCCTCCTTCTCCCCCTCCCCCTCCTTCTTCCACTTCCCCCCTCCCCCTCCTTCTTCCACTTCCCCCCCTCTCCCCCTCCCCTCCCTTTCCCATCCCTCTACCCCTCCGTCTCTCTTCCCACTGCCATAATGACATTTTCCTTAAAGACTTTCCATCAGGTGACACGCCTGTTCGTTTGCCTTCCTATCCCATTAAAAACTGTAAATAATCACCGACACTCATGGACATGTGTGATACTAGACACTGCAGATATGTTGCCGAACTTAAAGTACGAACGTGAATGAAAACAGATTGACTGGCAGAGAACGCCTTCAGACGTGAAGCCCGTTTTTGTACTAACATCTGTTCAAGAAGAATAAATAAATAAAACATAAAGGAAGGGAAAGAAGGATTTAATGGGAGGGGAAAAAGAAGAAATGGGAGGGAAAAGGGGACTTGAAATTAAGGGAAAGCAAATAAGCCGCCACCTTCCAGCGAACTGTTACTGCATTAAATATAAAAAAAAAGCTACTGTTTGAACTCGATATTGCGTGAGAATTTGAGACTTTCCTGGTTGAAGTGGCACATGCATGCATGGAGCCATGCTATTATATGTTATTATAGATGGCGATAGGATCTGTCGGTTTTTCCCCTGTGGTTTGGTTTTCTCCTGAAGTTGAGGGAAAGATAATAGTCACCTGTGTAAACTCGTCATCGAAATTAATGTGCTAACAGGATAAAACCTTTTTTTTATCCTGTCAAGATATACGATCTTAGCTATGCAAATATAACGGAAGAGGAAAATGTGTACTTTTTGAACTTTTACCTCTTCCATTGTAGTCAATCATGGTCAACTTACTAATTATGATGCACATGAAATATAACAATGATATTTTCCTGGCCGACTCGATGCGGAAACCCTTAAGAGATCATTAAAGGTTGAACTGCGTAAGTTATATTTTTTTATATATTCACACCTATCCCCCGCAGGGGTTGGCAGAGACCACAGAGCTCCATCCGCTACCATTCATCGCAGCGAAACGGCTCACCATTAGTCGCTTTTCGCCCTCGTGAGAATCAGGACGTGACGGGTGGCGAACCACATCGCCGTTATTTTTCAACATATTAGGTATATTAACTTCGTCTTAGTGAATCCCACTAGCCGCAAGGGAGGATGGAGGTCAGCCCCAGCAGAGCCCTGCATGCTGAGGTAAGGCACCATAGTACCCGGGGGGACCCGATCCCGGGACGGTCGGCTCGCTTTCAACTAGGCTCGCCCCTAGCCACGCATCCATTGGCACGGCAGACTGCGGATTGGCGGAGAGGGAAGGAAAGGATAGAGAAGAAAGGAAAGGGTAGATAAAGGATATATGGATATGCAGGGGTATACCAGAAACGGAATATATATATATATATATATATATATATATATATATATATATATATATATATATATATATATATATATATATATATATATATATTCCAATGCGGGAATCGAACCCGCGACCATTGACTCCGTGAGTGGAGGGCCACGCCACTGAGCTAATCGGTCGTCTAAGTTATACATTAATTTTATTGTGTTCTCATACAGAGAAGGAGCTGTTCTTAGAATTTTTCCTTATTCAGGGTAATAATTGCTTTCCTTGTTAACCAAACAGACGACGCACTCTTGGAGTGAAAATAACTTTAATATTCAATATAAGTAGTTATTATTTACAAAGATAGGTGAAAAATAGTTTATATTAAACAAGAAATGACAATTTTCTCTACAAACAGTGGCAGTAACTGTTCATACGTTTGATGTCCTTTGAGAAGCCATGTCATAGGCGTATCTCATCACTTGCCTGTATTTCCTAATTCTTGGGTATTTCGTGACATAAGGGCATCTGTGTTTTTTGCAAAGAATATCAATTTAAATATAATATCAGCTCGCGGCAGTCCACTGCTGGATATAAGTCTCACTCACGGCACGCCCCTAGCCCGATCTTCGGCTATACGCATCCAGTCTCTACTAGCCGCCTTGCGCAGATCGTCGCTCCATCTAGCAGGGGGGGGGGGCGTCCCACACTACGTTTGCTGAATCTCGGACAAAAGCGATTGTCGGATCTCGGACAAACATGACTAGCCCATTGCCACTTCAGTTTACTAATTAAGAAAGACCATGTCGGTGACTTTGGTTCTCTGGCGGATTTCTTCGTTCCGAATCCCATCTACCAGAAAAACTTTAAGCAAAGTTTATTTCTACTTAATAAGCTTTACTTATTAGCAAGTAATTAAGGAATTAAATATAGGAGGTACGTTTATTTTGTACTGTGTGTAGCTTTCTTTACATCGTCAGGCGGATTTACTAAAACAGACTTCGCAGTGGTAGAGTTGTTGCTAGGGGAAAATATGATATCAGTATCATGAGAGATTGAAAATTTCCTCTATGATAAATTCAATACTTTTAAATAACATGGTTCGTTTTGTATAAGGATGTATTGATTACTCAACACATCTGTCACACTTCATTCACAATATCTACAATCGCTTCGATATAATCTTAAATATATGTCAAACACTGATCAAGATACCACTGTGACATTTTACATGAAATTTCAGACGATCGTCTGTCTTTTGATCAGCTTTACTGCAGCAATTCTTTGTAGTGGTAAAGCTACGCTGCAGACGAATACTTCAAGAACGGCATATTGTTTGTCTGTAGCATGAATGGCCCGGCTCGCCCGGGGAAGTACCAAACACACGCAGAAAATCGGCGTCTGAGTGGTAGCTTAGCTACCGTGCTTCGTCCGGTGAGCGGTTGAGTTCCGGAAGCCCAACCTCCCCTCCGCACCCATAATGACATTTTCATCAATGGCCGGCAATGCTTTTGCACTACCAATGGCACTGCGGATGTCTAAGGGCAGCGTTGATTGCTTTCCATCAGGTGACACGCCTGCTCGTTTGCCTTCCTATACCATAAAAAAAAACAAATCGCTAAGATTATTTTGTTTATTTGGTAAATAGAAACAATACATTGCAAATGGCACTTATTTGTATGGTATAGAACGACATACTAGCAAGCTTGTGACCTGAAAAGTAATCAACCACCAATAGAGGCCTTGCAGAAGGATTGCCGGCCTTTGAGAAATGTGTAGAATTATATTTTTAAAGCTTCCAATATCGCATCGAAGAATCGCACTGAAGATGGCTGGGTCTAAAGAGGATCGATCTTATATGTACGCAGAGATGTACCATTTTTTTCGCGTATACAAACATATTCCTTTTCTATCATCATAACGATAATTTATCATCAACCTCCATCAAATTATCTTTTTAACATTGTGTCCATCCCACGGTTGACTGGAAGAAATCGCTACTAGCTTTAACCGCCGTTTGTGTAAGTATTATTCTATCTATATATTTATGACGGATGTTTTAAGGAATGATTTAATCTCCCCCCCCCAGTCGCATAATTCCAACATCGGACTATGCGCCACAGAAATAGATTCTATCCCCATCAACTGGATGGGCGGCCGTCCACTACCATCCGATTTAGTCGCATTATTCGCCATAAATTATGCAAATAAGGAACGATTTCATGTCTCGTATTAAATACGACAAGAGACGGGCGTATGTGTTCACAAAAAGCCGGTACCGCATCTGAGACGCTTCCACCTTTGCGGATGTCTATAGGCGGGGGATGATTACTTACCATCAGATGAATTGCATGTTCATTTGCTAGCGCCGCTATAAAAAAGTGAGCAGAAAAATAGAGTTACACATCACGTATGAATTATAGTTTTTTTTTGAATTATTAAATCTGTATGTTATGCCTTCTAAATAATGTAAATAAATGTTGTCTTTTCCAAGAATACGACCGAAAAACCTAAAAATTTTTTTTATCCAAAATTTTTATTAGTTATAATCCTTGACATAGTTGTCAAGTTTGAATGTTGAAACGTATAATTATCGCGCTAGTTAAAGATACGCTTAATAAGTGAAGTTCGTAATTGAGAGATTGCTGGATACCATCATCACGCACATCATCGCAGGTATCACTGCGTAGATATTCCACCAAAACTACACGTAGCAATATCCCAATTGGTACGTACTTATAGAACTTTTAGTCTCAGGTAGGTCAGGTTCGGTATATATATATATATATATATATATATATATATATATATATATATATATATATATATATATATATATATATATATATATATATATATATATATATATATATATATATATATATATATATATATATATATATATATATATATATATATATATATATATAAAGTTTCTTCAAATAAAGGAAACCCGTAAAATAGACCAGGAGAGCATCACCTAAAAAAGACCATTAAAAACAATTAGCAATTTACGTAATTTCCGGTTTAAACAGATTCATTTGTATGCTAACATAACACAATAGACAAAATGACAAAAAATTAATAAATAAAAATTATTTCTTTTTTTTAAATTGTATTTCATGAGACAAATCACCTTGAGACAAATCTTACGCTCTTGAACATATAAAACAAATATCAACTCTAAATTTATTAGTGTAAGGTTATAAATTGATTGTAGTATTATAATCATCTGTGACAGCAATTTACTCCAGCGCATGGTTGTTTATTTGATCTGGGCAGTTGTGTTTTGGTTCTCGTGACAATTGGACATTAGTATAGATTTTTTTTTGTTATTGTGTATAATGCATGTGGGTGTTTTGTGTAAATAAATTTTGGTTTGAGGTAATTTAATTTAATTATTAATATACATTACATATATACATATCGTAATGCCTGTTTCCCTTAAGGGTAAGCAGAGACCACAGATCTCCATCTGCTACGATCTCGGCACAATTTCCTTGCTTCCTCCACACTCATCACTCTACTCGTGCAAACCAGTCGGTTAAGGGTACTCCTGACCTGGCCTTTCTTAATAACTTCGGCAATTTGTAAAGTATATTTTCTTGGTCTTCCTACATCGACCCTTCCATCCAAATCTTAATATTATTATTATATTATTAATTAATAAAATAAAAAAATATTAAAATAAAATAAAAAAAGTATTTTAAAATATAAATAATACTCTAACTTAGATTTAAATATTGTAACTTAGCTGTTAACTGAAAAGAGATATAATATGGAATGTAAAAGAACACGCTATGTCATTATCGCTACAGCAATTTTTAAGGAGTTTTTTCTCTTCGCCCCATTCAAGTTAGCATTACACTGTTGAACATTGGGTTTCATTCGCGTCGTAGATGCCCATAGAAGTAATGGATTTACTTTATTCTCCGCCAGACTTTGTAAATAGGGTCGATTCGATAAAGTATTTTTATAGCAATTTTTTTTATAACAATAAAAGCCATGTTTTTAATATTACTCCATTTCTTGTGGATTTTTTCTTACAACTCTTGAGGATGATGATGGAAGACCTAGAAGAACATCAATATCAATATCAAAATCAGCCCGCGGCAGTCCACTACTGGCCATAGGTCTCACCCAAGACGCGCCACCTAGCCCGATCTTCGGCTACACGCATCTAGTCTCTGCCAGCCGCCTTGCGCAGATCGTCGCTCCATCTAACAATGATCATTTAAATAATCATCATCAAGGAGAAAATACCTAGACCAAATCATATAATACTATGTAATATAACACTAATATATTATATAGTAAAATTTGCATCCAAACATGCTTTGCTTAGATCCGGGAATACAATTCAGAAGAACGGTACACATAATTTCTTTCCGAGAAACGGCTTTCATCAAATCATTTAATGTAACGTTTGTGAGCATGGTGGGGACCATGCTCACAAACGTTATATACCAACATACCATACCTTTACTCTTCACCACAAACATTGGGTTACGTCTCTACACGAGGCATCCTCAGGTGTGGTAGACGTCTACGAAAGACAACCGTAAAGTTGCAATTGCGCATTGATGGGGTAACCAAATATCTGTACCTAAATAGAAATAAATTTATTAATGGAGTCAGGCGTTACTTTGCGGAAATCCATCACTATATGGACAGTCAAAAGTTTTACTTAGCTAAGATCCGCGACAAGCAAAACAATAACAGAAAATTAACAATGTGTGTTTTTCCTTAACTTACCGAAAATCGGCCATCAATGCTCCACCCACCAACCACTATACACTGTATAGTGGCCGATTTTCGGTAAGTTTTTGGTTTAAGTTCCAAATAAATCCATTTAACCCATAGGAAAAACACACATTGTTAATTTTCTGTTATTGTTTTGCTTGTCGCGGATTTTAGCTAATTAAACTTTTGACTGTCCATATAGAAATAAATTTACTAGTGGTAGAGCCACGCTGCGGACGAATACTTTGTCAAGAATGGCATATTATTTGTCTGTAGCATGAATGGGCCGGCTCGCCTGGGGAAGTACCACACTCCCGCAGAAAACCGGCGTCTGAGTGGTAGCTTAGCTACCGCGCTTCGTACGGTGAACGGTCTGAGTTCCGAAGGCCCAACACCCTCCCCTTCCCACTCCCCATCCGATTCCCACCTCCCTCCCACTCCCACTCCCATAATTCCACTTTCCTTTAAGGTTGGCAACGCTTCCGCACTGCCTATGGCGTTGCGGATGTCTATGGCTGGCGTTAGTTGCTTTCCATCAGGTAACACGCCTGCTCGTTCGCCTTCCTATGCCATAAAAAAATATCTGTATCTATATGGCCGTACATATATTTATTCCGACGCGGGATTGAACCGACGACCACCCAATGGTTGATATTTATAAACGTATGTATGTATAAATAAACCAAAGGTTCCTCAAAGTAATACTAGTAGGAAGTTACAACTTCCTATATTTGCATCAAGGTTAAGACAGGTCTTTAGTGATAGCCATAAGCGAAAGTTAATTTTATTCTCCGTAATAATAGTTCATGCCCACATTTACTATATATTATTACTTATTATATTATTATGTGACACATGCTCTTGACATTAAAAAATCCTTCACATTGTTTGATCCTAATTGTTTTCAGAATCTTAAATGGATCTTTGACACGTGACGATCGTTTAAATATTTCAATAGCTATTCCACTTCAATATTTTAAATTGTAAATCACTAAAATATTTCATAACACCTTTGTCAAATCAAACCTGGGGCTTTTTCTAGAAATCGAATTCTAAACAAAGACAGTTATTTTCAGAGAAGCATTTGAATTCCTTGGATATATAATATATTTTATTTTATGATCTAAAAATAAATTGTGGTTCTTCCTCAAAAGAAAGTTTTGTGTGTAATATTCTATTTTTGTGCATAAAATAGATTTTTTTTATATATTTAATTGATACAAAGTATAATGTTATATTATAATACATATGAGCCCAATAAACCTTATTGGTTTTTCACTTTCACACTATCACAAACTTATCTATATAATAAATGTTTTATATCTTATTTAATATACGGTGATCTACATATGTTTTAAACGTGTGTCCATAACTACTTGATCCATAGGATATTATCCATTGTACATAACAAATTCCTCTTTAAAATCAAAATCCGACAAATTTTTAGGTTGTAGTAGAATAGCCACCATTTTATCAAGACGTAACGTGACAAGCTAACTAGTATTATCCTAGTTATGACTAATTGCCATCAAAGAATACAAAGAACGATGATATAATGTGCTTAAAACACACGTTTCATTTTATTAATACGACGAATGTTGCTCTAAAAACCTGTATCCTGTTATATATCATGTTGATTGACATAAGCCTTCCCCATTTTTAGAGCAATGGACAATAATGGACACTTGTCCAAAAGTTCCCTTTATGTATTCCCTATATGTAGGTAAGAAATTTATTTCATTAATAATTAAAAAGATCAATTTGTTTTAAAAAGATAAAATTAAAGGTAAAATTAAAGATAAAATTAAATCAACTTATTAGACCGCAAAGGCCCCCGGTTAAAGTTGAACGAGGCCCCCATCTCATTCAACATTAACCGGGAGCCTTTGATGGGCTTTGCAGTGACGGATTATGTCTTCACTTAACAGGTCATGTGTCATGGTTGCTTAGGAGGGCAAAGCTTTTAAGCGTTTAAAAACAAAATAATAATATGATGGAGTGTTACATTGTTCTGATGTAATAAGGCATGAAATACATAAGTAATTTTGCGCTACCATGTGTCACGAATTGACGTAAACAAAATTTTAAACGTAAATTTTAATCATGCTATTTATTACCTGGTATTCGTGGCAATTCTATTTAAAGTAAAGAACTTAGACGTTATCTATTCTAAACACTCTTTACCTAATTTCCTATTCCCATGCTAGGATTTCTTATATAATAAGTATCCCACATCATCCCATGGGTTTCGTGCAAGGTGACAATCAAAATCCATTAGGTACGGTGCGCGTTTCCCGAAACTTCTTTCTACGCAACACCACTCTGTGGAACCAGCTACTATCAGCCAGTGGTATATCTGAACCGATACGACACTGGAACCTTCACATCAAGCTTGCACATGCTTTCTGCGTCCCACGTATGTCCCACTACCCACCACGCTTATCCAATGCGGATTGGCGGGGTTAACAGACTCGGAATAAATATCTGTAGGTCGTACATATATTTATTCCGATGCGGGGATCGAACCCGTGACTATTCCGTGGGCGAGGAGTCCCGCCACTGAGCCATTTGGTAGTCTTATATACCTTAAAGGTCGGGAATGCCTCCGTAATACCTATGGTGTCACAGTTGTCTATGGGCAACGTCGATTGCTTCCCATCAGGCGACACGCTTGCTCGTTTGCCCTTCTACCCCATAAGAAAATCCCATAAGGTTGTAATAAACCGACCTAAATGCAACGTGACATAACAAATCCATTATACGCATAGCCTTGGCGATAAAAAGTCACACTGTATGTTTGTTACTTCGGAACACAATGGATCTCAAAAGCAAATTACTCAGCTAGCGACAAATTAAAGCATAAAATAACATATAGGTGATTATTATAATATACAAGGTTATTTATAATTATTTTAATGCTTGTGTTCTTGTATTTTCGTCTAACTTACTTTATTTAGAAAAATCAACATTATTAGATTTTATTACATATCTAGACGACTCAGTGAACTTCGTTTCACCTACTATTTCTTTAATTAGAATTAACGAAAATATGTCTACGAAAATACGTCTAAATACGAAAATATATCTCCTGGTAGGCTTATCTTTTCCTGGTATGTTTTACTTAAGTATGCAATACTTTTCAAAATCACACAAAGGAAACGACAATTTTGTATAACAACACATTCTTTAGACGATAAAGCCGTCACGAACGACATCTATTAAATGTAATTGAGAGGAAGAAAGAATTGGAAGGAAGAAAAAGAATTTTTCATTTGTCAAACTGTTTTTTTATGTTTTCACTACATTCTTATGTGCAAACCTTCCCTGTATTAGAGAGAACAAAATAAAAAGAAATTGGCAAATCGTTCAAGCCGTTTTTGAGTTTTAGTGAGACTACACTTATGCAAATTGAGGAAAATGATACATCCAATATATAAGATATTACTACAATCTAAAACATATTCATACTAATTTACTTGGCTCAGGATTAGGATTAAAACTGACTTAAAGATATGAAAAAAATTAAAAACAAGTATAGAAAAATAATAAAAATAAAGCCTTTTATTATCTTAACAATTGAAAGTAGTTATTATATTTACACAGCATATGTTTTATTGTCAAGGACCTCTCTTCGAGCATACGCCTCCTCCAATTCCCTCCCATTTTTTTTCTGTCCCGAGCCATGGACATCCAGTTAATTTCTGCAATTCTTTTAATTTCATAAGGCGATATTTCTAGTGGCCTCCCTCTCTAAGACTTTTCAAGACGGCCAATCCAGGCTGTGACTTTCTTGACCCTTCTATCAATATAGCATTAGCATTGTAATTTTAAGACAAATAAATTAGTCAAACTTGAAATACAATTTCGATTTCAGTCTCGAGTAGTTGTGTAAATAAATTTTAACTTGGGCATGAAATGAAACGTAAAGAAACAGATTTACGTACGGTTTCTACGAACCTCCAGCTTCTTTTTTTTATGGAAGATCTTCATGAGAAACGTATAGCGATCTCTTTCTTTCCGCTATATTTCATGTCCTATTATAGATTTTATTTACACAATTACTACTCAAGGTCCACCTGACGCTTTCTTTAACCGCAACAATGAACAACCAATCTAAATTCTCTACTTGACCTTTTTATGTTAACGACAAAGATAATTGTAGTTCCTGAAGGCTGTTACTCTAGAAATATATTTTTTTCTTTATTATCACTTAAAAGTAGTACACTTAAAAACTAACATAACAAAACCTTGCAGGGTTTATCTATACACTGCCAAGACGTTTTGTTTTTATTTATAAATAAGTAATATATTTTGTATTTTATTAATTAGACTAAAATATTTTTAACTTCAAAAATTAGAAATGAAGTAAACATTTATCAAGAATGAGTGTTTACTTATTTTGTAATTGATATTTTTTTTTGTTTTTTGGGCACTATATATTTTTTTTTGTTTTCTGGGCAACACATATTTGTCTCTATAAAGGATTCTCCTTGGATATAGGACTCTAAATGGCATGGCTATTCTAACTTAAATTAACTTCTAAGTAGTAGTAAGACGAAGACACATGCCGAACTAATTAATTCCATAGATTTCTTTGCATGATATTTCCTTTTAAATAATGAAACACCTACTTGGGTTTTGTAAAATAAAACCAGAGTGTTATCAGTATAAAGAAATGTTTATTACAAAAAAAAAAAAAGAATCAAGTAGGTGAGACACAAATTTGTAGGTCGTGGGTAAACGGCCGATCTGATTTTGCCACGTAAGCGGACTAACACTCCCCTGAGCTAGCTTGCGCTCAAAGAAGAAAACCGCAGGTAGAACCCTGCAAGTTGACAGCGGTTTGCCCTCAGCGATTGTAAAGGATGCGCTGAGACACCTAAATGTCGATCCCTGAGCTAGCTAGCACTCAAAGAAATAAACCGCAGGTAGAACCCTGCCATTATTACATTTGCACCGCAGGTAACATACTGGCGGAGGGCAGGTGGCACCCTGGATCGCAGGTGACACCCTCCGTTACATTGTGCACCGAAGTAGAATCATTACCGCAGGTGGAATCAACCCCGCAGGTAAAAGCTGGAAGGTAGAACCCCGCAGATAAAATGTGCAGGTGAAACCCTGGAAGTGACAGATACCCATCGATTACGACTTGGCCTATCAACTTCCGTTCTGGTTAATCAGCGATAACTCGTGAAAAGCATTATGTCGAGATTGTCGTGGTGAATTAAAACCAGAACGAAATCACTTATTTTTAAAATAAATACTGAGCGAGGGCGCTCTTAAGAGACGTCATGGTTCCCGTTGATATTTCCATAACGGACGAACCCTCACTGAGGTGGTGTCGTTCCTCGGCACCCGTCAGTAACTTCCATAAAAAAACCCGAGCGGCACACGAACAAGGCCGAAATAGCACGAAGGCGCGAGCGCCGCACCTACACCTACTTGAGTTTACAAATTCCTTCTCAAAATTCCTTCAATCTGTCACCGCGTTGCTTTGAACACTTAACGTATGACAAGCAAAAAATGTTCGATGGCAGATCGTGTTTTTGTTATAGTAATTTATTAATTCTAATATTAGAATAAGTATTTAAATTTGAATACGGAATAGTGTACTAATACTAATATTTTAACTTATTTTTAAACTAACTAAAATTACATAATTAGAACATGTAACCT
>JASFAT010002462.1:0-10134 GCA_031353405.1 Baronia brevicornis
AATATTTCATAACGTAACATCGAGGTATATATTCAATTATTTTCATTATTTTTTATTTTATTTAATAATTAAATTGATAAAAATGATAAACAAAAATGTGCCTCTAACCGTTAGTTTCGAGTCTTTTGTATGGGAGTTTTACTTCTGCCTCTGGTGTTGCAGATGTCCATGGGCAGCGTTCATTGCTTTCCATCAGGTGATGCGCTTGCTCGTTTGCCTCCTTATCCCATAAAAAATAATAAATAAAAAGAAAAGTAAAATTAATTAAGAAAACGGTTAATTTGTTCAGTCATTTAAATTCTTAGGAGGAATTTGATAAGATTTAGATTACATGTTTATTATGTCAATATGAAAACAACATAGAAACTGAAGTTTTAAAACTGTCTTAAAATTCCAATGCTAATCTTTGTACTTAAGTCACTTTGACAAATAAAAAACTACTAAAAACTTTGTAACCACAGGTTATTTATAAAAATAATGTTTTAAAGTTCCTTCGACTAGTGAAACTAGGCATCTTATCAAGCACTACTATCTCCACTTTAAATGACGTGAAACAGTTCTGAAGCACTCGCTATCCCTTTCTACTCCTTGTTATAATGTAACCAAGGCTTTTTCTCCAACTGACCCATCTTTTGTCCGCGATTTTTCCCATCATGATTTGTAACTAACAATTTGCACTTTTCTCAAAAATGTTTATTTCACGGCATTCAATTTCAATTTCAATTTTGATTGATAGCCTATTACCCAAAGCAATAACATTACAGATTTACTTTTATTGTCTTTGATTTGGGTGTTGCCTATCTGTTGGCATTAATGTCACAAAAGCTATTAGATGTGTATTGAATTTCAAGTATCTAATCCATTATTTTATAAATAAAAAAAATTATTAAACGTTGTTTTGAAACAAGGAATATAAATTTAGATAATGAATAGTGAGAAATGGATAGTGAATATCGATTAAGATATATTAATATTTGCCTTTAACAGCATTTTTGTATACAAACCTAATTTATAACTTTCCCTTTATATTAATAGATACGAACTTGTTTACTACATAAACTTATATTACTTACTGAAACCTTTAACAGTACATATTAAACTTGCGTCATGGCTGAACTCGCCGCATTACTGCAAACGGAAATCCCAGAAGGGCGTAATCATTTAACAGACAGCCACACAAATTTGGAACGTGTGGCGGAATACTGCGAGGCAAACTATTTTCAATCAGAAAATAAGAGGCTTGCCCTTGAGAGTACTAAAAACTATACTACTCAATCATTAGCTAGTGTAGCTTATCAGATCAACACACTGGCATATAACTTCTTACAGCTGTTGGAATTGCAAACGATGCAGCTAGCAGAGATGGAAGGTCAGATGAACCATATAGCTCAGACTGTTGCTATCCATAAAGAGAAAGTAGCACGAAGGGAAATTGGAGTTTTAACTGCTAACAAAGTCACTCCAAGACAATACAAAATTATAGCTCCAGCAAATCCAGAAAAACCTATTAAATATGTTAGGAAAAGTATTGATTACACAGGTAACTTTGTTGTATGATAAAATTGTTACTTTAATATAGTTACAAATTAAATTTTTATTGTCTTGAATATAGAAAACAGAGTTTTAGGTGCATAAAAGATCAATCATCATGATGAGTAATGAAAATAGGTGTTGTCCAAAGTTCTGTTTTAGTCTCATTCTTATTTTTATTTAATGATTTTACCATTCTTTACCATTAATTATTAAGATATATGTGGATAATTCAGTAAGCAATTTAGTAAAAATTTAAGTAAAAATTGAATCAACCATACAAGAATTATAAGTATAGAAATAAACAAGATTCCATATATTTAACTAATAATGTAAAAATAAATTATAATTTAGCTCTAGATGATATTGGCCATGGTGCTTCCTGGGTTGGTGGCACTAGTGGTACACCGAGGGGTCGTCGATCAATATCGGCACAGGGATCTGCAACTCTTCCAGCTCCCACTACAAAACCACCCACCCCACCAGCTGCGGTTCGTGCCGCTGCGGCTGCTAACACTGGGACTTTAGGGCGTGGGACTCTTGGTAACTACTTATTTTGAGTAATGAATGTAATAATCTTCTATGTTAATATCAAAGGCTTTTAAAGAGGTTATACTGATAAGTAGAAATATTGTTTACCAACTGTTTTATGGAGTGGATAAACAAACAAGTATGCAAGCTGATTATGTGATGGTAAGCAACCATTGCCATTCTTTGACATTGCTTCAACATCGCCTACCTTAGGGTTAGGATGTGATTATTGGAGTAATGAAAGGGAAGAAGGAAATATAGGAAGAGAAAAGGAGTTGGGCCTCTTGATCCCTGCACACAAAATGTGCTATTACAGTGAACTGTTACCACTTAACACCGATATTCTTGAGAGTGTGATACTTCTTCAGTCGAGTTAATCATCATCAATCAATAAAAGATCTAGCACTTGGCTATACAGAAGAAGTTCAACACAAAATAAAATATAGCAAATTTAAAAAAGAGTAGCAAATAGGATATTCATATTAATTTCATATAATTTTCTGATAAACTGTTTTACTAAAAATATCCTGATTCACTTTCAAGCAAGGATTTTGTTTGAATCTGGTTTGGACTTGTGCTATTCTTATCTCAATATGTTATTTGAATAGTCAACTTAATCATATACTGAGTTTAGATTCTCAATGAATGATCAATTTCAAAATACATGTACATAAAACAATTATATAATATTATTCAAACATAGAATGTGTTTAGCAAAATACAGATTATTAAAATACACATTAGCATCTTTAGCCTTTAACTGTCCGCTATTGGATGTAGATGTAGCACAATAGGCGTTAATCTGGCAATATGTCAGATTTGAGTGTATTTGACTATGGGTTGAATGATCATGACTTAGAATGGTTTACCACTGTTGATCGTCAGAGCCTTTTAAATCATTAGAATGAAATGAGTGCAAATGAAGTTGACAATTGAAGCAACATGGTAAATGGTGTAACAGGTTGATTTCTGCAACTCGATGTTACTTGCCCATGCACAGCATCCATGGGGACCCCGGGTGCACCCAGGTTTCTGGCCTGATAGTTGGCTATTCTTCTGCACTAAAGCACTATGTTTACAGCTGTTGCACGGTGGGCTATCTGTAACATCTAGCACAAATGTTGGTTACCACGCATAGTTGCGATTTCGTAAGATGAAAGAGTTTTTTTACAAGGCCATGATTGATTTCAGCTTGGGCCTCTGGACTGTCGACAAACGATCCAGTAATCATTTAAGCATTTGTTCGAATGTTTTTTGATCAGGGAATTGAGTTTGTCATTGAACATTTTTAAAAAATCCTATTGAGTATCACCATTTCGAATTGTTTAGAAGTAAAACTTTTAATGGCTGCAACATTCAATTTAACAACCATGTTACACTATTATTAATAAACAATCCTATGACTCTTTAAGGTAAATCATCGCGCGAGTATCGTACACCACCTGCTGTAGCCCCTCCGCAGGTGCCTTCTCACTATGCTCCCAACTATCCACGACGGCCACCAGGCTACTCCACGCTACCGGTAGCCCAACCTCAGGTATGCTCATCACATAGAATACTGAATATGTCTCTAGTTTTTATTTCATTTATTTTATAATAGAGTCATTATAATTTATTTAAATTATAATTATTATTAATCAGGTTGGAATGGTGCACCCAAATCAACACCAAGCTACTGCTAACTATACTCAACAAGAACTACACTCAAGCATGCCACGTAAGTGTGCTTAATTTCTATTTCAATTCTTCTTTTGTTACACAAATAGATAACAAATATCATATTTCAGCTCCACCATCTCCTCTAATTGGTTCTGATGGTGAACACAGTCAACATTCTATGAGTCTACCTGGTCAGGTCAGTATTTGTTTCTGTTGATAGGTGTATCAGATTTTCATTTACTTATATTTACTAATATAATATACTTTTGGATAGTTATCCCTGAAAACTAGCTTTATATAGCGTATCATACTTGAATAATCAATTTGATAATAAATATTACCACTTGTGGCATGCTAAAAACTTCATTTTATATAATAAAATGAATGTTTGTATGTTCCACATATGCATTCGCGCATTGTTAATGCTATTGCGATTAAAGTTCGTATAGTTCATATTAAAATTGCGTGCCGACGCCGACGGTTGCTATAAAGACCGTTGATCATAACAAATGTTGCTATGGTGACTGTCTTCATAACAACAATATATATAAATAAATAACTCTGAACTACCACCCCACTGAAAATAAATGTAACCCGCGTAACGCTGCGTACGACAGCTAGTTTTGAATACAAATTGTCTATTTTTATATACAGCGAGCATCATCCTCATCAGCGGGTGGTACATCTATTCGAGGTGGGTCTGTTTCTCCACCATTGCCGCCGCCGCCTATGGACGATGAGCTCACCCACGAAGCCTTTGGCCGACCGCAGCACGTCAATGTAAGACATCAATTCTGTCTAATCTTTTCGCAACATAAATTTAAGTACTTTATTTAAACTAATGTCATTATCTCTTTGGATCATTAATTCTCAAAATGTAAACTTCGTGTAAAACAGTCTGTATGACAATGAACCTTGTCTAATTTAAAGCAATAAATAAAATTATTTTTACTCGAAACCTATTTTCAACGAAAAATTAAGAAAATACAACAATATAATCTTTGATTAAACGTAACATATCTGACAAGATTAAATACTTATTTACTGTCACATATGAACTCTTCACTAACGATAGTAAATTAACTTAAAATCTTAAATTATAAATTAAAATTCCTCATATTTTAAGTTGTATGAACTTTGTACTTACTTATTCTTAAATAGGATATTACATTTCTGAGGATTACATTTACATTTAAGATAACTATTTAGAATAATGTATCTCCTGTTTATAGGACCTCTTATATATAAATAAAAAAAAATTTAGTCAAAACCTGGTTTTGTTTTGTACACTTGTTAGCAGAACAAGATGGGTAGTCAGTATACCAGTGCTGTTCCAGCTATAGTGCCTGATGAAGAAGATCTTCCGGGTTGGGTACCAAAGAATTACATTGAGAAAGGTATGTAATACATTAGTTTTAACACTTTCAAATTATAACTACCTGTGTACATCCGATCCCAGGCCCGGATCCAATTAAATATTAATAAGTTTACAATTAGATATTTTTACGGGGCCCTCTATGTCATAGAATCATAAGATAGGTAAACTTCTACATACATTAAAAAATAAAAATGCAAAATATACAAAAACAATTACATTTAACTGAATATAAATATAAAGTTTTTGTTCTGTAAATTCTTAGCCTAGGGAACTTATCCCTCTATAAAAGCAACGCTCACTAGAATTGTTAAATATATTATATTCGGAGAGCAACAAGTTTGGAAATACTGTTGCTGTCATTTTCTGATAAAATTGTTAACATTTTAAATGTTAATCAAAAGTAAATTTAAGATTTAAAAAAAAATAGTTTTTGTTAATTTTGGTGGTGATGTGGGCCTGATTGGACCCAATCTGGCCCTTTTCGACCCAAAAGACGCAGTAATGGAGTGATCGCTTTCTAGGCCAAGGATTGTGGGTTCAATCCTTGAGTAGTAGTATTTATTCTTAGTCTGAGTGTTTGTCCTTGTCATTTGTGTTATTATAAACATATATTGACAGCAATGACGTTAGAGATCCTAGCGTAAATCGTATGTGCTATGACTGTAAAGCGACACATTTTTATTTATTATAATTCTCTTTAAAATAAATGAAATATAAACGATCGATTGGTTCAGTGGCGGGGCCCTCCGCCCACGGAGTAAATGGTCGCGGGTTCGATTCGCGCATCGAAATAAATATATATATGTATTTATAAATATTTATTCCGAGTCTGGTAACCCCCCCAATCCACATTTCCGTTCCTGCACTTTCCTTTCTTCTCTATCCTTTCTCTTCCTCTCCGCCAATCCACGGTCTGCCGTGCCAAAGGATGCATGGCTAAGAGCGAGCTTATTCGCAAACGTGCCGACCGTCCCGGGATCGGGCTCCCCCGAGTACTATTTTATATAATCTTTTAGCCAGTTAGTTTAATGTAAAATAGGTACTTTTACGTTAGCCGGGAGAATTCCGCCAAATTGTTTACAGCCTAACCTAACCTTTTTTTCCCCACTTAAAAACAAAATGAAATAAGTAAAATACCTAATGTTAGATTAGGTTTCTCTACATATACTAACGTTAAAAAATGTAGTGTCAGGGGGTATCTTTGCCTAGCCGCCTGTTCGGTAGTTATGATATTGGTACACGGGTACGCGACCCCGGCTTGCCGGAAAAAAGGTTAGGTTAGGTTTTTATTTACGCAGAGAAAAAAAGTTTAGGTTAGATTAGGTTGTAGGTTTTAGGTTTAGAAATTTAACGGAATTCTACATTATTTGACGATTTTTTGCTAACGCCCTCTTAATGGAAAAGTACCGGAAAATATTTATTTACTGAGTTGCAATATTACATTCTTACATATACTTTTGCAGTGGTAGCAATTTACGACTACTATGCGGACAAGGAAGATGAATTGTCGTTTCAAGAGAGCTCTGTAATCTATGTGCTGAAGAAGAATGACGATGGCTGGTGGGAGGGCGTGATGGACGGAGTTACCGGGTTGTTTCCCGGTAATTATGTGGAGCCTTGTGTTTGAATGTATGGGAGTATTGATTTGAAAAATAAATGCATAAACGTCATAAACAAACATTAACTTATGCTTGCATTTTATAATATATCTATATACTTAAATTTGATGTATCAGTAATTTGGAAATGGAAGACATTATAAAGTGTATTATATTATTTTTTTAATACTTTTTCGTTAGCTGGGCGCAAGCGAAAAATCGCCAAATAATGAAGAATTTCGTCAAATTTCTTACAACCTAACCTTTTCCCCTCAAATAAAAAAAACTTAAGCTAACAAGCGATAAATCGCCAAATCTTTTGAGGCCATATGCTCTATTCTCTGAATTCATTCAAAACAGCATGTTTTTCTTCCACCTTAATTTTTGTTTTAAAACATGATGAACATGTAGGATTTATTTTGGTTAGGTTGTTAGAAATTCGGCAAAATTTTACATTATTTGGCGATTTTTCGCTTGCGCCCAGTTAACGGAAAAGTACCAATTTTATTACTTAGTTATTAACAACATATCAGTTGGTTAGGAGCGTGCTTGCGATTTGTGGTCTTGAGTTCGTATCTTCCAGCAAGAAATCTAGTAATTTTTGATTTGATTGCTGTTTTAAAATTTCCATTAATTTATTTTCATAATACGTAATTCCATAGGAGCTTTAGTAAAATAAAATATACACCTAGTATGGAGCTGATTGGTGTTTTTTAAGCTAAATTTAATGATTTTTTTTGTTTTTAAGTACTTTATTAGGCACTAGGGAATTTTTACAATACCACTAGCTTAGTTGGATAACATTATAGTGCAATCCCGTTGGAAGAAGAAACTTTAATATTAATTCTGATTGTTCCTTTTAAATTATCAATTTTATAATCATTTATAACATTCGCCTATGAATGAAATATGTATTTCTTATTTAATAATCTTGTAAATTCATGCATTCCACACTGGAACAAGGCCATAATTAAAATTATTCTTTTGTAGTCATACATTAAAAGCTAAGACAAAAATGTTGACGGTTTACAATTTTTTTAGAGACTACACTGTTATTCTAGAATTTGGTTTAAATTTAAATTAAGCTGTTCATTATGTAAAAATTTCATATTATTGACCTAATTATCATAATTCGTAAATAAGTAAATGTCACAGAAACAACAAAAAACTGATTTTCTTTCATAGTTTGAGAAATTGTTATAATATAATTCTTACTTTAGGTATTAAGAATTATTTTTGAGGTAAATACGAAGTATTTCTTCGGACATCTTTTAAAAATATCGTTTAGATGGCATCAAAGGTGAGAAATGATAAAAAATGGTTTCTTTATAATTACGAATTCTGATAATTAGGCTAACGATGCATAAAATATTCATTAAATAAGTTAATTAGTGATAAAATAGGTAAAATAATTAGGGCAGTCACGGATTTGTATATTTTTAGGAAGTTAGAATTAGGCAGTAATCTTTGGAACATTATCTTAAAGTAATAATACAAACTAATATAAAAGTAAAGATATTCTTGAAATGCTTTCCTTTAAAATCTGTAACCTTTAGTATACTTGGCCTATAGGTAAAACCTAGTATTCTGGGTGATTAGTTTTATATGACTTGAAGGAGTAATATGGGGAAAATGTAGTAATCTTTATCCTATATTGTATATTCATGTCATTAATGTTTACTGTATGTAAATTGTATTACTAGGTATATCAATATTTTATTGTTTAAGATTATTCAAATTACCTTGCTTATGTAGTTTAATATGATTATATTTTAATACAATTGTATCAATTATATCAAAACGATTAATTTCATTTGATTTGTTATCGAAGCACAATCTTCAGTACCACATACATTATTTTTAGTATAGTATATATATACAAGTACCTACCTAGTAATTTTAATAAATTTATCTAATTGTGGTTCATAAATATTCAACATGTAAATCTTTATTAATAAAATATTCATGTGCATTTATAACCTAGAAGTTTTTTTATTTTAACACATTTATTTATTTATAGCGTGAGTTTGCTGTGTGACAGGGCCACCCCCATTTCTTCCTGTGGGTGTCCTACGAGGCTGTCCATCTAATCAAGATCTAAAAATAAAAATAATACTTAGCTCAATTCATTGCGATTTCAGTTTGCTGTGACTTTTTTGATTGTATGGTTCTTTACTGGATTCCCTGGCTGCTTTCTTAATTTTGAGTCATAAATTAGAGGAACTCGAAACATAAATCTTTGATCAAATTTAAGATGTCCACAAAAGTGTTAAAAATGTTGTCAATTTTCTATAACATTGTTGAGCTTAATTGACAAAGTCACATTTTAACAGAATACAGTCTTCAGCCGATTAAGATTAATGGTGTGACAGCGAAGTGATCAAATTGGAGCCAATGTTTATAGGTTTGGTTATTATATCAAATTTGTGAGTAGTACTAATGTACCCACTACCCAGAATTAATGTATGGCATTATATTTTTTCTTTAAAAAAAAGTAGTCTTAATATATTTAACTAATTATTTTTCATATTTTATTTAATACATCATCAATACCGCCGTAACTTGATATTGGCATTGCTCAAATTTCAAAGGTGTTGCCATAATCCCTATACATGGCAGGCGGATTGAGGATGGGTTTTCATTATTAGGTAAATGCCGCTGCCAATTTACAGGTATTTACTCCCATTGTCACCACATGTTTTTATAAAATAATCATCAACAAAATCCATGGTATGCAATGACCATGAACTTTGTTTAGAAATTTATTGTTATTTTAACATTTATGTTAAGGTATTAAATAAAAATGAACGAATATTCTTACTTGGTTTAGTTCAAGGAATAGAATCAATAGAAATCAATTACATTACATTTGATACATCTATTTCCGAAAATAACTTGTAAGTTTTAATCTCAATACATTATTTAATACTCAATTTCTATACATATTACTTCCATTGATACTAATGACACATCTAACATATATTGTCAAGTTTAAAAACATTTATAGACATATAAGCAATTATAACTTTAAAATTTTATTTGCAATAAGGTCCTCCTATGAATTTGAGCCAGCTAATTATATTGGACTCTGTCACATATTTCAATAATTAACTTTGTAGAAAAGTATTAAGTTGAAATGATTACTTGATTATTACATATCTTTATATTGCTGTTTTTTATCAAGTATCTTTTGTCATGAACTCATTGTCATGTAAATTATACATTTTATGCAGACAGTAACACATCCCAGTTTATCTCATTGTTGTATACCTCTTGCTCCAACCACAATTCATAATTGTCTTTGAATTCTTCATCCAGTTCAATGTTTGTCTCAAGCACACTGTTGATATCTGTATCAAGAGGAGTTAGATCCACTTCCTGTTCACCTCCCGAACCATACCTTCTATGATTGAAACGATCAACACTTACTCTCAATGCA